>CM077479.1:8094463-8286255 GCA_039654755.1 Calcarius lapponicus
CCCAGCTGGAGCAGGAATTGTTTTGTCTCCCTGCTCTGTGCACAGAGCTCAGCATCCCCTGATGGGAACCCAGCCCCACACACTGAGGCAGCACAGAACCTAAAACATAGAAAAGCCAAAACCTGAGGCATCCCTGGGGCGCTGGAAACCCCCTTGGATCTGTCAGATCCCACTGCCAGAGGCCGGGAAGTGGCAGAACAAAGGGATCCCAGCCTCCTCTCGGCGGTGTCCCCCTGCCCTGCCATGGATGAGGGGAAATCTCCCGGGGAGAGCAGCCCAGCCCAGCCCAGCCCAGCCCAGCCCTGCTGGGAGCTTTTCCGGATGACTGGGAGTCTGTAACCCGCTCCTGAACCTCCCGGTGGCTCAGCCTGTGGGAATTGTTGTGGCGGAAGGCGAGACCCAACAGGTCCCTGCTGAGTGCAGCAGGAAGGCTCTGACAGCCAGAGGTAACTCAGGAAAACCCAGGGCTCATCCCTGCTCCGGGAGCCTGTGCAGTGCTGGGGGCTCCCCGTGCTGCCCCAGCTCAGATGGAGCAGAAAATCCCCCCAAATCCCACTCAGTTCTCTTCTGATTCCCTTTTTTTTCTGGGGCAGATTTGCTTTGTTCTCATTTTTAATTAAGAGAGGTCTCCTAATTTTTAATTAAGAGCGGTCTCAGCATTTTGAGGTTTCAGTGTTTTGAGGTCTCAGCTTTTCGAGGTCTCAGCGTTTCGAGGTCTCAGCATTCTGAACTCTCAGCATTCTGAACTCTCAGCATTTCCAGGTGACAAAAAGAAGATGCTGAGCAGGGAAATGTCTTGGAGGAGTTTTCCCAGTTCTACCAAGCAGGTAAACAGATTTCCCCCTCACTCATCCATTATATGCATATTAAAAAGGCCCAAACCCTCCTAAGAAGTTCCACGTTGAGTTTGGGACACTTTTTCCCCCCCTCTGTTTTGTTCTAATTTGGGTTAATAATTAATTGCAGAAGAAGAGTCTTTCTCCTGGAAGTTCTGCCTTTGCACTTGTCAGAAATGTTAATTACTCCTGGTGAGGAGCTGCAGAATTGGGCTTTGATGCTGCAGCTCATCCTGGCCCTGGGTGAGCTGGATCCTTGTGCCCCAGGGCCAGGGACAAGGAGGACAGGAGGACCACACGTTTGGAAAAACAGAGATGTCTGTGTCAGGAAACTCCCAGGAACATCTGGAAACAGGGAAAGTGAGAAACCTTTGTACAAAGATGCTTCCAAAATGAATCATGAACAAAATGAGCTCGTTTTGATTATTTTGGTTAATTGGAAGGGGCTGCCCGGGCAGGTTTGGAGTGCCCATCCCTGGAGGTGGCACTCAGAGCTCTGGGCTGGGGACAAGGTGGGGATCACAGATGGGACTCGGTGACCTTGGAGAGCTTTCCCAGCCTCAGTGCTCCTGGGATTCTGCTCTCCCAGGCAGAAGCCAGCTCTGCTGCCAGCTCTGCACGGCTCTTCCTTGGCAGAGTGAGAATTAATTCACAAATCTGGAACCCTTCCCCTTCCTGATGGGACCCAGACGCTGCCAGAGCTCCTGGGGACGGGGAGCGGCTGCAGCGCCCCTGCCCGGGGAGCAGAGAACACCTGGCTGCTGTCCTGAGCCCCTCAGCTGCGCTGGAACCACGGAATCACAGAGCCAGGGAATCGTGGAACCATGGAACACGGAATCATGGAACTATGGCATCGTGGAATCAACCATGGAACCATGGGACCATGGAACCATGGAATGATGGAATGATGGAATAATGGAATAATGGAACCATGGAATCATGGAATCAACCATGGAACC
Organism: Calcarius lapponicus; assembly: GCA_039654755.1. NCBI lineage: Eukaryota > Metazoa > Chordata > Aves > Passeriformes > Fringillidae > Calcarius > Calcarius lapponicus. The sequence continues at coordinate 8,096,259 of CM077479.1, forward strand.
ATGGAATCATGGAATCATGGAACCATGGAACCATGAAACCATGGAACATGGAACTATGGCATCATGGAATCATGGAATCAACCATGGAACCATGGAATCATGGAACCATGGAACCATGGAACATGGAATCATGGAACCATGGAACATGGAATCATGGAACTATGGCATCATGGAATCAACCATGGAACCATGGGACCATGGAACATGGAATTATGGAATCACGGAACCATGGAACCATGGAACCGAGGAACCGTGGAACCAGGGAATTGTGGAACACAGAATCGTGGAATCAACCATGGAACCATGGGACCATGGAATCATGGAACCATGAAACCATGGAACATGGAATTATGGCATCATGGAATCCTGGAATCAACCATGGAACCATGGAATCATGGAACCGTGGAATCATGGAATCATGGAACCATGGAACCATGGAACGACAGAACCATGGAACCATGGCATCATGGAATCATGGAACCATGAAACCATGGAACATGGAACTATGGCACCATGGAACCATGGAACCAACCATGGAATCATGGAGTTAACCATGGAACCATGGAACCATGGAATCCTGGAACCATGGAACCATGGAATCCTGGGACCATGGAACCATGGCATCATGGAATTATGGAACCATGGAATCATGGAACCATGGAACCATGGAACCATGGAACCATGGAATCATGGAACCATGGAACCATGGAATCATGGAACCATGAAATCATGGAACCATGGAATCCTGGGACAATGGAACCATGGAATCCTGGGACCATGGAACCATGGCATCATGGAACCATGGAACCATGGAATCATGGAATCCTAGAACCATGGAACCATGGAATCATGGAATCCTAGAACCATGGAATCATGGGACCATGGAACCATGGAATGGTTTGGGTTGGAAGTGCCCTCAAGGACTGCCCAGCTCCAGCCCCTGCACAGGCAGAGGTGCTGCTCTCTAGATCAGGCTGCTCCATGCTCTGGCCCTGAGCACTTCCAAGGATCCCTTCTCCATCCAGAACCTCTTTCCTCACCTTATCTTGCCTTTCCATTCCCAATTTACCCAAATTTGGGTCATTTCAGGACTTTCCTTTTTTTCCTGCCCTTCTCAGGTTCCCCAGCAAATTGATTCATCCGTCACCTGATGAATTCCAGCTCTTCTTCCCAGAACATTTTGAGAGGCTTCCCAGTCCTTTCCCACTCCCCACCTCGCTGATGCTTCTGGAATCCATCTTTTCATGAAGAAAAAAGGGATAACTGAAATAATTTTGGTTTGTCACCTCTATACAGCACCCGTGGAACAATTGATTCCCATTTAACGCCCCCATGACCCTTGGAAAAACATTTAAAATCCCTAAATCCTGTAGGAGCCAAAAATAGAGCTGTTTAATCGTGGAGAAGAAGAGAATAAAGCTCTCTGCAGACCCACACAGTAAATCCTTTAAGAAGTCTGAATGCATTTATTAGAGAAAAGAAAAAAAGTTATGGATGTTTCAGAGGTCAGGAGAAAATGCCTGGGAGACCAATTCCAGCTGATCCACGGAGGTCACTGTTTATAGTTTTTGCTATTTATGTGTGAAATGTTCTCTGAATGAAGGTCATTATCTGACAATTTATTGCTGATTTTCTCCAAAAGGTGGGAAAAGGGATATTCCAAAGGTTTGGCTCTCCAGGCAAGAAGAACGCGATTGAAATAAATTCAATTTTTTTTCTTTGTGCCCTGGATTCCTCCTGGGAGTTGTGGATGGGTTTTGTGGGTGAAAACAAAGGAAACAGAGAAGGGAGGCAGCAAGAAAGGAGGGAATTGAGAGGCAGGGATTTCTGCCTGAGGAATTGTGTGGGGAGGACGCTTCCCCTGGTTCACAGCTCTCCCCATGGTGGCCAAAAATTCTTCACGGGAAGCCTTTGATACCAGCTCCGTGTTCATCACCTGGAACTTCTGATTTCCCTCCTGTGTATCCCATGGATGGGGATATTTGGGAAGCAGGAATGGCAAAGATCACGACAATGGAAGGAAGAACAGCAGGAGGAATCCTGCAGGAACGAAGACTGGATTTTATGTAAATGTTCCCTCTGTGTTAATTAATGTCCATAATGGACCCAGGTTAAATAATCTTAGGGAAGCAGGGATCTGTCTCCAAATGCTGGAGGATCCATGTTTGCCGCTTCTAAACTTTATCTGCTTTCAGATAGTCCCGTCTGAAATAAACAAATAATAATAAATAATAAAAATTAATAAAAAATTAATAAAAATTAATAAAGCCATTAATAAATAATAATAAATAACGATTAAAAGAATAAATAAATGGGAAGGCCAAGCCTGGGAGCTTTGGGAAGTTCCCCCTTGGGATGTGGCCAGGGAAAGGACGTCCCTCTGAAAGAATATTCGGAGAAAACATTCCTGCTTTGTTCATCCTCAAGGAAAGGTGGGATGGGATTTAGGGAAACTCTGAATTTTCCTTGTATTTCCTTGTGTTTGCATTTCCTTGTACATGTTTTCCTTGTACAGCCACCAGTTTTTGGGGACAGTTCTAGCAGAGATGGGAGTTTGGGTCCTTCCTACAATGGGGACATGGAAAATCTCAGCTGAGAGAGCTTTTTTCCCCCTGGAATGGGAAAAATGATGTAGGTTTGTAGATGGGGTCTTATATTTCAATCATAACAAACCTTACAAGGTCCTGAATCCCAGAGAATTGGGGACCAAATAAGTGGCAAGAAAGTTCAGAGTTTTCTGTTGTTATTTGCTCGGATCCTTTTTTATAGGAGCATATTTTTATGAGCTTTTGGAAAAGTAATTTTTTGAAGCAAAAGAAAAAAAAAATAAATCATGTTTGGACACCTCGATTTCTTCTTGAAAGCATTCCAAATCTCTACTTTTAGGTTGCCCAAACCAGAATAAAAATAATTATCACGCATGGCAATTTGCAAAGCTTTTAATTAGCAAAACTCCCAGAAAAAAAAAAAAAAAAGAAAAAAAAAAAAAAAACCCAAAGAAGTGAGGGAGGAAAAAAAAGCAAAAATCTCAAGAAAACTTGCAACAGGTTTTCTCTAAGCATGGGTGGAGTGGAAAAAGTGAGCCAAGATAATTACCCACACTTAGTCATAAGGAGCAGGAAACACAGTAAAAGAAAAAAAAAAAATCTAATTGGGGCTGGTTCTCATATATATATATTAAGGTGTTAATTTCCATCACATCATACAATGCAAGAACTTGGGATTTGGAGTGCAGGATCCTTGGCCTGCAGATGGAACGACAGAAAAAAGGCAAATCCACGTGCAGAGGTTGATGTGCACACAATTAAACACCCACAGAGCAGCCCAGGCAGCAGCCTGTGCTCGTGGAGGGTTTTGGTTTTTTGCTTTCAGCCAAAAGCTGTTGCTCCTTTGACACAAAAAACAAGAGACCAGAGCAGGGCTGCAAAGGCACCGGGCAGGGGAGGGGACAGCAGAGAGGTCCCCGTTTGTCACAGACCTGCTTTGATGAGGGGAAGGACAACCACAAACCCTCAGGGTCCCTCAGAACCACCACAACAACCCCCAGCTCCTCCAGAAAGGAATGGAAAATTCATCTTTGTGTCACAGGAACAACACTTGCTCCTCTTTGGAGGCTCCAAATCTGAGCTCTGGTGCTCTGAAATTATTTCATTGCAAGAGGAGTTTGACCCATCAGATATTTCCAGCTTGCAGAGGTCTGTACACTTTATTATCATTATTAACAAACACAAATCAGGTTGATGGGACCTCAAGGTCCCTCAGAGCCACCACAACAACCCCCAGCTCCTCCAGACAGGAATGGAAAATTCACCTTTGTGCCACAGGCGTCCCTTTTTCCCCCCACAGGAACAACACATGCTCCTCTTTGGAGGCTCCAAATCTGAGTTCTGATGCTCTGAAATGATTTTGGTGTGAGAGGAGTTTGACCCATCAGGTATTTTCAAGTTTGCAAAGGTCTGTGCACTTTAATATGATTATTAACAAACACAAATCAGGTTGATGTGACCAGCTGGAACACTCAGGGGTGATTTGGGAAGGCAGAATGGAAGGACCTTATGGAAGGACCTTTGGAAGGACCTTTTGGAAGGACCTTTTGGAAGGACCTTTTCCCCCAGGATTGTTCAGGCCCCTGGAAGGCAGAAGGGAACTGAAAGGAGGAGAATTCGGTGTTGCCAGCCCTGCAGAGGAGGAGGAGCTCAGGAAAACCAGTAGAGGGTGAGAATCTGAGGCTTTCCAAGAGCTAAAGCTCCCTGCTGGTGTGGAGTGGTGCACGATCCAGCTGGGATGGGGGCTCTGGATGCCCAGGAAGCCCCCGCTGGCCAGGCAGGGTGTCTGGGGCTGGCTCGTGGTTGTGTCGTGCCCTCGATGCCTTGGAGGGGCACCTGGAACAGAGGCTGGGCAGAATTGGAGAATAAAGGGTTTTTTTAATTAAAGGCCTCCAGTAGATATACCTTGGGCAGTGCAAAGCCCTGCAGAGGTGAGAATTTGAGAATCTGAGAGGCTTTGAGAGTTTTCTATAAATTCATTTCCCACACAGAGGCTACACCCAACATGGACGACGGTCACCAGTTTTGGGGGCAGAGATAAGTTTGGTTTATTTGAATAAATAAATTAATATAAGTTTTCTATAAATTCAGTTCCTACACAGAGGCTACACCCAACATGGACGACGGTCACCAGTTTTTGGGGCGGATATCAGCTTGGTCTATTTGCATAAATAAATTAATATAAATTTTCTATAAATTCATTTCCCACACAGAGGCTACACCCAACATGGATGATGGTCACCAGTTTTGGGGGCAGAGATAAGTTTGGTTTATTTGAATAAATTAATTAATATAAGTTTTCTATAAATTCGTTTCCCACACAGAGGCTACACCCAACATGGACGACGGTCACCAGTTTTGGAGCAGATATCAGCTTGGTCTATTTGCATATCAGGGGTTAATTGTCCAATTAACCCAAGATGGATGATGGTCATGAGTTTTTGGGGCAGATATCAGTTTAGTCTATTTGCCTATCAAGTTTTGGTCTATTTGCATATACGTAATTGGACAATTAACCCAAGATGGACGACAGTCACCAGTTTTTGGGGCGGATATGAGTTTGGTCTATTGGCATATCAGGGGTTAATTGTTCAATTAACCCAAGATAGACAATGTTCAGGAGTTTTTGGGGCAGATATGAGTTTGGTGTATTTGCATATCAGGGGTTAATTGTCCAATTAATCCAAGATGGATGACGGTCATGAATTTTTGGGGCAGATATCAGTTTGGTCTATTTGCATCTCAAGGGTTAATTGTCCAATAAACTCAAGATAGACAATGGTCACCAGTTTTTGGGGCAGATATCAGTTTGGTCTATTTGCATATCAGGGGTTCATTATCCAATTACAGCTTCAGGTAATGAAGTCCCATTCCCCCATTTGCTTTCCCCCAGATTCATTCTTGTTTCTATTTTTTGGGGTCTGAGGTCCTTGTGTCTCAGGCCTGGACTGTTCTGCCTGCCCAGACTGTGAGGAGAGCTTGCTGACCCTCTGTGTGGAGCTCAGAGCCCTGCACTGGTGCAGCACAGGAGCTGAAAAACACAAAAGCTGAAATCTGAAGGCCCCATCACCCCGTCAGGGCTGCGGGGCCGACGCCTCCCCAGGGCTTTGCTGTTCCTCAGGGTGGTGGTGCTCCAGGCTCTGCTGGAGAAATCCCTTTTGCAGAGATGTCGACTGGAAAAAAACCAGAGGTGAGCAAACAGAAAACCTCATCTGTTTGTGTTTGCAGGGCCTCTCCTCCCGCTGGTGCTGTCTGTGCTGGAGGATGGCATTCCCTGGCTCCTGGCAATGCTCTGGGTGGCAGAATTCCTGCCAGGGTTGAGAGCTGGCTTGGCCTGGGCACTGCAATGTCAGAGACAATTCCTAAACTGTTCCATGAGTTCATGTCTCCCTTCCCTTCTCCTCTTCCTCTCTGTTCCAGCTGGAATTGGCCATGCCCAGGGCTGGGGGTACCTGTCAGGGACAGCAGGGGCCTGGCTGGCTCCCGGGAGGCTCAGGAACACCCTCTGGGGCTCCAGATCCAATCAGCCCTGCTAATTAGGGATCCTAATTGCCCTCCTATCTGCTCCTCCGAGCTGCCACAGAAAGGGAGGCGATTTCACTGTTTTATTCTTCCACCCCTGTCGCAGACACATTTTATGAAAAATCCTTTCCTTAGGATTGTTCCTCCTGAGGGGCTGAGAGGCCTCAGGAACAAAATGCAACCAATGGTTATCTGCTGCTGTGGGATGCAACAGGTGCATCTGAGATTGGGCTCATGTGGTTGTTTCTAATTAATGGCCAATCACAGTCCGGCTGTCTCGGACTCTCTGTCCAAGACACAAACCTTTGTGATCATTCTTTGCTATTCTATTCTTAGCCAGCCTTCTGATAAACCTCTTCCACACCCCTGGGGCTGTCTGTGCCATGGACCCACCGTCAGTGAGGGCTGAGGGGACACTTCCACACTCTGCTTCCTCACAACTCCAGAAAATTCTCCAGCATGAGGATACGGGAACATCCAGTTCTGCTATCCATGAAAAAAAATCAATTAAAAATAAAAATATCACAGCGAAAAGGTGTTTGTAGGGGTGACCAAGCATGAGCTCCTCGTGGCACGATGGGGAAGATGCAAAGCCTGCAATGCACAGAGGGAAGGATGATAAAATATTGCCATCTGTTGGCATCCTGGGCAAGGAGATCTCTCCACATTCCATGCTGGTTTGCTTGTGGACAGGGAGAGGAGAGATGGGACAGCAGAATGCCCTAAAAAGGAATCATTTCAAAAGACAACACTTTTCTTTTTTTTTTTTTTTTTTTTTTTTTTTTTTTTTTTCAATTTTTTTCTTTTTCATTTTTGTTTGGGGATTCCAGGTTTTGATCTCCCTCCACTCCTTCCCACCCATGGCATGTCACCACACAGGTTTGGCCAAATGCTGAATCTGGATTTCCAGGGTCCAGGGGCTGCTCTTGAGAAGTTGTCTATCCAGAAAAGAACCCCTCAGGGAGAAGCACTTTAACATCATTATTAATAAACATAAAATCAGGTCTCTGTGACCAGCTGGGGGGAGATTTGGGGAGGCAGAACTCATGGAAGGATCTTCTTTCCCAGGATTGCTCAGGCCCCTGGAAGGCAGGAGGGAACTGAAAGGAGAAAACCTCGGGATTGCCAGGGCTGCAGAGGAGGAGGAGCTCAGGAAACCCAACAAAACTCCTGCTGCTCCTTCCAGCTGGAGATGGAGGAGCCCCTTTGTGCCAGACACTGCCAGGAGAGCCTTTCCCACATCCACGGGGATTTCCAGGGGGTGTGAGGAGCTGGAGCTGCCACGGGAACACCCCGGGGCACCAGAGGCGTCCTTTGGGTGGAATCCCCCCAAGATCAGCAGCACAAACCCGGCTTTGTCACCTTCACCAAACCCAGGCCTTGGCGAAGGACAGCCACAAACCCTCAGGGTCCTCAGAACCACCACAGCAACCCCCAGCTCCTTCAGAAAGGAATGGAAAATTCATCTTTGTGCCACGGGAACAACACTTGCTCCTCTTTGGAGGCTCCAAATCTGAGCTCTGATGATCTGAAATTATTTCATTGCAAGAGGAGTTTGACCCATCAGGTATTTCCAGCTTGCAGAGGTCTGTACACTTTATTATCATTATTAATAAACACCAATCAGGTTGATGTGACCTCAGGGTCCCTCAGAACCACCACAACAACCCCCAGCTCCTCCAGAAAGGAATGGAAAATTCACCTTTGTGCCACAGGCGTCCCTTTTTTCCCCCATGGGAACAACACATGCTCCTCTTTGGAGGCTCCAAATCTGAGTTCTGATGCTCTGAAATGATTTTGGTGTGAGAGGAGTTTGACCCATCAGGTATTTTCAAGTTTGCAAAGGTCTGTGCACTTTAATATGATTATTAATAAACATAAATCGGGTTGATGTGACCAGCTGGGGGGAGATTTGGGAAGGCAGAATTTATGGAAGGATCTTCTTTCCCAGGATTGTTCAGGCCCCTGGAAGGCAGAAGGGAACTGAAAGGAGGAGAACAACCCAAATCTCTCTTTATTGCCTTAAAGCACCTCAGGGCCTGCCTGGAAGTTGGAGATGGGAGGACCAAGCTGTGAGATTCCATTTGGAGTTTTGCTCGTGGCATGGGAAAAACACCTGAATGCTCCTGAGATGTGGCAGAAACTCTGGGACAAGCCCTGCCCACCCTGGAGATGCCCAAATCCAGGCTGGACAAGGCTTGGAGCACCCTGGGATGAATTTTGAGGTCCCTTCCAACCCAAACCGTTCCATAACCCCATGAAAACTTGAGCTGGATGGGTCCCTTTGGTTCTGCCACCTCTCCCACGTTCATTCCGAGCATCCATCCATCCTCAGCCTCCTGCATTTGCCATCTGAGGGCCCCACGCTGCTGCCCACCCTCCTTTGGGTCCACATCTCCAGCACCACTCCAAACTGCGCCTGCCCAGCTCTTCCAGCATCACCTCGTTGGAGAAAATCAACTTTCAACCCAAAGTTCCTGTTTGAGCTGGAGAGGTTAAGGGTGGATGAGGGAAACAGCATCGTCCTCCCGGCCAGACAAAGTGAAATTGTGTTTTAATCACCGGGAAAGGCGAATGTTGCAACCTGAGGATCGGAGATTTTGGTTTGATCAAAGGCCCAGAAGGGTTGGAGGTGTCTCGCTCCTGGCTGGGAGTTATGAAAATAACAGGAATGCAAAAACAATTGCATGGCAAAACGATCAAAACAGCAAAGATTTGTATTAATTTATTTTTTTTAAATTAAGATTTTTTAAATAAGAGTTTCGAAACTTGAGCAGAATATTTTTTATTCCATTGTTTTTTTCCAACACTTCAGGTCAAACTGCTCCAAACAATGAGGTTTTTGCAGTGAAAGTGATAAAAGAAAAACGCCCTGCAATTGTTTTAGGCAAGAAAAAGTTGAGAGGTTTAAGTAAAATTTGCAACAAGGTATTGATGGTGCAGGCACTGATTTTGTCCTACAGAACTGGTACCATCAGTTTGCTGAAAACTTTAAAAACAATTATTCTTATCAATTCTTGCAGCCATTTCCCTCCATTCCATTCTAAGCAAAACTTGAAGATTTCACCATTTCCCTCAGAAAAATACAAAACCTCATCTCCTCCATCTGCTTTTAGTTTGAGCTAAAAATATGTCCAAAAGGAGAAGAGTGATGCCTCCGAAAAAAATATTCCTGAAGCAAAAAAGTAAAAAAAAAAAAAAAAAAATTCCGGATAAAACCCCAAAGTTGCCTGAAAATCTTCCCATCCCACAAAAACTTGAGATTTCCAAAACAATTTTGCTGTGCAGTAGGGATAAATTTCTGTAGAGAAAAGACCCACCCGAGAACATCCAATGAGCTGGTGGTGAAAGCTCAGATTCGGGATCTCGGCTATTCCAACCCAAATACTCCCCCTGTCTGCTGGAGAGGATTCCTCCTGCCCAAAGCCAGGAGCTACCCTGGATCTGGGAAACTTTGCTCCAAATGGATGCATTCCTAAAAAAAACCAAAAAAACCAAACAAAAAAAAAAGAAAAAAAGAAAAAGAAGTTGTGGTTTTAGTGAATCATGGTGAAAAATTGAATTTCTGACTCAATTGGGGATTAAAGGAGCTCAGAGTGGCTCTGCCGTCCCTCAGGGGCAGGAGATTCCCCAGGGGCTGAAGGAATGGGGTGGGATTTTAGGAATGTGATGGGATTTAAGGAATGGAGTGGGATTTAAGGAATGGGATGGGATTTAAGGAATGGGATGGAATTTAAAGGACAGAGTGGGATTTTAGGAGTGAGATGGGATTTAAGGAATGGGATGGGATTTTAGGAATGGAGTGAGGTTTGAGAAATGGGATGGGATTTAAGGAATAGAATAGGATTTGAGGAATGGGATGGGATTTAAGGAATGGGAAGGAATGGGATGGGATTTTAAGATGGAGTGGGATTTTAGGAATGGGATGGGATTTAAGGAATGGAAGGAATGGGATGGGATTTTAGGAATGGAGTGGGGTTTGAGGAATGGGATGGGATTTTAGGAATGTGATGGGATTTAAGGAATGGGATGGAATTTTAGGAGTGGAGTGGGATTTAAAGGATGGAGTGGGATTTTAGGAATTAAATGGGATTTAAGGAATGGGATGGAATTTAAAGGACGGAGTGGGATTTTAGGAGTGGGGTGGGATTTTAGGAATGGAGTGAGATTTGAGGAATGGGATGGGTTTTAAGGAATAGAATAGGATTTGAGGAATGGAATGGGATGAGATTTTAAGATGGAGTGGGATTTTAGGAATGGGAAGGAATGGGATGGGATTTTAGGAATGGAGTGGGGTCCGAGGAATGGGATGGGATTTTAGGAATGGGATGGGATTTTAGGAATGGGATGGGATTAAAGGAATGGAGTGGGATTTTAGGAATGGGATGTCAGGAGCTCTGGTGCTTTTGGGGAGGTTTGGCAGCCCCAGCTCTTTCCCAAAATCCACCCAGCGAGGTCCCACAGGCTGGGCTGGTCCATGTGGGCAGAGCTGGAGTTAAGATCTCACCTAAATAATCCAAATTTTTCAGTCTGGGGCATATCCAGGCTGGCCAGAGTGACCCACGAGGAACAGCAGCAATAACCTGACACCTGCCCCAAATTCAGCTCCACCAAATGCAAACCTCAAAGATGAACATTCCCTGAATCAACTCCTTCCCAGGGAAAGGCTGCAGCTCCATCACTGCTCAGCATTCCTGGTGCTGAGCACAGGCTGGGGGTCAAATTCCCGTTTCAGGGGGTGAAATTCCCATTTCTGAGTGGCACTTTGGCTTTTGGAAAGCTGGCAAAGATCCCATCAGGCCAGGAATGCAGCAGGGTGGGAATGCAGGTGACAGGCACTGTCCCCCCTGCTTCCCTTTTATTTTTAGAGCCATCAGCTGAAATGTCACCTTCCCTGCACAGGAGCCTGGGCTCTCCTCGCTGGCAGCAGGGTGGGATTTTTTCCTTTTTTTCCTCCTGGCTTTGAAGTCAAACCAATAATTAAGAAGGGAGGCTTGGCCACCTGAGAGCCCCTGTCTGGTGTTCCTGCTATGAATAGGATCGGAGCTGTCTGCAGAGGGTTCTGTGGGATCTGAAGGGGGCTGGACCCCTCTCATCCCCATCGGGGATTAACTCATCACAAACAACACCCCGAGGAGCCCAGGGCCCCGTCCAGCCCCAGCCCCTGAGCTCGTGGCAGAGCTGGAAATGCAGCGTGGGAGGTTTTGGGGCTGGGCGCAGGAGGAGCTCATTCCCAGGCTAATTCCTAAATGTTGAACAGGGAGGCTTCTGTTACACCCCCTAAACAATATCCAAGGGCATATCCAAAAACCCCTAATTCCTAAATGTTGAACAGGGAGGCTTCTGTTACACCCCCTAAACAATATCCAAAGGCAGAAAAACCCCTTGGGACAGTGTTAGAGCCCTGGCTACAGACTGTCAGAACCCAGGAAATTCCTCTGGCTGCCCTGCAGGACTTGAGCCCCTGCCCAGGGGGCTCAGAGACCTTGGCACAGAGCCCAAGAGCCCTGTGCCTTTAATTTAGCCCTTAAAAAAAATTACCAACCTTTGTATGAAAAAAATTAAGTAAAAAAATTGAAGTAGAATAATAGTTAATTTATCACGAAGTGAAGAAATAGATTTTTGAAGTTCTTTAAAATGGGGGCTCGGAGTGCCAAGATAGAAGAATTTAGATGTGCCTTGTCCTTTTTCCTTCTTCTTCTTACCTCCATCATCTAAGTGATGTTGGCATTTTTAGATTGGTTTAGAGTAGAAGCTCACTGTCTAACATAAGTGATAAGTATGAAGAAGTTATGGTAAATAATGTACATATAGTTTTTGGTATAAAAGATAACACCAGTGTGCCTCAACCTGACCTGCCAGACAGACCTGCAGAGAATCACAGAAAAAAATATTATAAATAGGAAATAATAAACAAAACCAGAAGAATTCTGACTCCTTCTTCGACAGCCAAGCTGAGAAAAGAAGCTTGTACTCTGAGAGACAAGGAGAAAACAGAGCTCAGGACTGGAAACAGGGAAAAATAACACAGGAGACAGGGACAAAACAGAGCTCAGGATTGGGAACAGGGGTAAAAACAGGAGACAGGGACAAAACAGAGCTCAGGAACAGGGATAACACAGAGCTCAGGGATAAATAACACAGGAGACAGGGACAAAACAGAGCTCAGGATTGGGAACAGGGGTAAAAACAGGAGACAGGGACAAAACAGAGCTCAGGATTGGGAACAGGGGTAAAAACAGGTGACAGGGACAAAACAGAGCTCAGGAACAGGGATAACACAGAGCTCAGGGATAAATAACACAGGTGACAGGGACAAACCAGAGCTCAGGATTGGGAACAGGGGTAAAAACAGGAGACAGGGACAAAACAGAGCTCGGGCAGGCAGAGCTCTCCAGGGCTGCAGGGTGATCAGACTGCCCAGGCTGGGGTGACAGGAGCTGCCCTGGAGCCAGGGATGGGAGTGACTAAAGCCTCTCCCTGGCTGGAATTCCTCACTCTGGTCCCTCCACCTTTAAATGTTGGGTGCTGTGAGTGCATTTCCTGGGCAAAAATCAACCCCAGGGCAAGGCAGGCACAGCTCCCAGGGCTGAAAGAGACCCAGACTGATTTAGGGACAGTGGGGAAGGAAAAATGAGGAGAGATGAGGAGAGATAATGTAGAGGAATAAGGAGGAAAAAGGAGGAGAGATGAGGAGAGATAATGTAGAGGAATAAGGAGGAAAAAGGAGGAGGAATAAGGAGGAAAAAGGAGGAGGAATAAGGAGGGAATTCAGAGGAGGGATAAGGAGGAGGAATAAGAAGGAAAAAGGAGGAGAAATTAGGAGGGATAAAGAGGAGGAATAAAGAGGAGGAAGGAGGATGAATAAGGAGGGATGAGGAAGAGGAGTAAGGAGGGATAAGGAGGAGGAATAAGGAGGAGGAAGGAAGAGGAAGGAGGAAGAAGGAGGACAAATAAGGAGGGATGAGGAAGAGGAGTAAGGGATAAGGAGGAGGAATAAGAAGGAAGAAGGAGGAGGAATAAAGAGAGATTCAAATGAGGAATAGGGAGGAGGAATAAGGAGGGATAAAGAGGAGGAATAAGGAGGAGGAAGGAAGAGGAAGGAGGAGGAAGGAGGATGAATAAGGAGGGATAAGGAGGAGGAATAAGAAGGAAGAAGGAGGAGGAATAAAGAGGGATTGAAAGGATGAATAAGGAGGAGGAATAAGGAGGGATAAAGAGGAGGAAGAATAAGAAGGAAAAAGGAGGAGAAATGAGGAGGGATAAAGAGGAGGAATAAGGAGGAAAAAGGAGGACGAATAAGGAGGGATGAGGAAGAGGAGTAAGGAGGAATAAAGAGGGATTCAAAGGATGAATAAGGAGGAGAAATGAGAAGGGATAAAGAGGAGGAATAAGGAGGGATTCGGAGGAGGACTAAGAAAGGTTTTCCAGCAATCTCAGCCTCTTGAAGCACCGAAAATTACACCAGGGTGGGGGGGAAAACCCCCAGAGGGATCCATGAGGAGCAAAGGAGAGAGGAAGGGGCAGGGAGGGGGCAGTGGAGCGTTTGGGCGTTCTGCCATTGACCCCCAGCTCCCTTTTCCAGGGAAAAGCCTGGCTCCCTGCAGCACCAACCCTGCCGGCGCTTCAGCCTCTGGAAACCCAAAGGGAAAATATTTTCCTTGGAAGGCAGCAGCTGATAGCTCAGCAAGGTGGAAGTGGCGGTGACACCTCCTGCCCCGAGCCCCTTGGCAGCGGCAGCTCCTTCCTGAGCCCGGCGTGTCCCGGCCTGTGGCTCCCTGACCCGGAGCTCCCTCCCAGCACAAAGGGGATTTGGCTCCTCAGGCTGTGGGATCCGTTCCAAGGGGGAAGGGGAGCACATCCAGGCACCTGACGGGGTTCACTGAAGCGTTTTCCTGCAAGACCCATCCTGAGAGATTTGGCACTTCCACATCCCCCCGGCTCCCACCCTCCAACTGCCACAGTGTACTTTGGGAGGCTGCCAGCTTCTATTAATTAAACTATTATCTTCCTTCACTCTCTTTTTCTTTTTTTTTTTTCACGTTTTTTTTCATTGAAGATCTCGTAGCTCTGAGGAATCCATTGTTTATTTTAATTAGTAGCGAGGATTTGTCTGGAAATCCCTACGTGGTGCTGGCTGGAGTTTTGTACTCTTCCCAGGTGAACATGGAAATGTTGCTGGTTTGAAATTAAGGGCACAAAAGTATCTTTCATTTCAGCACAAACCTTAAAAAAAAAACCCAAAATCTGAATCTCCAGGTAAGGAAAAAATGAATATCAGCCTCATTGCATACACATTTATTAACTCCAATTTATTCATGGAGGAATAAACGGGCAGTGGAGGAATAAAGGACACAGGTGGACAATTCTGGCTACAAACTGAGCAGGATTTCTTTGCTGATTTGACAAATTGTCCAGCCAAGAGTTTTCACCTGCTCCTGCTTCTTCAGGGCCTTGCTGAGCACATCGCTCACCCTGAGAGCAAAGCTCCTCTCTGCCTCAGTTGTTCTATAATTACACAGGTTAATTAGTTATTTAAAGCTGATGGGATCTTCAGAACCCTCCTCCTTAGTTGTTCTATAATTAGACAGGTTAATTAGTCATTTAAAGCTGCTGGGATCTTCAGAACCCTCCTCTCCCTCAGATGCCCAGCCCAGTGCCACCTCTCCAATGACACTGGACAAGCCAACAGTTCATCAAATTCCCCCTCCTCCGTAAAAAAAAATAATGCAGAACGATAAGTTAGTTACATAAAGTGTGCGAGGAAGTTTGTTACAAGAATGTAAACAGCAAAAATCTTTAAAAAATCTAAAAAAATTCTAAAAAACTCTTTTAAAAAAATCTAAAAAAATACTGAAAAAATCTTGAAAAATCTTGAAAAAAATCTTTAAAAAATCCTAAAAATCTTAAAAAATCAGGGTGAGACTCCTCCTGAAACACTCTGGGATATTCCTGACTAGTGACACTCAGGGATTTATTTGGACTCCCCATCAGGAATTTGCTTCTCCCAGGGATTGATTTGGGCTCCCAGGGATTGATTTGGGCTCCCAGGGATTTATTTGTGTTCCCCATCAGGAATTTGCCTCTCCCAGGGATTGATTTGGGCTCCCAGGGATTTATTTGGGTTCCCCATCAGGAATTTGCCTCTCCCAGGGATTTATTTGGGTTCCCCATCGGGAATTTGCCTCTCCCAGGGATTGATTTGGGCTCCCCATCACGAATTTGCTTTTCCCAGGGATTTATTTGGGCTCCCAGGGATTTATTTGTGTTCCCCATCGGGAATTTGCCTCTCCCAGGGATTGATTTGGGTTCCCCATCAGGAATTTGCTTCTCCCAGGGATTTATTTGGGTTCCCCATCGGGAATTTGCCTCTCCCAGGGATTGATTTGGGCTCCCAGGGATTGATTTGGGTTCCCCATCAGGAATTTGTTTTTCCCAGGGATTGATTTGGGCTCCCCATCGTGAATTTGCCTCTCCCAGTGAAGCCACTCAGCTCCAAATGCCCTTTTCAGCCCTGCCCTCCCTGGGATGGAGTCTGTGCCTCCAAGGACGCTTCCCAAAATCCGGATTCTTCTCCTGACTCATCCCCAGGTGGGTGCCATTAACCCAGCTCAGGAAGGGGGAACATGGAGAGTGGGAAATGTCCCCAGAGACAGGCGGGGATCCTGGCAGGGAGCAGCCCTGGAGAGGAGCCAGCTCAGGAAGCAGCTCGGGGTGACGAAGGTTTGGATTTGTTGGTGGAAAAGGCCAAGGTGCAGAGTGACTGGGGGGACTCCAACTGCTCCCAGGCTCCCAAGGCAAAATTCCAGTTCCAAACTGGATTCCAGGATGGATCTCATCCCCAGGCTCTGGTTGAAAATGGAATTTTTTTGGATATCAACCAAAGTATCTGGTCGAAAATGGATTTTTTTTGGATATCAGCCAAACTATCTGGTTGAAAATGGATATTTATTGACATCAACCAAAGTATCTGGTGGAAAATGGATATTTTTTGATATCAGCCAAACTATCTGGTTGAAAATGGATTTTTTTGATATCATCCAAATTATCTGGTTGAAAATGGATGTTTATTGATATCAACCAAAGTATCTGGTTGAAAATGGATTTTTTTTTCAATATCATCCAAATTATCTGGTTGAAAATGGATGTTTATTGATATCAACCAAAGTATCTGGTTGAAAATGGATATTTTTGGATATCAGCCAAATTATCTGGTTGAAAATGGATATTCAGGGAATGGGATTTAGAGTGACCATCAGAGCCCAGAACTTTCAAAAGAAGATGAGAGGAAGTTGTTCCTTTCTGACCACGTGGCTGGGAATTTGGTTCCAGCAAACTTTGGGGTTTTCCTGTCATTTTTGTGAAAGATCCAATCGCTTTCCTCGCAGCTGAAAAACTGACAATGAACACGAGCTGAGTGCTTTTCCTGAATCACTTGGCCAGATGGAAAAGAAGAGCAGGGAACTTCCCAGACAATGAAGAAGAATTTGGAATGGTCCAGAAATAAATTTGGATTTCTTTTTTTAATTGAGAGAGTATATAATGAGGTAATTATCTATAATTTTTTTTTGAGAAATATTAGAATACTTGGAGATGAAAGAATCGAGTGCAGGAGCCCAGAACTCTGATTTACTGTTTTCTGCTCTCAGACCACAAGAATTTGACAAAGCATTCCTCCAGAGCAGACTCTGCTAGCTCAGAGCCCGATGGAGCAGAATTGAGGACACCGTTCCACTGCACCCTGGCTGCCCACTGCCTCAGCATCCTGAAATTTCCACAGCTGGTGATGGAAACCAGAGGGAAACAACCCCAGCAGCTCCTGAGGACCTTCATTGGACAACCCAAAAGGCAAAGCTTCGGGCTGAGCTCCAGAGTGATCCTGGAAACCTCATTTTTAATGCAGAGTGAGACGTTTCCACTGGCTCGGGACCATGCTCCATTAATAACCCTGGAGCTGCTGATGGAACATCATTCCTGGGAAGTCCTGGGAAAAATGGGGATGGATGTTTGGGCCTGCCTAGAACACCCCTTAGGCTGAGCCTAAATCCTGGCATTTCCAGCTGGGTTGGAGACACCCCAGGTGATTTTGGAGCTTTAATTCTGGCAGTTTCAGGAGGTTTTTTTTGCTCTCCTGGCTGTTGAAAGTGGCTATTTAGGGAATAGGAAAGGTTCTTATTGACAAAGATTAAATAAAAAAAAAATTAAAACAAAAATGAACTCTTCTTGAGTTCGGGTTGCATTCTGTAATTGGGCAGAGAAGTCTGCATTGCAGCTCTGTGGGATCAGTTATTGGGTTAAAAGGGAAAATAATCCAGGTGTCAGTTCTTAATTGGAGAGTTTACTCTTAAAAGACCTTGGAACAAGAGATTGTGGCCATTTTGTGCCTTCTGATGAAAAGCTGCAAAACTCACAGCAGTGAGACTGTTTTACTGATAGAACCTGAGTCCCAAACTGATCCTCCATCTCAGGTGCCTTCAATCCAGACCCAGAGAAACCCACAACTGGAACCACCACACTTCTTCCTCATGGGTTTGGGTGGCATTTGGTAATTGGGCAGAAAAGTCCCCATTGTGTGATCTTTGGGATCAGTTATTGGGTTAAAAAGGGAAATAATCCAGGTGTCAGTTCTTAATTGGAGAGTTTAACCTTAAAAGACCTTGGGACAAGAGATTGTTGGCCATTTTGTGCCTTCTAATGGAAAGCTGCCCAACTCACAGTTTTACTGATAAGAAATAATAAACACCTGAGTTCGAACACGAATTATCATCTCAAGTGCCTTCAATCCAGACCCAGAGAAACCCACAACTGGTATTGCCACACTTCATCTCCATGGGTTTGGGGGGCATCTTGTAATTGGGCAGAAAAATCTGCATTGTGGGCTCTTTGGGAATCAGTTATTGGGTTAAAAGGGGAAATAATCCAGGTGTCAGTTCCTAATTGGACAGATTGGATAGTTTAGCCTTAAAAGGCCTCGTACCAAGAGATTGTTGCCCATTTTGTGCCTTTTAATGAAGAGCTGCCCAACTCAGTTTTACTGATAAGAATAATAAACACCTGAGTCTGAACATGAATGTCTGTCTCCAGTGCCTTCAATCCAGACCCAGAGAAACCCACAACTGGTGCCCCCACAAAACCCCAAAGCAGAGCCCAGACCACAACGTGCCTGCGATTGTCTCCTCCTCCCAACATCTCAATTTCCCCGGGCCATTAACAGACACATCTTTCCCTCTGCCCTGACATCTGGCCGGGATTTTCCCCTCAGGAAAGGCAGGATGCCATCCCCAAGCCCCGATTCCAGGGTTGTTAAACAGCAGGGATTATCGGGCAGGACAATATTAAGTGGTATTTAACAGCAAGACCAAAGTTCCTTGTCAAACGCTTGACTTAGCGCTCCTTGATTGTTCGCATCCCAGCGCCGGGACCTTTTGCACTGAACCATTTTTCATTTTGACAACAAACTACCGCAGCTCTCCAACGCTGCCTGGCTGGAGCTGCCAGCAAAATATTCCTGGGGCAGAAATATGGCCAGGGAGAGGGGCCTGGGGCTGCGGGAGAGGAGATCTCCTCGCGGGGAGCAATGGCATTCCGAGCAGTGGGTGTCCCGCGGCACAGCCGGACTAATGCGCGCGGTAGGATCCTCTGTCTAGTCATAACAATGGGGGGGGGGGGGGGAAAGTCACAAAAAAAGAGGGAGAGAAAAGGAGGAAATGGAGGAGAAATCCCAAAAGGAGAGAGAAAAAGAATGTCCGAGAAATGGGAGAGAAAAGGAGAAAATGGAAGGGGAAAAATATCTCAAAAAAGGGAGAGAAAAAGGGAGAAAAACATTCCAAAAAAAGGGAGAGAAAAGGAGGAAATGGAGGAGAAATCCCAGAAAATGGGAGAGAAAAGGCGAAAACGGAGGGGAAAAAATATCTCAAAAGAGGGAGAGAAAAAGGGAGAAAAACATTCCAAAAAAGGGAGAGAAAAGGAGGAAATGGAGGAGAAATCCCCCAAAAGGAGAGAGAAAAATAATGTCCCAGAAATGGGAGAGAAAAGGAGAAAATGGAGGGGGGAAAAATATCTCAAAAAAGGGAGAGAAAAAGGGGGGGAAAAAATTTCAAAAAAGGAAGAGCAAAGGAGAAAATGGGGGGGGGGGGGGGGGAATCCCAAAAGGGAGAGAAGAAGAAAAAATGGTGGGAAAAAATCCTAAAAAAAGGAGAGAAAAAGGAGAAAATGGGGGATAAATCCCAAAAAGGAGAGAGAAGAAAAACCCCAAAAAGGGAGAGAAAATAGAGGGGAAAAAATCCCAAAAAATGGGGAAAAAAAACCCCCAAAGAGAAAATGGGGGGAAATCCCCAAAAAAGGGAGAGAAAAGGAGAAAACAGAGGGGGGAAAAGTCCCCCAAAAAGGGAGAGAAAAAGAGAAAATGGGGAGAAAAAAAGTACCAAAAAAGGGAGAGAAAAAGGGGGAAAAATCCCAAAAAGGGAGAGAAAAAGAGAAAAATGGAGGTTGGAATTCCAGGCTGCCTTCTTCTGGATGCCTCTTCATGAGGATTTGGGGTGGGAGATGAGGGGACAGGCTAGGGAGGCTGGGTTGCTGATTTAGGGGGGGCTTCCAGAAGGTTTTTGGGGGGAACCTGAAGGGCCTTTAAACCTCCAGCAAAGCTGTTTTTATTAAAGCACTAAACCCAGGAGTGCTTATGAAAGTCAGAGTGTGATGTGAGCAAAAGGCAGGAAATAAAGGGTAAAAAAAAAAAAAATAAAAAGGGAACTTAATGAAGGTTTAATCTTCAAGGGAATATGGACTTGGAGACTGTAAATCTCACGGAATGGCCCCATATTCCAATGTCAAAAGCTGCCATCTTATGCCAGCAAATTTAACATTTTCAGAGGAGAAATGGAGTTTTAAACCCAGCTCTTTCTGCTGTTCAAAGATGGGATGTGGTAGCTGGAGACAGCTACAAACCCAGCTCCTTCCAAGGGTCTTTGCTCCTGACAGATTTATTGGGGAATTTACCACCCCTTTTCCATCCCCTCCTGTCTGTACACGCTCCCTCTGCGCTTCCAGGCTGGAAGATTTCCATGAAAAATCCTGGAAATTTGATTGTGAGCTACCCAGCCACAAAAGGAGGCTGGTTTTCACTGCAGGAGAAGCAAACTTTGGGGGTTGCCATCTGTATTTCTGGGTTTTGTTTTGAAATTCCTACATTTCCTCGGTTTCCCTTTTCTTTTTGGAAAGGAGAGCAAAAACCCCACCTTAAATTCCCACTTTGGGGCCATTCCATGCTCTTTTAAAGGAATTCTAGCAAGATTCCTGGAGAAGTGTTGCATTAATATCAGAAATTAATATCTGGGATTATTTTTTACCTCACCCTGAAGGGAATTGGGCATTTTTACAGATTTCTGTGTACAGATGCTAATTAATGTTGATGTTAATTAATGTTGCATTAATATCAGAAATTAATATCTGGGATTATTTTTTACCTCATCCTGAAGGGAACTGGGGATTTTTACAGATTTCTGTGTTCAGCACAGCATCCCTGAACACTCCAAACCTTTCCTGCTGCTCCATCTGCGCCCTGAGCAAGCCCCATGCCCAGATTTTCTTGATTCACCACAAAAGATTAAAATGTTTGCTCGTGGCTCTGCAGATAACATTGTGAGAAATGCAGAAGATCAAATGTAATCCCAGTTTTATTCATCCCTACACACAGTCCCACGGATTCCTCTTGTCAGCCCGACAACAGCAAAACTGAGAGCTCAACATCAATTTATTTTCCAGAGGGTCTGATCCAATTCAACAGAAAGTTGGGAAAAGAAAATCTCATTATTTGGAACAAATGAAAAGAGGATAAAACCTTTGAACTGCCCTGAGAATGTGGCCAACCTCAGAAATATGCAAAGCTTATTAATTATTAATTATTAGCTCAGATGCTGCAGCTTTTTTTCTCTTTTCTCAGCTATCCGTGGCCCTAAATCAGATGGGACAGAGTTTGTTATCTGATTTAACAAACACTGAAGGAGGAACATAAATAACAGAAATAAAACCAGCTCAGGCAATGAATTCCTCCCCGTTGCTGCTGTAAAAGAAAGGAGAATCCTCCCCAATAAACAAGAGGCAATTTGAGAAGAGCATTTCTCCGTTTTCACGTCTGTAAAACGACACCAGGCCTGGCTGGGCGCGACGCGACTCGGAATTAAAGGAAAATAATCTGAGCGCGCTTGAAAGCCGCAATAAACCCTACAAATTTGTACCTAAAGCAGAGATATCAGATGAAATTCTCCTGGAATTCCTGGGGAGGGATGGAATGGACAGCAGGCTGGGATTTTGGTGTTTCACTCTGTGCCCCTCTCCTGCTCCCTCGCACACCGAACAACCCTGGCCCCTGCCGGAACCTTTGGCTCCCCAAGCAGTCGCTGGGCTGCTCTGGGAATTGTGTCCAGCAGTTCGTTCTCAAGCAATTAAAGCATTTCAAATGAAACGCTGGGGCCAGCAACAATCACCAGCCTGGCTAAAAATGGATGGAAATGAGAAATTAACACCTTTGCTCCAGAATCCCACAGCGCCACGGCCTTCTCCCGCTGCTCCAGCCAGGGCTGGGAGCTGCCCTTGCTTCGGTTCTGAAAGCAAAATCCCACCTTAAAGTCACTTTTTGGGGCCAATTCCATGTTCTTTTAAAGGAATTCTAGCCAGATTCAAGCAAGGAGCAAAGCTAAAACCTGTACCAGGATAAGCCTGGAGTTAAGAGCAAGCCTAAAACCTGGACCAGGATAGGCCTGGATCCGCCTGGAGCCTTAAATTCCCATTTTTGGGGCCATTTCCATGCTATTTTGAAGGAATTCTAGCCAGATTCAGCAGACCCTGCTGAGGAGCTGCTGCTGGAATGGAGCAGGGGAAGAAACTCAGCTGAGCCCCCAAGGTGACCCAGGGAGGGAGAGGACACACACACACACGCCCCTGGCAGCTGCTGAGCCGTTTAATTCCATAAAAATTCCAAAATATTGATATTATTGACATCAACAATCTCAATAGTATTGATATAATATTAGCAATAATAACCTCAGACTGGAAAACGACTGGGACAGAAGGGTGAAGAACAAGTTGTCACATCATGAGCTGCACAAGCTTCAAATCCTGCTCTGCTTTATTTGCATTTCAGCTTAAACCTTCTCCACCTGCAGGCACGAAGGTATAAACTCTGTAAAGCTTCACTTTGAGTGAATTCAAATTCGAATTTGAATTCGAATTACTCAATTCCATTCACTCCAATGACAAAATTTTTGTGATTTTGAAAATGACAAAATTACCTTGAGTGAATTCAAGACGAAATGTTGTAAATATTTCCAAGTGGCTGTTCAGTATTTCAGGTAATGAATAAACAGCCTTGCTCCACGTGGTCACATCCAGCCCAGCAATCCCTCAGCTGGTTCTTTTAAAGCCCAGATTGTTCAATCTACAGAAAATGAAAGTGCAGCTTGTGGAGACACACAGGGAAGAAATATGGCTTTGTCAGAACCCCCAAAACCCTTCCCTCAATGCAGCTTCTTCTCAGCAAAACCTCAAGATATCACAGGGACATTTATAACTCCGGCAGCCTTTGATCAGCAGAAAAACCCTCCAGAAGGGTTATGTTCAGCAAGAGATCCACAAGCATTAACAAAACAGATGATCCATAAATCTGGGACAAGTGCTGGGTGACAGCTGGGGCTCTCCTGACATGAATTAAAGACCAAAGGGTCCTCTCAGCTCTCTCTACCTCCTGTCCCCACCCCAAGCTATATTTTTTCCCTTCTTTGCTCTGAAGCCACAAGTCTGGAGGGTTCTCGGCGTGAGCTGCGCCTCTGTCAAATCACTTCACACCCGCAGGAAAATTTTCTAATATGAATTGGGCTTTAAAAAAAAACTTTACCTTGATTTAGTGAGAATATGAAGTGGGGCCACAGTCAATGTGTTATTTGTAGGAACCCTGGAACATGAAGGGTCTCTGCTACCAAGGCAACATTAAGCACTGAGTCCCGTTTAAAAAAAATCCCAAAGAAGCTCTTTATTCAAGGCAGGGTTTTTAAGCAACGTTATCTGCAAGCAGACATTCAAAATATCTATAAATCCAGGAGGTTTTTGGGCCAGCACTCTTCCAGGGATTGCTGCAAGTGATGTTGTTTTAGTGCTGTTAAAGCAGGAGGCACCAGCTCAGGGTGGGAGTTTAGGCTGGGCTCAGCCTGAGCGGGACAGTGGGGACATCACTGCAGTCACCCAGCCCAAAATTGCAATTTTCATTCCCATTTGCTACAGAAATCTAGAGCTGCCCCTGTCGCTGTTGAGGCGGTTACAACACAAAGCAGAGACTCCAAGTAGCCTCAGATGGCAACTTTTTATTATTGAACAGAGCTAACTTTTAATCCACTTTTCAATTGCTTACACCCCTTCTACTCCAACTATTAGCTACAATAAGTCAATACAACACTATTATTGAACAGAGCTCACTTTTTATCCACTTTTCCATTGTTTACACCCCTTCTACTCTATTAGCTACAATAAGTCACCATAACACTATTATTGAACAGAGCTCACTTTTAATCCACTTTTCAATTGTTTACACCCCTTCTACTCTATTAGCTACAATAAGTCAACACAACACTATTAGTGAAAAGTTCCAGTAACTTAACTAACTTTCTAAAAATACTTCCACTAGCTACAGAATTCTCTTATCTTTCTTTAGTTCTTCACTTCTCTCTGTCTCTTTAGTTACAGCCCTAAAGAAAGCTCCTTGTCAGCTTCTTCTTGCTCAATTCCCCATCTTTCAGCTTCCCTCACACCATCACTTTAAGAACCAGAGAGGGGAAAAAAATTAAAAAAAAAAAAAAAAAAAAAAAGGAAAAGAAGAGAAAGGTACCGGAGATTTTATGGGCTGCCAGCTGATTGCTGAGCTCATGCTCTATTGGCTTTGAGTGCAGGATCCATTACAGATCCCTCAGCTGCGTTTTATCCCCCAAGAACATTTCAGCAGCATCGCACCCCCGGCGCTGCAGGGAGCAGGGGGGAGCTGGGAAAGGCTCCTGGAAAAGCCAT
Organism: Calcarius lapponicus; assembly: GCA_039654755.1. NCBI lineage: Eukaryota > Metazoa > Chordata > Aves > Passeriformes > Fringillidae > Calcarius > Calcarius lapponicus. Next base: position 8,120,375 of record CM077479.1, read on the forward strand.
GGGGGTTGGATCTTCTGTTAAAAGAAAATACTTATTTAAGGAGTAAAAATTTATTATTTAAGGAGAATACTCTATTTAAGGAAAAATTATATTTAAGGAAGGGTTATTATTTGAGGAGGCGAAGGGGAAATGTGCACATTTTAGGGGTTGATGATTATTGGTCTCTCATTTATTGATCAGGTCACATACTTTTATAATAGTGTTAATAAGCTCATGCATATTCTGTAACTTAAGCATTTTATTCGTTAAGCTAAACATTAACTCTTCTTTATTCTTTTAGTCTTGTATTCTACTTTTTCACGTCTCTCTGAGTCCTTGTTATCACATTTAGAGATGTTTAAGGACACAGTGTTTTCGCAGGTGCAAAAACTCAGATCAGAAGGCTAAACACAGTACTTTTCCAGCTTCTAATAATTAGCATTCCCACAATCTTCCTGCACAACTCACTCTGAGCTTCGCCTCCCCGTGCAATTGGGAAATCAGGGCAGAAAGGGGATTAAGGTGCAGGTCCGGGCTCTGCTCTGCCTGCAGTTCTGGCTGGAGCAGCCTCCCTGGATGTCACATAATCCACTCAGCGACGGCCTTAAACAAATAAGTGGCTTTTGTGTACAATGGGATGTGTGCACAGACCTGCAAAACCACATCCACGCAAGAGCAGCCAGCTATTCTTCACCCCCAAGTGAGTCCTTTCCTCACCAAATCTCCTCAAAGCCCTTCCTAAGCGTTATTGCACTTTATTAAACCTGGCAGCAAAAGCCTTGGTGATGTCTCTGCCTGGCTGGATGGGCTGAGAGCAGGGGGAATTTAGGTCCCACCTAAAGGGGATAAACTGGGAAAAGGTTCAGCTTGCTGCCTTGACCTTGATCTCTGCCCAACATCTCTGGGTGAATTTAGGTCCCAGCTAAAGGGGATAAATTGGGAAAACGTTTGGCTGGAATCTCGAGCTCTGGCCAAGATCTCAGGGTAAATTTAAGTCCCACCTAAAGTCCAGCTTGCTTCTTTGACCTCGAGCTTTGGCCAAGATCTCCAGGAAAATTTAGGTCCCACCTAAAGGGATAAATTGGGAAAAGGTTCAGCTTGCTGCCTTGACCCACAAGCCCTGGCCAAGATCTCTGGGTGAATTTAAGTTCCACTTAAAGGGGATAAATTGGGAAAATGTTCGGTTTGACCCACGAGCTCTGGCCAAGATCTCCGGGTGAATTTAGGTTCCACTTAAAGGGGATAAATTGGGAAAACGTTTGGCTGGAATCTCGAGCTCTGGCCAAGATCTCAGGGTAAATTTAAGTCCCACCTAAAGTCTAGCTTGCTGCATTGACCCACAAGTTCTGGCCAAGATCTTGGGGTAAATTCAGGTCCCACCTAAAGGGGATAAATTGGGAAAATGTTCGGTTTGACCCACGAGCTCTGCCCAAGATCTCCAGGTAAATTTAAGTCCCATCTAAAGTCCAGCTTGCTGCCTTGACCCACAAGCCCTGGCCAAGATCTTTGGGTGAATTTAGGTTCCACCTAACGTCCCACTTGCTAGCTTGACCCACAAGTTCTGGCCAAAATCTCCAGGTAAATTTAGGTCCCAGCTAAAGTCCAGCTTGCTGCCTTTACCCACGAGCCCTGGCCAAGATCTTGGGGTAAATTTAGGTCCCACCTAAAGGGGATAAATTGGGAAAATGTTCGGTTTGACCCATGAGCTGTGCCCAAGATCTCCAGGTAAATTTAAGTCCCATCTAAAGTCCAACTTGCTGCCTGGATCTTGAGCTCTGGCCAAGATCTCTGGGTAAACTTAGGTCCCACCTAAAGGGGATAAATTGGGACAAGATTCAGCTTGCTGCCTTAACCCCTGAGCTCTGACCAAGATCTCTGGGTGAATTTAGGTTCCACCTAAAGGGGATAAATTGGAAAAATGTTCGGTTTGACCCACGAGCTCTGCCCAAGATCTCCAGGTAAATTTAAGTCCCACCTAAAGTCCAGCTTGCTGCCTTTACCCACAAGCCCTGGCCAAGATCTCTGGGTGAATTTAGTCCCACCTAAAGGGGATAAATTGGGAAAAGATTCAGCTTGCTGCCTTAACCCCTGAGCTCTGGCCAAGATCTCTGGGTAAATTTAGGTTCCATCTAAAGTCCGGATTGCTGCCTCGACCCACGAGGTCTGGCCAAGATCTTTGGGTGAATTTAGGTTCCACCTAAAGGGGATAAATTGGCAAAATGTTCGGTTTGACCCACAAGCTCTGCCCAAGATCTCCAGGTAAATTTATGTCCCACCTAAAGTCCAGCTTGCTGCCTTTACCCACAAGCCCTGGCCAAGATCTTTGGGTGAATTTAGGTTCCACCTAAAGTCCCACTTGCTAGCTTGACCCACAAGTTCTGGCCAAAATCTCCAGGTAAATTTAGGTCCCAGCTAAAGTCCAGCTTGCTGCCTTTACCCATGAGCCCTGGCCAAGATCTTGGGGTAAATTTAGGTCCCACCTAAAGGGGATAAATTGGGAAAATGTTTGGTTTGACCCACGAGCTCTGCCCAAGATCTCCAAAGTCCCATCTAAAGTCCAACTTGCTGCCTTGATCTCGAGCTCTGGCCAAGATCTCTGGGTAAACTTAGGTCCCACCTAAAGGGGATAAATCGGGAAAAGATTCAGCTTTCTGCCTTAACCCCTGAGCTCTGGCCAAGATCTCTGGGTAAATTTTGGGTTCCACCTAAAGTCTGGGTTGCTGCCTTGACCCACGAGGTCTGGCCAAGATCTCCGGGTGAATTTAGGTCCCACTTAAAGGGGATAATTTGGGAAAAGGTCAGGCTGCTGCCTTGACCCTCGAGCTCTGGCCAAGATCTCCGTCTGATCCTCCTCCCGTGCACTCCCAACGTCTGGAAACTCAGAAATCAGGAATTACAAAACCCTTCCAGCTTTCCAGGAACGGTGAGAGCTGCGATTCTCCCCTTGAGACACACGGGAATATTTTAAGCCACCTCAGCAGGGAATTGTCTTTCCAAAGACACAAACCCCGAGATATTTTTCACCCTGTATCTCCCTTAACCCGCAGCTCGCCTCGGAGGTTACCTGGCCCGTAGGCAGCGAGGCATTTTTGGGAGTTATCTCCCTTCGCGGCCAGCTTTGATCTCGTGCCTTTTCATGCCGGGGCGGCTCTTTGGAGCATCCCCATCTCTCAGCAGCATCCTTGATGTGCGGCCAGCGGGGGCTCCGCGCCAGGGCAGCGCCAACAGCTCCTGTTAGCGGGGCCGCTGCCGTGCCACGGGGCAGGGATGCTTCGAATTCCAGCCTTTGATGCCCCCCGGGCCCCGGCTGAAAGATGCGGGAGCGCTGGGGAAGCGAAGGGACGCGGCAGCCCTGGGGAAGGGACGCGGTTGTGGAACAAATTAAAGGAGCGGGGTTCTTAAGAGGTGGAAATGGGATTTATTCTTCTGAATCCGCTCCCTTCTGGGTTATTTTGCTGCTGTAAGATCATTGTTAGGTCAGGTGCTGTTGGGGCTGAGTGGACACCGCGTGTTTCCCCTCTGTCCCAGATCCCTTATCCACACTCGGGTCCCCCTTCATTAATAAGCTATGAAAGCCAATTAATAAACCCATCCAGGTGGCCTCCAGTCCTTCTTCCGGCAATAATTTCTATTATTTCTATAGAATTACCAATAATTTCTATTATTTCTATAGAATTAGTAATCATTTCTATTATTTCTATATTTAGCAATAATTTCCATCATTTTTATATAATATAATTTCTATGATATATATTGCCACTTGCAAACTCCACGTTTGAAACCTCGCAGGTAGGGTTCTTCCTGCAATATTTCCTATTATTTGTATATAATTAGTAATAATTTCTATTATTTCTATATCATATTATATATATAATCTCAATTATATATATATATATATCAATTATATATAATCTCAATTTTATATATATATATATATATATATATATATCTCAATTATATATAATCTCAATTTTATATATTGCCACTTGCAAACTCCACGTTTGAAACCTCGCAGGTAGGGTTCTTCCTGCAATAATTTCTATTACTTAATAGAATTAGCAATAATTTCTATTGTTTCTATAGAATTAGCAATAATTTCTATGATTTCTATCTAATACAATTTCAATTATATGTATTGCCACTTGCAAACTCCACGTTTTAAATCTCGGATGGTAGGGTTCTTCCTGCAATAATTTCTATTGTTTCTATATAATTAGCAATAATTTCTATGATTTCTATATAATACAATTTCAATGATATGTATTGCCACTTGCGAACTCCACGTTTGAAAGCTCGCGGGTAGGGGACGCCCAGCGCTTCCAGAAAACTTTCGGGATGGTTCCCTATGAATCAAAACTCACTCATGCTAACAAAAGCAACGCCTCGAGACATCTCCTGTCGCTTATTCAACAAAAAAAAAGACAAAAGAGCTGCTAATTAGGCTCATCACGACTTAATTTCTCCCCCCTCCCTCTCTTATTTTAAATAAAAGCTGATGATGCAAAGTGTTCCTTCGCTCCTCGCTCCATAACCAACGGGCTCTTGGTGGAAAGAGTTTCTTTTTTTATTTTTTTTTTATGGCTACGTATTAAAAGTAAACCAGCCCATGCCAGGTTTGGATAAAAGGCTATTTATTTTCAACCAATTTGATAGCTGCAGCTTTCGGTAATTGAATTTTCTGTGGTCGGAGAAGCAGTAATCTTAGAAACCAAATAAATATTTTTTAATAAAATGGAACACTGAGAAACCCTATAATAATGTCAAATATGTAGCCACTTATGGATGGATAAATATTTTAAGAAATTTACATCTCACCCAACGCTTTAGGCCTTTGGCTTCCCTGGAAATTTCAAACAACGCTATTTTATTTTGGGGAGGGGGCGGGGGGGGGAACGGGCTGTATTTAGATAAAGAGCTAAACACGAATCCTTCACTTTGCGGGGCTTGATTTCCAATATTTATGCAAGGAAAGAGAAACCCAAAAATGCTTTCTCAGACCCTTTCCCGGGCACGTGGCAGCCCTGGGGATCCAGGCTGTCCTGCAGCCACCCAGACTCCAAAAAAATGACTGGTTGTGACAGAACCAGCCCCAAAAAACCCCTCTGCAGAGTCAGAGCTGGTGGAAATAATGGAATCTGGGAGAAAATCCACTTTTCTTGAAGCCTCTGGTGACAATCCTTAGGATGGACACTTGTTGCTGGTGGTTTGTGCAAAAAACCAGAGCTCAGGGAATTGTAAAGGAGGAAAAGCTGCCAGTGCTGCAGCCACCCAGACTCCAAAAAACTTACTGATTCTGCCAGAATCACCCCAAAAAAAACCCTCTGCAGAGTCAGAGCTGGTGGAAATAATGGAATCTGGGAGAAAATCCACTTTTGTCGAAGCCTCTGGTGACAATCTTCAGTGTGGTTCCCTTTGCTTGGGAAACACATGCAAAAAATCTCTCGATTTTTTTTTTTTTTTTTTTTTTTTGGCTTTTCTAATTTTCTAAGCCAGTGCTAAGACACTGTGGAATAAAGGAGATTCCGTGGGATGTGCAGCAGGGACAGAATTCCCATTTCCTGCAGAACAGGCAAGCTGGAACTGGAATGATTGTTCTCTTATGGTGACACCTGCTGGCAAAGGCAGCCTCCTGTAACAGCTTCTGGAAAAGGATCAATCCCAAAGATCACCTGGATTGCTGAGACCAGGTCAGGGCTTTTGGGAAATGAGGCACAGGAGAGTGGGAGGAACTGGAGTGAATCAGCCAAAAGCAAGGAAAAACGGGAAGGACACACATTGGCTCTGGAAATCCAGGGAATTCAGAAGGGGATCAATTGCTCTCCATGATCAGTGCACATCCCACTGAGGCAAACAAAGATTTGGGCAAGGTCCTGTTGAGGGAAAGGTTCCTACCTGAGGAGGCAGTGCTGGAAAGTCCTTCACAACCTCTGGACATCTGAATTTCCAGTCGTGTTTCTTCCAGCTCATTCCATCAAGAGTTTGAGATCCCAGCTCAAACACAAGCACCACGCTCAGCCCCCCTCTTCTTCTTGTATTCATTTTCAGTCTCGCTGAAAAGTGAAACCCAGGCGGTTTTCAGCAGGACACCGTGGAAATCAGGGATGAAATTCCCAGTTTATTAATGATGTGCCAGAAAAAATGACACAAGAACAGCAGCTCCAGCACTGATGGAGGAATCACAACCACGTGTTCCACGCCACAGGTATCCCAAAGGACCAGAGCTCGGCATCCCTGGGGATTCAGCTGAAATCCCCGTGTTTTATCCCAAAATTTCAATCCCAGAAAGCAACAAAATTTGGAAATTTTATTTCCAAAATGGAAGTGAAACCTGTGCTTGGTCACTGTTCTGTTTTGGAAGAGCAGGGACGGTGGGATGGGGTTTGCCAGGATAAATCCCTTTGCTTACCATCCCAACATCAGACATGAAGCACTCCTGGGCTCACATTAAGGTGATTAATTCATAATTAAAAGCTCTGAGCTGCTTCCACACCACAGGCATGGGACCAGAGCTTGGCATCCTTGGGGATTCAGCTGAAATCCCCATCTTTTATCCCAAAATTTCAATTCCAGAAAGCAAAATGGAAATAAAACCTGTGCTTGGTCACTCTTTTGGCACGGCAGAGCAGGGACGGTGGGATGGGGTTTGCCAGGATAAATCCCTTTGCTTGGCATCCCAACAGATGGAACCACCATCAGACATGGAGCACTCCTGGCTCACATTAGGGTGATTAATTCATAATTAAAAGCTCTGAGCTGCTCCCATACCAAAGGTATCCTAAAGGACCAGAGCTCGGCATCCCTGGGGATTCAGCTGAAATCCCCGTGTTTTATCCCAAAATTTCAATCCCAGAAAGATTGAAAAATGATTCCAAAATGGAAGTGAAACCTGTGCTTGGTCACTGTAAAGGATACACACCACAGGTATCCTAAAGGACCAGAGCTTGGCATCCCTGGGGATTCAGCTGAAATCCCCGTGTTTTATCCCAAAATTTCAATTCCAGAAAGCAAAATGGAAATAAAACCTCTGTTTGGTCACTCTTTTGGCACGGCAGAGCAGGGATGGTGGGATGGGGTTTGCCAGGATAAATCCCTTTGCTTGGCATCACAACATCAGACATGGAGCACTCCTGGGCTCACATTAAGGTGATTAATTCATAATTAAAAGCTCTGAGCTGCTCCCACACCAAAGGTATCCTAAAGGACCAGAGCTCGGCATCCTTGGGGATTCAGCTGAAATCCCTGTGTTTTATCCCAAAATTTCAATCCCAGAAAGATTGAAAAATGATTCCAAAATGGAAGTGAAACCTGTGCTTGGTCACTGTAAAGGATACACACCACAGGTATCCTAAAGGACCAGAGCTTGGCATCCCTGGGGATTCAGCTGAAATCCCCGGGTTTTATCCCAAAATTTCAATCACAGAAAGCAAAATGGAAATGAAACCTGTGCTTGGTCACTCTTTTGGCACAGCAGAGCAGGGATGGTGGGATGGGTTTGCCAGGATAAATCCCTTTGCTTGGCATCCCAACAGGATCCCATCAGACATGGAGCACTCCTGGGCTCACATTAGGGTGATTAATTCATAATTAAAAGCTCTGAGCTGCTCCCATACCAAAGGTATCCTAAAGGACCAGAGCTCGGCATCCCTGGGGATTCAGCTGAAATCCCCGTGTTTTATCCCAAAATTTCAATCCCAGAAAGCAAAATGGAAATAAAACCTGTGCTTGGTCACTGTTTTGGCATGGCAGAGCAGGGACGGTGGGATGGGGTTTGCCAGGATAAATCCCTTTGCTTGGCATCCCAACAGATGGAACCACCATCAGACATGGAGCACTCCTGGGCTCACATTAGGGTGATTAATTCATAATTAAAAGCTCTGAGCTGCTTCCTCACCACAAGTATGGGACCAGAGCTTGGCATCCTTAGGGATTCAGCTGAAATCCCCGTGTTTTATCCCAAAATTTCAATTCCAGAAAGCAAAATGGAAATAAAACCTGTGCTTGGTCGCTGTTCTGGTGTGGCAGAGCAGGGATGGTGGGATGGGGTTTGCCAGGATAAATCCCTTTGCTTGGCATCCCAACATCCCCCCCCAGCACTCCTGGGCTCAGATTAAGGTGATTAATTCATAATTAAAAGCTCTGAGCTGCTCCCACACCTCTGGAGAAGAGGGAACAGAGCAGGAATAAGCCATAACTCCCAGGAGAGGGAAAACCTTGTTCAACTGCATTGAAAACCCTTCAGTACAATTTCCAGCCACTATTTCCTTCTTCTCCTTTGTTATGGAAAATCCTTGGGATAACAGACAGCGTGGAACCAGCAGGACTAAGTTTGACGAAACCTTTTTAATGATGCATCATGGAAAAAGCAACTGTGGATTGTTCTGGCTGTGCCAAAAAAAGAGTTTCTGGTTCGTGTGGGGAGTTTCTCCTCCAAGTTTTCGTCTCCACAAGCAGCTTGGAGCACACGGTCACTAACAGCTTTTCCAGTCTTTCTCCTGGAGCCTCCATCCCACAATATTTGCCTTGTTCAAGGAGGAAAGATGCATCTTGGAGCCATTTGCTGGGGCAGCTCTGGGGCATCATGCAATATTTATATTCTGTTAATCTGAGAGCCTGAAATGAAAGATGGAAGAGGCCAAATCCAACCTTTCCATAAATGCCATTGATTTGGGAACAGCGCTGGATTTGGGCCAGCGCTTTCCCTCGCCTCCCTCTCTACCTTTCAGGATATTTGTGGAAATGAGGAGCAGGGTCATTTGGTATTCAGCCCTGGCTATGAATTATAATCTGGGTATGAACTGTGCAGAAATTTAAAAGGCAAATTTTTCACCTCAGAAGCAAACTTTTCTTCCAGCAGCCAAAAAAACCCAGGGCCAGAGGCAGCCCCTGGCTGGCAGGAAAGGGCAGCGCACAAAACACGCGGGGGGTTCACCAGCCCCCTCTGCAAAACCAGAACAAAACTAAAAGAATTCCCCCCTGAGCAAGGGGGAAACAGCTTGGAAACTGTTCAGAAAGCTGAGGGGGTCCCAGAGATTGGCACCATCAGGGACATAAATTTCCATAATATCTGCATCCAAAATAAAGCAGGCCACCTTTATGTTCTGTGCCTCGTTCAGTAAGGGCTGTAATGCAATTAAACCACTTCACAATTAATGTTTTGTCTCTGGGCCATTCCTTGGAGTGGCTGATTCCTCCCCCCTGGAGCAGGGAGAACAATGAGGCACCAGAGGGGCTGGGCAGGACCCGTTTCATGTGGGGGTCACCCTCCCCTGAAGGATCTGCATCTGCTGGGAAGATCTCAGATCTTAAGGATGCTCTGAATTCTTGGATTTGCTGAACTTGACATGAGATAAAACCTCGAGAAACACCAATCCTGCTGGATTTCACTGCCTTTCCAATTCCTGCATGTACCAAACCTTTCAAATTCCTGGATGTACAGATTTCTGAAGGATCTGCATCTTCTGGGGAGGTTGGATAAGACCTTGGATCTCAAGGATGTTCTGAATTCTTGGATTTGATGAACTTGACATGAGATAAAACCTCCAGAAGCACCTCAATCCTTCTTGATTTCACTGCTTTTCAGATTCTGGATGCACAGATCCCTGAAGGATCTGCATCTTCTGAGGTCGTTGGATAAGATCTCAGGTCTTCTGAATTCTTGGATTTGCTGAATTTGTCATGAGATAAAACCTCCAGGAACACCTCAGTCCTGCTGGATTTTCCTGCCTTTCCAATTCCTGGTTGTATCAAACCATTCAGATTCTGAATTTACAGATCCCTGGAGGATCTGCGTCTGCTGGGGAGGTTGGACAAGACCTTAGATCTAAGGATGCTCTGAATTCTTGGATTTGCTGAACTTGACATGAGATAAAACCTCCAGGAACACCTCAGTCCTGCTGGATTTTATTGCCTTTCAGATCCCTGGGTGTACCAAACCTTTCAGATTCTGGATGCACAGGTCCCTGAAGGATCTGCATCTTCTGGGGAGGTTGGATAAGATCTCAGATCTTCTGAATTCTTGCATTTGCTGAACTTGTCATGAGATAAAACCCCCAGGAACACCTCAATCCTGCTGGATTTTATTACCTTTCCAATAACTGAATGTACCAAACCTTTCAGATTCCTGGATGTACAGATCCCTGAAGGATCTGCATCTGCTGGGGAGGTTGGACAAGACCTTAGATCTAAGGATGTTCTGAATTCTTGGATTTGCTGAACTTGTCATGAGATAAAACCTCCAGAAGCACCTCAATCCTGCTGGATTTCACTGCCTTTCCAATTCCTGCATGGATCAAACCTTTCCAATTCTGGATGCACTGGGGAGGTTGGGTGACATCTCAGATCCTAAGGATGCTCTGAATTCTTGGATTTGCTGAACTTGACATGAGATAAAACCTCCAGGAACACCTCAGTCCTGCTGGATTTCCCTGCCTTTCCAATTCCTGCATGGATCAAACCTTTCCGATTCCTGGATATACAGATCCCTGAGGATCTGTATCTGCTGGAGAGGTTGGGTGACATCTCAGATCCTGAGGATGTTCTGAATTCTTGGATTTGCTATGAAACAAAACTCCAGGAACGCCTCAATCCTGCTGGATTTCCCTGCCTTTCCAATTCCCGCATGTTTCAAACCTCAGTGTGAGTCAGTGCTGGACCCTGACCTCACCAGCTCCACTGCAGATGATAAAAGCCTGAACTGGATCATACTTATTTGTATGATTTAATTGATTTTCATCGTTTAATTTAGTTGTATGATTTAATTTATTTGTATGATTTAATTGATTTTAATTTATTGGCATTATTTAATTTTTTTTTAGTTGTTGTGTGGACTCTGTTGCATCTGAGCACGGAAAAAGCGCTGGGCCACGATTAAACTGCCCTGCAGTAAATTGTTTAATTTGCTGAGATTCCTCACCTCTTCCAAAACACCAGTGGCATCTTTTCCTAGGGGAAACGGGGGTGGATAAAGAGGGAAAATCCAGCACCCCACTCATTCCAGCCAGCACACAAGGAGCCTCCATGCAGAGGCACATATGGCATTTTCAGCTCACCTTAACCCTTCCCCTTGGCATTTCAAGGCCTATTAATAAACAAAACAAACCGGCCTCAGAAAACACATGAGCAAACACCGTGCATGGCTGCAGCCCATTACTGAGCCCCTTCCTTCCTTCACCCAGCACCCCAGGCCTCCAAGCTTTTCCCTGCAATATTTTTACCATCAAGGAGCAGCCCTGGGATGTGTTGCGGTAAATATCCCCCCCCCCCCTCCAAAAAAAACCAAACCCCCGAGGTGGGAAGGTCAGGCAGAACTTCCTGAGCTCCACGGGACCTCCCCAGCCACTCAAACAAACCCCCTGTGTCCCAGGCAGGAGGGAGGCAGAGCCAGCCTGGCACCAGCAGCATAATTTAGTGTGCAGGTATTTGATTTGATAAAAAAAAACAAAACAAAAAAACCACCCCACGACGTTAATTGGAAAGAACTCCATCTCTGGGTGCAGCAGTGGGGCTGTGGAGGGGGATAATGGGCTCCTGACAGGGCTGGAATTCAGTGAGAGGGGCCAGAGCCCAGGTTGGGGCTGACATGTCACTGCAGCCTCCAGCAGCCCGGCTTTTCCACCAGCCCTAAGAGGGTAGCATGTTGCAGCTGGCAAGAAAATAAACAAACCCGAGCTCTGTGCTAACAGGGGTTTTCTTCCCCCCCCCTCCTATGATTTATGCCACGAGCGAAGGAAAAACAGCCACAGGTTTGTGAGGGGAGGTTCCACTCAGCCCCTCCGTGCTTCCAGCATGTCCTGGGCATGGACACTGCGAAATGCAATTTTTTTTTTGGGAAGGACAGCATCTTAAATACACATGGACAACTTGATTTTTTAGTTTTTCTCATTAATTTCCAGGGAAATCTGTGTCTCTGCTGAGGAGGAACTCATGTGCAGCAGTCAAGCAGCACTTTCAGTATCACTCATTAAAACAAGGTTTTATTTTAAAGCTCCTCCTTTATTCTGCAGACAGAAAACCAAATACATCCATCTTCCAAACTGGATTTTCTGCTCTTGGCTACCTCGGTGGGTTTTTCCAAGCGCTGCCTTCAGAAATAAACTCACCTTGACTTTTCCCCATCTCCCCTCTCTGTGGATTCAGAGCACAACTCTGGGCAGGAGCAGAGTCCTGGAAACTCCTCAGTGAGCTCAGGGAAGGTTGGGAAGCCCTGGATCCCCATCAGGAACGAGGGAGCACACAGGGCTCAGGAGTGCTGACAGCCCCCCAGCCCCAGCCCTGGGGTTCCCTTTTCCACCTGGAGCCTGGGAAACGCCTCAATTCCCTCTCCAGGCTGCCTCTGGCCTTTCTCCCATTGTTCCCAGTTTGTTTTTCTTTCCAGCAGGAGCACAGGGCTGCACTGTTGGATTTGCCGGCGGGGATGACAAACACAGAGCATCAGGCCCTGCTTTTCACCTTGGCCATGTGGAACGCTTCACCTGGAAGCCAAAAGAACTCTGTGGACTTCTTCTCCCATTCCTTTCTGTCCCAAAAGTGAAAATTTCACGGGAATAAAGATTTTAAAGAGGTTTCAGGCCTTGCTTTTCACCTTGGGCATGTTTTACCTGGAAGGCAAAAGAACTCTGTGGATTTTTTCTCCTGTTCTTTCTATCCCAAAAGTTTTTGATCCCTGATAATTTCAAGGGAATCAAGTTTTTAAAGAGGTTTCAGGCCTTGCTTTCCACCTTGACCATATGGAACGTTTCACCCGGAAGCCAAAAGAATTGTCTGGAATTCTTCCCCCATTCCTTTCTATCCTGAAAGTTTTTAATCCCTGATAATTTCAAGGGAATAAAGATTTTAAAGAGAGGTTTCAGGCCTTGCTTTTCACCTTGGCCATGTGTGGCATTTTACCTGGAAGCGAAAAGAACTGAATGGATTTCTTCTCCCACTCCTTTTTATCCCAAAAGTTTTTAATCCCTGATAATTTCAAGGGAATAAAGATTTTAAAGAGGTTTCAGGCCTTGCTTTCCACCTTGGCCATGTGGAACATTTTACCTGGAAGCCAAAAGAACTGAGTGAATTTCTTCTCCCATTTTTTCTATCCCAAAAGCGAAAATTTCAAGGGAATAAAAATTTTAAAGAGATGGTTCAGGCCTTGCTTTTCACCATGTGTAGCAGAACTGAATGGATTTCTTCTCCCGTTCCTTTCTGTCCCAAAAGTGATAATTTCAAGGGAATAAAGATTTGAAAAGAGATTTCAGGCCTTACTTTTCACCCTGGCCTCACTCCACTCTGTGGATTTCTTCTCCCATTCTTTCTATCCCAAAAGTTTTGAATCCCTGATAATTTCAAGGGAAGCAAGTTTTTAAAGAGGTTTCAGGCCTTGCTTTCCACCTTGGCCATGTGGAACGCTTCACCTGGAAGCCAAAAGAACTCTGTGGATCTCTTCTCCCATTCCTTTCTGTCCCAAAAGTGAAAATTTCAAGGGAATAAAGATTTTAAAGAGGTTTCAGGCCTTGCTTTTCACCTTGGGCATGTTTTACCTGGAAGGCAAAAGAACTCTGTGGATTTCTTCTCCCATTCCCTTCTATCCTGAAAATTTTTAATCACTGATAATTTCACAGGAATAAAGATTTTAAGAGATTTCAGGCCTTGCTTTTTACCTTGGGCATGTGGAACATTTTACCTGGAAGCCAAAAGAACTCTGTGGACTTCTTCTCCCATTCCTCTCTGTCCCAAAAGTGAAAATTTCAAGGGAATAAAGATTTTAAAGAGGTTTCAGGCCTTGCTTTTCACCTTGGCCAATGTGGAACATTTTGCCTGGGGCACTGGGAGGTGTCCCTGCCCTGGCAGGGGTGCTTCCCTCCAACCCAAACCATTCCAGGACTCTGTGAGAACTCACTCGTGGCATTTTCTTCCACGGCATTTATTGCTCCTTGCTGCTTCCAAACGCAGGGATCTGAGTGTGGACAGAGATCTGCCTTGCTGCTGCTCAGCTCTTCACTTTCCCCTGGAAATGATGCTGAGAGGAGCCACTGGTTGCAGGGTGGGGAATAGAAAACCCCGAGCTCTGCGTCCAAAAGCTCTTCAGCTCAGCCTGAGAGCAAAAGAGAACTGCACTGCTGGAGTCACCCATCCTCCCCTGCCAAGGAAGCACTTTCTGGTGGAGAACAACAGCCTGGAGAGCTGGATTTGAGAACTTTGAGCAAGAGGGTGAATCAGGAGCTAACCCAGCCCTGTTTCACTGCAGGACTGCAGTGTCAGAGCTCAGCAAGCTGTCCCTGAGCCCTGGGCTCTGTCTGAGCAGGACCTTCCTCGCTGGCAGTGCTATCACGGGTCCTTCTCCTCACCTGGCACCTCCAGGACCTGACCCTGCAGGGTCTGAAGCAGATCTGACCCTCTCACCAAGGAAGGGAAATTTCCATTTATTCAGTCACGGAGAACCAGGTTAATTACCACACCAGGGATTAACAACACTCGTGCTAAGGAGCAAAAATAAAAAAAAAAGAAATAACAGCATATTAAAAACCAGATTTATTTATAACCTCACAATGGCACCTTTGGATGCTGATTCCCTGCACTTTACAGGGAGTTCACGAATCCATTCTGCAGACAGTGATGCCAAAGCCACATGAAAGAGGGACAAAGATCAGAGGCAGCAGAGCCAGGGATGCACAGAAGGAAGAAGACAACTTGAAGAGTAAATCAGGGTTTAAAATTCAACCAGCGCTTCTCAATTATTCAAGGCGCTGTTTTTTTTAACAAGGATTAGAAAATGATATTTCAAATGCATCACTTGAGCAGGATGACACCTTTTCAAATGAAGGGTTTCTGTTGCTGCTCCTGTTATTCTGTCTGGACTAAAAGATGACTTTCAAGTATTTTGCCTATCATTTTTAAAGAGGGGGGAAAAAACAGCAAGCCTGAAAGAACAAAGGCAACACTTCAAAGCCTTCAGCAGAGAAGGAAGTGCTTTCGAGCAAAAAATCATCCGCTTGTGTCAATGAAACCTTTGTCAGGCAGCTCCTCTCCTGCCTTGGCTGCTGCAGCTGAAGACAGAAGGGAAAGAGAATCCCTGAGAGAACGGGGAAAGTCGTGTCCCAGCAAAGTGCCCTGTGTGCCCTCGGTGTGACAGGCTGTCCTGGAGAGGAGCTGAGCAGCACACGCACCTTCCAGTGCCCTGGAGAGGCCTCAAACCCTGCAAATTTGGGATTTTCTGTCCCCTACCCAAGGAACTCCTGGAGAGGATTTTGCAGGAATAAGGAGCAGTGGTGGCTAAAAGTGAGGCCATTTAAACCCCTGGAAACTTGGGGGGCTGATTCTTTGTCCCCTACCCAAGGAACTCCTGCAGAGGATTTTGCAGCCGTAAGGAGCAGTGGTGGTTAAAACTGAGGCCATTTAAACCCCCTGGAAATTTGGGACTTTTGTTCCCTACCCAAGGAACTCCTGGAGAAGATTTTGCAGCAGTAAGGAGCAGTGGTGGTTAAAAGTGACACCATTTAAACCCCCTGGAAATTTGGGGGGCTGATTCTTTGTCCCCTACCCAAGGAGCTTTGGGAGAGGATTTTCCAGGAATAAGGAGCAGTGGCAGTTAAAACCGAGGCCATTTAAACCCCCGGAAATTTGGGATTTTTTGTTCCCTACCCAAGGAACTCCTGGAGAGGATTTTTCAGGAATAAGGAACAGTGGCAATTAAAAGTGACACCATTTAAACCCCTGGAAATTTGGGATTTTCTGACCCCTACCCAAGGAGCTTCTGGAGAGGATTTTGCAGCAGTAAGGAGCAGTGGTGGTTAAAAGTGAGGCCATTTAAACCCCTGGAAATTTGGGATTTTTGTTCCCTACCCAAGGAGCTCCTGGAGAGGATTTTTCAGGAATAAGGAGCAGTGGCAATTAAAAGTGAGGCCATTTAAACCCCTGGAAATTTGGGATTTTCTGTCCCCTACCCAAGGAGCTTCAGGAGAGGATTTTGCAGGAATAAGGAGCAGTGGTAATTAAAACTGAGGCCATTTAAACCCCCTGGAAACTTGGGATTTTTTGTCCCCTAACCAAGGAGCTCCTGGAGAGGATTTTGCAGGAATAAGGAGCAGTGGCAATTAAAAGTGAGGCCATTTAAACCCCTGGAAATCTGGGAGGCTGATTTTCTGTCCCCTACCCAAGGAGCTTCGGGAGAAGATTTTGCAGCAGTAAGGAGCAGTGGTAATTAAAAGTGAGGCCATTTAAACCCCTGGAAATTTGGGATTTTTTGTCCCCTACCCAAGGAGCTCCTGGAGAGGATTTTTCAGGAATAAGGAGCAGTGGCAGCTAAAACTGAGGCCATTTAAATCCCTGGAAATTTTGGATTTTTGTCCCCTACCCAAGGAGCTTCTGGAGAAGATTTTCCAGGAATAAGGAACAGTGGCAATTAAAAGAGACACCATGTAAACCCCTGGAAATTTGGGAGGCTGATTTTCTGTCCCCTCCCCAAGGAGCTTTTCGCAGGAATGAGGAGCAGCGGCAGTTGGAAGTGAGACCATTTCCAAAAGAACTGCAATTCCTCAGGCTCTGTGTATTTTTTCACGTTCCTCAGCACCGGGGAACTTTGCAGTTTCACAGGGAATTGATGCAGCGATCCACCTGCACTGGGCTCTGCATCAACCCAAAGCATCAGGGGAGGCTCATTCCCTCCTGACCCTCACCCCATGGAGATTTCTCTTCCCAGCTATCTGGAGTGCCATGGGGCGTTTCAACTTTTTCAGTTCAGCTGCTAAATTCATCTGGGGACCTCTGCTCTCTTTTCTGACAGGGTTTTTGTGGTCGCGTCTGTTGCGGACATCTCTTCATAAAAATCCTTTCATTAGGATTTTTCCAGCTGAAGCTGAGAAGTCTCAGCAACAAGATGTAAACTATTGTTATCTGCTGCTGTGGAATGTAACAGGTTCACCTGTGATTGGCCCATCTCTGATGTTTATAATTAATGGCCAATCAAAGACTGTGCTCTATCGGACAGAGTCCAGGAGAGCTGGATTGTTGATCATTCTTTTCTATTCTATTCTTAGCTTTAGCCTTCTGAGAAACTTTCTCTCTCTCTCCATGTTTTTTTAGTATAGTTAATATATATATATATATCATAATATAATAAATTAAGCCTTCTGATAATGGAGTCCACATTCTCGTCTGTCCTTCGCCCTGAAACACCTTGTGACCACCGTAACACGCGTCCTCCTGTGCAGCTGTCCTGTACCACTCCCAGCTCCCCTGGAAAGGGGCCCTACCCCAGAACTCCCACTGGCAGCGCTCCCTCTCCCCTGGAATATTTGGAATATTGCAGAACACGCTGTTAAACACGGCTCTAACACGACTCAGCGCAGTTGCTCTGAGAGCTATTACCCCTAACGAGCTCCCCCTCAAACCCCCGGTCCCTTTTGACCTCCGCACACCTGGAGACTTCACCCTCTGACCTATCCCCCGTAATTGACACGGGCCAATTATCAGCAATTTGTTGCCTTTGTTTTCCTTAGCACCCAATTATGCAAATAATGGACGTGGAATGGAGCTGCCGTGAGCTCGGAGCAGAAGTGTTTCATGCCTGAGCGACTCTGCCAGCCCGGCCCGATGTGCGGGAGCAGGAAATGAGAATTCAGGGAATGCTTATCCCAGGCAATCTCTGTCGGGGTGAAAGAAGGATATTTAATACTTTTATTTTTTTATTAACTCTTATGAGAACCTGGATGCTGCCTGCTGCCACGGACTGCTGGATATTTTATTTTCTTGTGCGCTCCTGAGCTTCCTACCCTGCCTGTGCACCCTCGGCTTTGCTCCAGGGACAAGGCAGGGCCGGGGTTCTGGCAGATGCCAACAAAGAAAACACATTTTCCACACCCAAAGGGGAGCACTTGATCCAAACCACGCGGAAGGAGAATCCCCCCATTGCTTGCTGCACACAGGGAGAGGAGCAGAGCTGTGCCCTGGCTGTGCCCACACTGGATTTTGAGCTTGAATTCACCATTTTTGTCTTTTTCTTTCCATTTTCTGTCCATGCCCACCTTGGATTTTGTGCTTGAATCCATTGTTCTGCCTTTTTCTGTCCACATCCCCCTTGGCTTTTGTGCCCGAATCCACTGGTTTCTCTTTCTGTCCATGCCCACCTTGGCTTTTGTGCCTGAATCCACTGGTTTGTCTTTCTGTCCATGCCCACCTTGGATTTTGTGCTTGAATCCATTGCTTTGCATTTTTCTGTCCATATCCCCCTTGGCTTTTGCGCCTGAATCCACTGGTTTCTCTTTCTGTCCATGCCCACCTTGGATTTTGTGCTTGAATCCATTGTTCTGCCTTTTTCTGTCCACATCCCCCTTGGTTTTTGTGCTTGAATCTATTGGTTTGCATTTTTCTGTCCATGCCCACCTTGGATTTTGTGCCTGAATCCACTGGTTTGTCTTTCTGTCCATGCCCACCTTGGATTTTATGCTTGAATCCACTGTTCTGCCTTTTTCTGTCCATGCCCACCTTGGATTTTGTGCTTGAATCCACTGTTCTGCCCTTTTCCATCCATGTCCGCACTGGATTTTGTGCTTGAATCCCTGCAGCTGTGCAGTTCACAGCTGAAAGCAGAACAGCTGATCCCATCCCACCCTGCCCTCTGTACATCAAAAGGGTTTTTAACCCACAGAGTTTCATCTGCACCAGACAGGGACAAAAACCAGTGGGAAAAGGACAAAAACCAGTGGAAAAAGGACATTCTGGGCCCCTTTCCCCACCTTTCTTCACCCCACTTGGGTCTGTGGGATGTGTCAAGATCAGCATTGTCTCCAGCAGTCCCCTGCCAGCCCTGTGACCTCATCCACTTCCCTGGTAAGAGATTAGAACACATTTTCAGATGTTCAGGGCTATTTTTAGCCAGACCCAGAGAGACGTGGGGAGGAAAGGGGCAGGAGGATTTTCTTCATCGCGGAACAACCTCTGTGTCTGGAGAAAACACTCAGATCCATGGCAGAGCACAGAGCTGCCCTGGGCAGAGCTGGATTGGCTCCATCCATCTGAGGTGGCGCTGCTGGAATGGATTCCCTTGGGGAAGGGGCTGGAAATGCACAGGGGGGCTCCTGCTTGGCCCAGAGGATGATGTGCTCTGCTCAGGGGTCCTGAACACAGGGACAAGAGCAGCGGAGCAGGGCACAGACAGCAATCCGGGCTGTGGGCTCAGAGCCAAGCCCTGCCAGCGAGGGAAGGGCTCCACTTTTCCGTGACGAGGGCACAACTGAGGCACAGCCCCATCTCTGCGCTGCTCCTCACCCAGCACCAGAGGATTTGGTCCCCTGTCACTCCCTCTGTCCTCAACAGGAGCCCAAAACTTGGATTTCCATCAGGTTCCATCTCAGGAGTCAGCAGGGAAGGAGGGGAAGGAAGTCAATTAATCCAAGCCCCCCAAATCCCAGACTAACACAATAAACCAATCCCCCCAAATCCCAGATTAACACATTAAACCAAACTCCCAAATTCCATAATAACACTTTAAACCAACTCCCCCAAATTCCATAATAACACATTAATTTCAACCCCTCAAATCCCAGAGTAACACATTAAACCAAACCCCCAAAATCCCAGACTAACACATTAAACCAACCCCCCCAAATTTCATAATAACACATTAATCCAAACACCCCCAATCCCAGAATAATACATTAAAACAACCCCCCAAATCCCAGAATAACACATTAAACCAAGCCCCCAAATTCCAGAATAACACATTAAACCAAACTCACAAATTTCCAGAATAAGACATTAACCCAACCCCCCAAAATCCCAGAATAACACAATAAACAACGCCCCCAAATTCCAGAATAACACATTAATCCAAGCACCCCCAATCCCAGAATAACACAATAAACCAACCCCCCAAATCCCAGAATAACACATTAATCCAAACACCCCCAATCCCAGAATAACACATTAAACCAAACCCCCCAAATTCCATAATAACACTTTAAACCAACCCCCCCAAATTCCATAATAACACTTTAAACCAACCCCCCAAATTCCAGAATAACACAATAATTCTAACCCCCCAAATCCCAGAAAACACATTAATCCAAACCCCTCAAATCCCAGATTAACACATTAATCCAAACAGCCCCAATCCCAGAATAACACTTTAAACCAGCTCCCCAAATTCCAGAATAACACATTAAACCAATCCCCCCAAAATCCCAGAATAACACATTCAACCAGCCCCCCAAATTCCAGAATAACACATTAAACCAACTCCCCAAATCCCAGAATAACACATTAAAGGCATCACTGCAGAACAAAGAATCTATATTTTATAAAGAATATATATATATGTATTTTTTTTTTAATTTTTTTTTGTGTGAATATCCACCAGGCAGCTCCAGAAAGCCCCTCCCAGCCCTGTGCTTGGTGATCTGCCCACCCTGCCAAAGGCAGAGTTTGCTTCCAGCCATGCCTGGCACTTTTCCACCCAGGAACAGCGCTCTGCACTCGGGAATGGCTCCTGCATGTCACGCTCGTGGGCACTTGGCCCAGGGAATGCTCCGTTACCCAACCCATAAATCCATGAAATCCAAGCCCGAGACATTGTGGAAACCCAGGAGGGCCTGAAGGAGCTCCTGGAATCAAACTGCAGCCCCTCCCCAGGCAGAGCAGTATTTTTAGGAAGTGGATTGAGAAATGTTTCCCTCGCTCCATTTCCATGTTTACTGGGATACAGCATTGTTACACCGGATTGCATCAGAAAGCGCAGGAACGGCTCCACACATCGATCTGGCCACGGGATCTCCGAGGAATTCACTCCTTGTCTCCAAGGAGTTCACTCAGCACAAACAATGGCAAATAAAGACAAGTGCTTCTCCAAGAAATAAGTACTGGGATATAGATATGTTAGGGAATTTGGGGTGGATTTTAGGATCCTAAAACCTTGGATATGGCCATTTATAAAATTAGAGGATATGATATAATCACACGCCAGTGAAATTTGCTGTATTTTAGGGAAAGGTCCTACAACTGAAATAATGGTGGGACCATCCCCTCCCTGCCACTCCAGGGGAGGAACTGGACTCTACTTTAGGATTTCCAAAGCCCAGAAATCCTTTTGAGGTCTGAACTCACATCTCCAGGCAGCCAGAATTCCAGGGAATTGATTACCAACATAATGGGAAACATGGCAGCTTAAAGATGGTGGGTTTGAACTTGGGATCTCTTCAATAACAGAGAGAATAAAAATGTCCAAGCGTTGCCTTTCAGACATCTGAGTGGCCTCTGCGTGTAATCAATTAGAAACCAGCTCAATTCCACAGGAAAATGGCTCTGGCTCAGCCAAAAGATAATTTTTGTGAAATAGGTGAACTAATTTTTCCCAGGTCAAGCATATCCTGTGACTCCTTCCCTGCTCTCTCTGCTCCTTGCCTTGTCTTCCCAGTTAGTTTCAATTCATTAGTCCAAAACCTGTTTGAAATTGGAATTTTCCCTCCAGAAAGAATTAAAGAAAATATAAAATATTGATGGAAATTATTCTGACAGGGACAAAAATCCCAATAAAATGGCAGCAACAACCCTGATATGAATTCATTCGCGTGCAGGAATTTCCAAGTCTTATTAGTTTTTTTAAAATAGTTTTTGTTTGTTTGCTTGAAAAATTAAAGAAACATTTTATTTCAGTTTTTTTTTTCCTTCAATAGACAGCAAAAAAAAAATTTACATTGTGAGGCTTCCAGGTGGGCAGGCAGGATGCTGTCAGCTCCATCTCCCCACTGAGCTGAATTTTTCTGGCAAAACTCTGGCAGGCTCCAGGAGCAAGTCTGATTTTGCAAAGAGATTATTTTGTATCAGAAAATTCTCTGGATGGAAAATGGCCCAGCAGACTCACTCAGTGAGAGCAGGAACATTGAATTTCAGGGGGATTTGTTGCAAGGCTGCTTTTGCCATTAGTGACCAAGCACTGCGTGCAGGAAAATCTGGGAATTAAGGGGTTTAATAACAGGAATTAATTACCTGAAGTAAGAGGAAGTGTGGATTTATGAAGAATACAAGAAGTTGTGGCTGCCCCATCCCTGGAAGTGTTCAAGGACAGGGCCTGGAGCAGCCTGGGATGGTGGAAGGTGTCTCTGCCATGGCAGGGCTGGGATGGGATGAGATTTAATGTCCCTTCCCAACCCAAACCATTCCAGGATTCTTTGATTCTGTGAAATTTGGCTCTCTCACTGTGAAGCCCTTTAGAATTCCAACCCCCCACAAAGAGAAGTGGTTTATTCAAAAGCAGATTGAAAAATGGGCTCAGAGCTTCTGTCTGCCACGGCTTTGTAACCCAGGAGCTGAAACCACTCAGTCCTGAGCCCCTTGTGCTCTCATCAGGGCGGCTGTCACAGACACATTTTATGAAAAAATTCTTTCCTTAGGAGTTTTCCTCCTGAGAAGCTGAGAGGCCTCAGGAACAAAATGTAACCAATGGTTATCTGCTGCTGTGGGATGCAACAGGTGCATCTGGGATTGGTCTCATGGGGTTGTTTCTAATTAATGGCCAATCACAGCCCAGCTGGCTCGGACTCTCTGAGAGTCACAAACCTTTGTTATCATTCTTTCCTATTCTATTCTTAGTCAGCCTTCTGATGAAATCCTTTCTTCTTTTCTTTTATAGTTTTAATGTCATACATATCATAAAATAACAAATCAGCCTTCTAAAACATGGAGTCAGATCCTCGTCTCTTCCCTCATCCTGGGACCTCTGTGAACACCGTCACAGACCGTGCACGTTTTCAGGCTGAGGAGAGAGAGCCAGGGAGCAAACCCAGCCAGAGCTGCAGTGCTTCAGTCCCAACACCACAAGGAGCTCCCACAAACTGTCAGAATTCAGGAAATCCCTCTGTCTGTCCTGGATTGCCCAAACCCCTGCCAGGGGGCTCAGACACCCTGGCACAGAGCCCAGGACACCTGGGACTTTGATTTTGACCCATGGAAAACATTACCAACCTTTGTATGAAGAATTAAAAATCAAGAGGGTTTAAGTAGAATAACAGTTAGTCTGTCACGGGGTGAAAAATCGATTTTTTGGGGTTTTCAGATCGGGGGTTCAGGGGACAAGAGGGAAGAATCTGGGCACGTCCAGCCTTTCTCCTTCTTGGCCTCTATCTTCTGGGTGATGTTGGCACTTCTGGATTGGTTTGGAGAAGAAGCTCAGTGTCTGACATAGGTGATAGGGATTGGGGAAGTAAATGTAAACATTGTACAGGTAGTTTTTGGTATAAAAAGATAACACCAGAGTGCCTCTGTCTGTCCTGCTGAACTGACCTCAGCTGGACAGGAGAAAGAATTTTATAGATAAGGAACAATAAACAACATTGAGACAGAGAACTGAAGAGTTCTGACTCCTTCGACCACTGGGCTGAGAAAAGAGACTTTCCAACCCATCTTGGGGTCCCTCTGAGCAGCAGAGACCCCGAGAATGGAAAGCTGAGCAGCTGCTGCCCACACTGAGCCCCCCGTGCGCATGAACAGCCCCCGAGTTCTGCCACGATGTTTAACGCGGAATTTCTGGGAAGTTTGGGAAACATTGCACAGGTAATTTTGGGTATAAAAAAGATAACACAGCCTTGGGGGCAGGCACAGTGCCTCTGTCTGTCCTGCTGAACTGACCTCAGCTGCACAGGAGAAAGAATTTTATAGATGAGAAACAATAAACAACCTTGAGACAGAGAAATGAAGAGTTCTGGCTCCTTTGGCTGCCAGGCTGGGAAAAGAGACTTTCCAACCCATCTCAGAGTCACCCTGAGCAGCAGAAATCCTGAGCAAAAACCAGCCCTGAGTCCAAGCTGCTCCCAGAGCCTCCCCCTGGCAGTGCTGTCAGAGCAGGGAGAGCCTGGGCTGCTCCCAGAGCCTGGCCCAGCGGGATAATTCAGGAATACAGCACAAGCCCAACAGGAATTTGTTCCTCCTCCACCCTGTACGTGGCAGACGCTCTGTGGGGACACCCAGATGAACTTTTTCACCTGAATTAGAACAAAGTGTTTTGCTCTTCTCTCTCGGGTTTCCTTCTCCTCCCTCTCCACCCCTTTCCCTGTGCTTATTTTAATCTACAAACCAGGAATGGCTCCGTGGGCATCCTGCCAGGGCACAGGTCGCATTCACCTGGCAAAGGCTGGGCTCCTTCTCCTGGCTCCAATTAAAGACCAAGACAAAAAGGAGGAGCCAGGAGGTCCTTTCTGAGCCAAGGCACCCGCCCAGGGTGTCCAGACTTTATAGGAATTAAATTTATGGGAATTAAAGGCTCCCATCACTCTCTTGCTCTTTCTTTTGCTCTGGAAGATGTTTTTATCACCCTTGGTACCGGGGTAAAAAATGTTTTAAAAGGCTGAAATTATGAATATTAGAGTATTATTTTCTTTTTGCTTGATAAATAAAATGGAAATCGTTTTGAGATGTGCATTTTAACGCAAAAACAACTTTTATTTCTGGTCTAACAGCTAAGCGAGAAATGCTGGGAGGGACTTCAGAACACGGGGCCTGTGGGGCTCTCAAACCCAGCAGCAGCAAGTCATCATTAACTCATCCCTAATTGTCTGATCCCCAATAAACCAGTGATGTTTTAATTGAGCACTTTGGAGGGCTCACTGGGGACCTGGCAGCTGTTCCTCACATCCTGAGGGGCTTCTTCAGGTGGGACAGAGAGAGAGCAGCCCCCAAACAGAGCCTGGCAGCAGAGCCTGGGGGGATCCCTCCCCTCAGCCAGATGTGCAGCTTTAATTTGGATCCTCCACCTGAGCCAGATGTGCAGCTGTGATTTGGATCCCTCCCCTCAGCCAGATGTGCAGCTTTAATTTGGATCCTCCACCTGAGCCAGATGTGCACATCTGCTTTGGATCCTTTACCCGAGCCAGATGTGCAGCTCAGATTTGAATCCTTTACCTCAGCCAGGTGTTCAGATCTGACTTGGATCCTTCACCTCAGCCAGATGTGCAGTTCTGATCTGGATCCTCCACCTGAGCCAGATGTGCACATCTGCTTTGGATCCTTTACCTGATCCAGATGTGCAGCTCTGATTTGGATCCCTCCCCTCAGCCAGATGTGCAGCTCTGATTTGGATCCCTCCCCTCAGCCAGATGTGCACATCTGCTTTGGATCCTTTACCCGAGCCAGATGTGCAGCTGTGATTTGGATCTACACCTGAGCCAGATGTGCAGCTCTGATCTGGATCCTTCCCCTGATCCAGATGTGCAGCCCTGATTTGGATCCTTCCCCTGATCCAGATGTGCAGCTGTGATTTGGATCCTTCCCCTGATCCAGATGTGCAGCTCTGATTTGGATCCTTCCCCTGATCCAGATGTGCAGCCCTGATTTGGATCGTTCCCCTGATCCAGATGTGCAGCTCTGATTTGGATCCCGTCTTTGAGCCGCCCTCCCCGTGCCCCTGTCCCCCACCCCTGTCCCTCACACCGGTTTCTCCCCCCGCTCCTCCCCACTCTGGCATCGCGCCTCCACATTTGAGTTCTGCCATTTGCCAGCTCCCCCAAACCCCTTTTTTCTCCCCGTTCCAGTCCCCAGACCGCAATTCCAGCACATTCCAAGGGTGGAAGCCGGAAGGACAGAGCCTTAACCCATCCCCGGTGCTCCCTGCGATGGAACTGCCCTCCCGCAGGTCAGGTGAAGCCCCGAGCGCCCTCGTTTCCATTTCAATAAAAGCAGGACGGGAATTCATCCCGCGGAGCTGACCGACGTGGGAACGGCTCGAAAGGCAGGACGGAGAAAGCAGCGCTTCTTCAAACTGCAAACTCCTCTGGGCAGGGAGAAATGCCGGCTCCTGCCACTGCTGAGGGACCTGGATCCCTGCAAGGGCAGCGATGGAACGGGGACAGCCCAGAGCTTCCAGCCCGGCCCGAGGCACCTGCTCGCTTCCAGCCGCGGGCAACGGCGTTAATTAATGATTAATGATGATAAGGCTCTTGGAAACAATTTTGTTTTAGCCAAGCATCACACTCGCAAATGACTCAGAGGAGTCGGTCATCGCTGGGCGCCCGCCAGCAGCTGCAATGCAGAGGAGGCAGCAGCTCCAGGGGATTGTTCTGCGCTCCGGGGGAATTCGGGATACCCAATGGAATGACACTGCAAATGCCATGGGATCAGGAATTCGGGATACCCAATGGAATGCCACTGCAAATGCCATGGGATCAGGAATTCGGGATACCCAATGGAATGCCACTGCAAATGCCATGGGATCAGGAATTCGGGATACCCAATGGAATGCCACTACAGATACCATGGGATCAGGAATTCGGGATACCCAATGGAATGCCATGAGAAACTCTCGTCTGTGAGGGGATCAGGAATTCGGGATACCCAATGGAATGCCATGAGAAACTCTCGTCTGTGAGGGGATCAGGAATTCGGGATACCCAATGGAATGCCGTGACAAACCCTGGGCTGTGAGGGCATCAGGAATTCAGGATACCCAATGGAATGCCACTGCAAATGCCATGGAACCAGGAATTCGGGATACCCAATGGAATGCCACTACAGATACCATGGGTTTAGGAATTAGGGATACCCAATGGAATGCCGTGACAGATACCATGGGATCAGGAATTCGGGATACCCAATGGAATGCCACTACAAATGCCATGGGATCAGGAATTAGGGATACCCACCTGCTGGAATGCCAAACCCGGGGCTGCCGTGGGATCAGGAATTAGGGATACCCTCTGGAATGCTGTGAGAAACCCTGGGCTGTGACTGGATTAGGGATACCCAATGGAATGCCACTACAAACCCAGGCTGCCATGGCATCAGGAATTAGGGATACCCACTGGAATACCATTACAAATGCCATGGCATCAGGAATTTGGGATACCCACTGGAATGCCATTACAAACCCCAGGCTGCCATGGGATCAGCCCACGGAGGATCAAAGCTACTGTTGAGCAATAATGGGCAACAATAATCTGCATTAATCACCTGCATTAATAATCGTCATTAAAAACCAGCGTTAATAATCATCATTAATAATCAGCATTAGTAATCTGCATCAATAATGGGCAATAATCGGGCCCAGTTCGGATCAGCCTCTTCTGGGATGCTGGAGAGCAAAAGTGAGAGTTAGCTGAGTGTCCAGGGATGGGGCTGAGACAAAGATCGCCAGGAATCACATCAGAGCAGATGAATTTCTGTGAAATCCGAGCATTTGTGTCCTCCTGCTGTCACAGCTCTTTGTCCAACGTTTGGGGACATTCCCTCGTTCTGGAGGCAGCGAGGAGCACTCAGAGCAGAGGTGTTGCTGCACAACAATGTGAAAACTTCCCACATCCTCCCTCTTCATTCCCTCCTGAAGAATGACCAGAAATCCTTTTTTTTTTTTGCTTTAAGATTTCCATCTTTCCTCCGATTTCACTCCCTCCTGAAGAATGACCAGAAATTCTTTTTTTTTTTCTTTAAGATTTCCATCTTTCCTCCAATTTCACTCCCTCCTGAAGAATGACCAGCACACCTTTTTTTTTTCTGTAAGATTTCCATCTGAACCCTCCTCCAGATGTGGCTGCACCCATCAAAGGACCGGGATAACCTGCTGAAAACACTTTCCCCTCAAAGCAGGGGTGAGGGGAGGTTGGAAAATGCCGGGGGACAGGGAGTGACTCACTGCATGTCCAGACAATCAGACTGGACCCAAAAGGTGTCAGACATCACCTAATAGTGGAAATGAGGAAACCCAGATAAGATAAAGCACAAATCGGTAACTCTGCGACTTGCAGCAGCCCACAAGTCCAAAAATAAGATGAAACGAGGACCCAGAATGAAACAACACAACCCTGACAGCGTCAAACAAAGCAGCAAAATGCGGCAGAGCTCCCGGATGGTTCTGGAATTCTGCCTCCCTCCCTTAATCTGCTCATGGAAGCCTTGCCAGCTCCCTTCCCTGCTGGCTGTCCCTTATCTGGGCAGCAGCTCGTTTTACAGGAATGACAGAGAGGGTGAAATCAATGTTGGCGATTCTGCAGCGTCCCCAGGGCGCAGCTGCCAGCCTGCAGGGGAAGGTGGCACCGCAGGGGACACCAGTGTTGAGGTCAGGATGGCAAACCCCAACCCCTGCCCGCCTGTGGGGGATCCTGGGGCACAATTTGCAAGGCTGGGGGTGTCAGCCCTGGTGCGTTGTCCAAATCTGGGTTATTTATGGTCACCTTCCCGAAAATACTGCTTGGAAAAGTTAATTTTGGGTTCTGCCTGCAGAACACAGCGCCATGGGAGCAGCGGTGCCAGGGCTGCAGGATGCTGGGAGGAGAAATGTCCTTTAAAACCTTACAGCAGCACCTGAACACACACACAAGGAAAAGAGACTGATAAAGGATAAATTAAGAAGGGATTCCTTTCAATCCCAGATTTTTCATGGGTTTAACAGCCCCAATTTCAGTCCTGTTTCTCCCCCATAAAGTTCAAAACTCCACATCTCCTCCAGACACCTGGAGCTGTGGATTCCAGCTCTGCATTCCCATCACTGACGTGCAGGTTTGTAGGATCAGGAACCAGGAATGAGCAATATTTAATTAATTTCCTCTCTTCTCATTATCTGTAATTAATTCTGAATGGTTGGTGGGTTCAACCTTGAAGAGTGCTTTGCTGGGGAATATGAAGATTTTTCAAAATTAAATATTAATTCTAGTGTCCACCAATGTTTCTACGTAAAATAAATTCTAAGTATTTCTAATAAATCCTAAATAACTCTAATAAAGGATTTTTATTTCTAACATAAACCAGTCAGAGCATGGGGATGGAAGGGCAGGGAGATCCTGGGAAGCAGAGCTTGCCAGCTTCTTGGATTTTCCACTCATTTTAGCAATAGAAGCCCAAATCCTCAGCATTGTGCTTTTTGCCATTATTAAATCAAAGTTTTCCACCGGTACAGAATTTAATACTGCATCTCTGGAAGCGGAATCATGGGGAAAATTGTGTTTTCTTTACCTTTCAGATACAATAAATAGATAAAAGAGTGAAAAAGGAAAGTTATTCAAAGAACCAAAGGCTCCAGCTCAATGCGGCCAAGACAATGTACTGTGAGACAGATCTGGAAAAGAGATATCAGCAGAAATGTCCAGCAGCCAAAGTTAATATTTGCACAAAAAGGGTGACTCATTTCAACTGGGATTTCCTCTCCTGGCCACTTATGGAATATCAACTGCGTCTCCATCGAGTTTGATGCAACAACTTCCATCTGAGAGTGAAAAATGTTCAGCTCAGGTAAGGAATATTTGATTTCTGGGCCTGGATTCTTCCCCTGTGTGCAGCTTCTGAAGCGTTCAGGGAATATTCCTGTCACCCAAAATTCCATCACAGGGAATTCCTCAACTCTTTTTATGACGCAGCCACTTCCTGAGCCCAGTTATCCCCCAGGAATGCAGCATGGAACCAACACACTGGTGCCATTCTCCATCTGGACTTCCCAAATAAAAGCAGAAAACAGCTCAGGAAAAACAACACTCCAGGCTTCTTCCGTTCTCCTAAAACACAAATTGAGTTCTAAGCTGTTTAAGCTAAAAGGAGGCATTTCAGGGCAGTTTCAGTCTGCTCCAGGCTCGATTTTGGAGTTTTGGAGTTTGCTCAGTGTCACAGAGCTGGAACATTGAGAAGCTCCACCTCACAATGGCACAGATGATACCTGGAGGTGTTCAAAACATCCAGGAACGTGTCAGGAAAACATCCAAACCCAGGTGTAAAGCGAGAAAATGACACCACCTATTTAATTTCCTTCTGGACATTAAATTCTTCTAATTTCAATATCACTGAATGTGCTTTATTCAGTGTATGAGGAGTTTTCCTTTCTCCTCCTGCAGCTCGCAGGATGTTCCTGAACCAAAAGGATCCAACTGCATCCATGGAAGGGAATGATGAATAAACATGTCAGGGAATCATCCAAACCCAGGTGTAGCATAAGAAAATGGTATCACATATTTAATTTCCTTCTGGCTCCAAATTTTATAATTTCAATATCATTTAATGTGTTTTATTCAGTGGATGAGGAATTCTCCCTTCTCCTGCAGCTCGCAGGACGCTCCTGAACCAAAAGGGTTTTTATCCAACTGCATCCATGGAAGGGAATGATAAATTAACACGTCAG
The DNA here is from genome assembly GCA_039654755.1 of Calcarius lapponicus. Taxonomy (NCBI): domain Eukaryota; kingdom Metazoa; phylum Chordata; class Aves; order Passeriformes; family Fringillidae; genus Calcarius; species Calcarius lapponicus. The sequence continues at coordinate 8,150,409 of CM077479.1, forward strand.
GAAAACATCCAAACCCAGGTGTAGCATGAGAAAATGACCACCTATTTAAAGTCCTTCTGGACATTAAATTCTTCTGATTTCAATATCACTAAATGTGTTTTATTCAGTGTATGAGGAGTTTTCCCTGTTCCTCCTGCGGCTTGCAAGATCCTCCTGAACCAAAAGGATCCAACTGCATCCATGGAAGGGAATGATAAATAAACATGTCAGGCAAACACCCAAACCCAGGTGTAGCATGAGAAAATGGTATCACGTATTTAATTTCCTTCTGGCTCCGAATTTTATAATTTCAATATCATTTAATGTGTTTTATTCAGTGTAGGAGGAGTTCTCCCCTCTCCTGCAGCTTTCGAGACGCTCCTGAACCAAAAGGGTTTTTATCCAACTGCATCCATGGAAGGGAATGATAAATAAAATGTGAGGCAAACACCCAAACCCAGGTGTAAAGTGAGAAAATGACACCACCTATTTAATTTCCTTCTGGACATGAAATTCTTCTAATTTCAATATCACTGAATGTGTTTTATTCAGTGGATGAGGAGTTCTCCCTTCTCCTGCAGCTCACAGAACACTCCTGAACCAAAAGGATCCAACTGCATCCATGGAAGGGAATGATAAACAAACATGTCAGGAAAACATCCAAACCCAGGTGTAGAAAATGACCACCTATTTAAAGTCCTTCTGGACATTAAATTCTTCTAATTTCAATATCACTGAATGTGTTTTATTCAGTGCATGAGGAGTTTTCCTTTCTCCTCTTGCAGCTCGCAGGACCCTCCTGAACCAAAAGGATCCAACTGCATCCATGGAAGGGAATGGTAAATAAACAATTAACACTGAAAGAAAATCACTGCTGATTTTCTCTTTTCTTTTTTTTCCTTTTTTCCCCCCCCTTTCTTTCTGAAAATCACCGTCAGGAGTGTATTTCATGTAAAACACAACAGCTTTGGAGGAAACAAAAATCAGCAGAAAATCTGGCCTTGATAACTGAGAAGTAACTTCTGACATTCAGAATCTGCAGAGCAATGAAAGACAAAACCCTGCTGGGAGGTGCTGAGGGAGAAGTTGCATTTCTGTCTCAGTCTCACTGCACTCTTACCTGCTCGTTAATATTTTGGATTCTCCAGAGCAGGCACTATTTTCCAGAAGCACCGAGTATTTTAGTGCTCAGCTTGCTGCTCTTGGCACTGGATAAACACTGGGTCACAGTTAAAAAAAAACACATTATGCATTTAATCATGTCGATATGGAAAGAGTAGGATTTATTAAAAGCACCTAGATAAGTTCCAGGCCTTACTCCCATTAGCTTCCAGTGGTGACTCACGAGCTGGTTTTATGAACTGTCTGGAAAAATCCCTCTGGGATCCCACTGCATCTTTTAAGCACATTTTGTAAATGTGACCTGCTGCTCCTTCCAGCCCTCAGAACAACCGGGGGATTCCTGTGGGGATTTTAGGAATGACAAGAACAAACGAAATAAACCAAATAAAGCCGGGACGCCCCGCCTGAGGCACGCTCAGCACCCATCCCATTCTTAAATCCGTTTATTTCTCATTCTCTTTTTGTTGACATTCTTCTGAAAACCGACTGGGCTCTTGCTATTTCATTAGCTGTCTAGACTGTGCTGCAGGTAAATACGAGGGACTTTAAAATGGGAATTAACACAGCGGGGATTTAAAAAAAAAAGGTGAAGAGCGGAAAATAGCGAAGGTGTTGCTTCTGCTGCCCTGAGTCTCGGCAGCGCATGGTCAATTTAGGAGGGTGTTCCTGTGAATGCTCAGCCAGAAGGTCCCTGAGGATTATTTGCTGAGAAGGGAGGACTGGTTAGGGATGGAGTTAGCTCAGGGATGGAGTCATTTACAGGGATTTTATTCCTTAAAACGAGCCCCGCTCCCGGCCCCGCTCCTCCGCCCGCTGGCGCCTCGCCGCCGCCATCTTGCCGGCGGCGAAACGCCGCGCGCTGATTGGCTGCTGCGCCGCGCCCTGACCAATGGGAGGCGAGCTCGCTGTTGCCACGGCAACGGCGTGCGAGAGCGGCCCCGCGGCCTGCGCGGCGTTCTGAGGATTAAATGTGAATTAAAACGCTTAAAACGAGTTCTACCCGAATTATAACCGAGTTACCTGAGTTATAACACCTATAACCCACGTATAACTGAATTCTTGCTCCGTCCAGTCCGCACCGTTTACATTTTTCCCCTCACTAACGAATTTAGTAGCTCACCCCCAAAAGAATCTACAGGGACCTTGTGGCTGGATGGAAACGCAGTCATTAATAACTGCATGCTCGTACATATACATATGTATGTGAATAGCGCATAATTTTATTCCAGCGGGCCAATTTAGCTTTAATAAATAAAATGTTATGAAGGGAGGGTGGTCAGCTTGTTTGGAAGAACAACACTGGCCGGCGGCGACTCAGCTTTCCCTGGCTTTTTCACAGCTATGAACTGCTTGATATTTTTGGCTCGGCTCTATTATTATAATTTTTTTTTCCCCTTTTAAAAAATATGAGGCAGTAGGCTTCCTCCCAAGACACACTCAGGTGGGGCTGCTTCGAGCTGCTGACTTTCCCCTGGGGCACCTCATTTTGGTAAAAAAAAAAAAATAAAAAAAAGGGGAAAAAAAATGGACAACTCCCCCATGACACACTCAGCAAAGCTCAAATGGCCCCGCTGTCCCCTGCCCGTCCCTCCAAGGCTGTGCAGCCTCATTACATCCCTCCAAAAATGCTTTTAAAAGGCTGCAGATGGAAGAGCAGTGACATTTATCACTTGCAAATGAGGGCCCTGCCGTCACCTCCAGAGGAGAGTTACATTCTGTAATGCTCATTGCTGGGTATTTTTCTGCTGACTTTATACCCGGAGTCTCGGGGAAAATGAGCTCCCTGTGCTCGGTTTTATTGCTGCAGGGTTGGAGTGGCTCCCTGGGGGTGGATTTGGAGCCCCCCAAAATCTCGGTGGGTTTGTTTTAATTTGCACACATCACCCGAACGAGCAGAATTCCGCCGCTGCTCTTCCATCTCCCCACCAGGAATTGTTTTCCCCGATGTTTGGCCTTTCTCAGACCAGGGTTTTATTGCGTTTGTTCCACCTACAACTGTGCTGGGCCAGCCTGTCAGGTTGAGGTTTGATTTGAATCAGACAAAGTTTTGATTCCAGCCTTTTAGTAAAAATGATAAAACTGTTTGAAAGCAGTCCATCGTTGGGGAGCGGGGCCAGCTTCAGCTTTGTGCTGAGAACCACTGTCAGCTGCACAGAAAAACAGAATTTATCAAGAATGTTTGATCTCTGTAGTAAAGAGCATCATTATCCCTGTTCAGGCATTCATTTCTGTTTTATTTGCTCTTTTTTTTAATTTTTTTTCATGGCACAACGTTTCCAAATTGATGGGAGTGAGGAAAAAGGGAACAAGCAGCGCTGGGAGAGAACATAAAACACCAACCACGATGGGAGTGCTGGTGTGAATACAATCAGAATGAGGAAATTCAGGAAGAGCCACCAGATATAAAAGGACGGAAGGCAAAATGTGGGATTTGCTTTATCCTTACAGCTGGGGGTTTTAGTGATTCTTCTGCATAAATTTTCATTTAAAAACTCTCAGTCTCATTTACAAAAGAAGTCGTTGTTTTGGCCCACTAAGTAGATCTGAAAACGACAGAAAGCTTCACGGGGAGCAGAATTTTTAGGCAATTTAGGAAATTCTGAGCGTTCTGGGTCCACTTTTTACCTTTTGACTGTAAAGAAACTGCATAGCCTGGAAACTTCTTTCCCAAAATACCTCCTGAACTGAGGTGCTTAAATATAGGCGGTGTGAAGAGTTGCCCAAAGCTTGGTTCCAGTGCTTCCAAATCCCTTAAAAATGAAAATCCCTTGTGCTGCCATTGGGCTGTGGGGAAAGAAATGGAGAGAGGAGGAGAGAAAGCCCCAGCAGCTCCGTTTATGGGGGGGATGCAGCCCCTGCCAAGTGTCATTATGAAAATTCTTCCTTTTCATACGATATTAAACTCTCCTCTTGGCAGGTCCCCTGATGCAGCCAGTGTTTTCAGTGAAAATACACGAGGCACTGAATTCTTTAACCTCAGTTCATTTCTCATTATATTACTCTGTTAATAGTCCTGGGAAATGCACAAAAACCCCAGAGCTGTGTCCGAGCTCAGCGGGGATCTCTGCATGTTTAGGGTGGCCCTTGGCAGCCAGTGAGCAGAGGAGAGGAAAAACCATTTTTGTAATGGGAAGAAGGCTCAGGAAAAGGTTGATTTTCTGAATTTAATTGGGCATTGAAGCGAGGCCATTTGGACCTCATCTTTCTCTTTAAATGTCAGGGGTTTGAGGTTGGAATCGTTATAGAATAAGTGCTGGGTTTGATTCCTCCCCAGATTTAAGATTTTATTTAGTTCTTGTGGCCAGCAAAGAGAAGGTTGACATGGATGGAGTGTGGAGTTTGCCCCCAAGAAGTTCCACAATAAATGACAAACTCCGTGTTTCTGCTCTGTCGCAAATACAAATCAGAGATGTGAAAGGACACATGGAAGTGTGACAGATCCCAGTTCCCTGCAAATGGGGGGCACCAAAACTAACATCAGGGTGTTTCAAATACACCTGCTTTTGCTTGTTGCTCTCAGGAGCAGGCTCACAGTCAGCTTTTGTGGCTGAAGTCACCAAGTAACACCGGGCAACTGCAATAAATTTATTGCTTATGGCCACGAGTGTAGCTGTAGGAGACTGGATGGTGATTTATGGTGGTGTGCCTATAAATTTTGGTCCTATCTCCTGGTCTGGGTGTATTTCATTCAGAAATATTTGATTAATACTATTTTTTTTTTCCTCAAAATGTCAGTTGATCTTTATTTTTACTGCATCTGCCAAAGAAGCTGAAAAATGTCTAAATCTCCTGTTGAATATTGTATTGATTGCAGGTGAGCAGTGGGCATGGCCCCTTGACCAGGAACTTTTGCACACACGTGTGAAAAATGAGGAAAGGAGGTGGAATGGTTTGCTCAGCGTTGGGCAAAAATCTGTGGCACAGGTGGAAAACCATCCCTGGTGATGTTTGCCCAGTCCCTGTCATCATTCCTGCCCTGCCTTCTCAAGCCCCTACTGAATTCGTAGGTTGTTGTGAGATTCTGTGCCCCAGCTGTGTGTTCTCAGCACTGGGAATCCTGCTGGGATGGGGAGCAGGGAGCTGCACTCACACTGAGCTGCTGAGGGCTTCTCTGCACCCTGTCTGCACCAAACCCAGTGCTCCTCCAGCATCCCCTCCAATTTCTGCTCTGCAGCAAACCCAGTGCTCCTCCAGCATTCCCTCCAATTTCTGCTCTGCACCAAACCCAGTGCTCCTCCAGCATCTCTTCTAATTTCTGCTCTGCACTGTCTGCAACAAACCCAGTGCTCCTCCAGCATCCCCTCCAATTTCTGCTCTGCAACAAACCCAGTGCTCCTCCAGCATCTCTTCAAATTTCTGCTCTGCAACAAACCCAGTGCTTCCAGCGTCCCCTCCAATTTCTGCTCTGCACCAAACCCAGTGCTCCTCCAGCATCCCCTCCAATTTCTGCTTTAAAACAAACCCAGTGCTCCTCCAGCATCCCCTCCAATTTCTGCTTTAAAACAAACCCAGTGCTCCTCCAGCATCCCCTCCAATTTCTGCTCTGCACTGTCTCCAACAAACCCAGTGCTCCTCCAGCATCCCCTCCAATTTCTGCTCTCCAACAAACCCAGTGCTCCTCCAGCATCTCTGCCAATTTCTGCTCTACAACAAACCCAGTGCTCCTCCAGCATTCCCTCCAATTTCTGCTTTACAACAAACCCAGTGCTCCTCCAGCATCCCCTCCAATTTCTGCTCTGCACCAAACCCAGTGCTCCTCCAGCATCCCCTCCAATTTCTGCTCTACAACAAACGCAGTGCTCCTCCAGCATCCCCTCCAATTTCTGCTCTGCACCAAACCCAGTGCTCCTCCAGCATCCCCTCCAATTTCTGCTCTGCGCCAAACCCAGTGCTCCTCCAGCATTCCCTCCAATTTCTGCTCTGCACCCCGTCTCCAGCACAACCAGTGCTCCTCCAGCATCTCTTCCAGTTTCTGCTCTGCCTCTTGTCTCCAACACAACCAGTGCTTCTCCAATTTCTGCTTTGCCTCCTGTCTCCAAAAAACCCAGTGCTCCTCCAGCATCCCTTCTGCTCTGCACCCTGTCTGCAACAAACCCAGTGCTCCTCCACCATCTCTTCCAGTTTCTGCTCTGCACTGTCTGCAACAAACCCAGTGCTTCTCCAGCATCCCCTCCAATTTCTGCTCTGCAACAAACCCAGTGCTCCTCCATCTGCTCTGCAACAAACCCAGTGCTCCTCCACCATCTCTTCCAATTTCTGCTTTGCACCCTGTCTCCAACAAACCCAGTGCTCCTCCAGCATCTCTTCCAATTTCTGCTCCCACTGACTCTTGCAAATGGTTGTTCTGAGCCAGCACAAACTAAACAGATGTTTAAATGTTCATTCACTCTTTTTTTTGTTTTATTTTTGTCCTCTCATTTTGCTTTTAGTTCAGACCATGACAGCTTTAGGTTGGGAGTTTTTAAGACCATTCATGGCTCCACTCGCAGCACCTCAAGCAGCACCACAACCTCTATTTGTGCATATCTCCAGAAGCAGCAGGAAAAAAGTTCCATTTTCCAAAAATTCCTCCCACTTCCTCTTCCCTGCCTGTGCCTCTAACCACTGCTGTATATGCAGTTAATTGAAATGGTGTTTGTTTTATCTTGAATAACCTTGTAATTGATTGAGGTGGTGGACAGCGAGACTCCAGAGTCATTTACATACCTGTGCACGGAGCACTCATTTCTGGGAGCCTTTCCACTGCTTTTTTTTTTTTTTTTAATATTTTTTAATTTTTTTTTCCCCCCTGAAGAACTATAGCTCCCTGTCTGTGCATGTTTGCATATATCTACAGATACTCGCCTTCATATAGATCTCCCCACAGTCCATTCACTCTGGCTGCCACTGTCCATTTGCTGCTCCTTGGGATCTTATGTTACCTGGGCTGGGGAGACTCCTGGCTCTCTTCCCTCTGAAAGAAAAACAGCCTGATTTGGGGAGTGCTCCTTCTGCACAAGGCCCCGATTGTGTGCCACGGCCCAAAAAGTAACAAATGCACTTTAATTATGTTGGATGCTTGGTGGCTGGCTTTGCAAATCTTTTATTTGTTTTGAGAAGTGCCCCAGCAGCAGCAGCAGCAGCAGCAGCACTAAATTTTGTGTGCATTTGGGGAGCCTCGCGGGCTTGGGCTGGGGGAGGGAGGACGGGCTAATTAACTGGGCTGCTGTCAAGCTAATAAACTAATGGAGAGCTTAAACAAATACAAAAATAAAGGAAGTAGACATGATGGGGAAAAATAAAGTGACTAGACATGAAGTCTTGTGCTTTCCAGCTGCCATGAAAAGGTGGCCGTGGGCACCCAGAGCCCTGCGGAGGGAGTTTTATGTCTCCTCGCTCAAGTGCCCCTTTTAGGAGGCAAAGGTTTAGCAGATCTCTCCAGGAATGAGTAACGAGAGAGGAGCTTTTCCCATCCTGCCCAGAAACCAATTCCAGCTCATCAGAGTTGTTCATTTTGGAAAAGAGTCAGATTCACATTCATGGGACAGAGGGGAGTGGAAAGCAATCAATGTTTAAATCTTCTCTTTGCCAGGCCGAGATGTTACATAAGGTTGAGGAAAATGTTTTATTATCCCAGCTAAGCCTGAAGTGTCAGATACTGACGACGTTTCGGAGACAGGATACTGGGCTTGATGGTCCAATAGTCTGAGTCAGGCTGACAGATTTTCTCTCCCGCCCTCTCAGATTATTACTTGTTCTTTTTTGGTCCATTAGGTAGGAGGTGGTTTGAAATTCGGAAAGGTTAAAGCAGCACACACGTTACTTTGGGACTGGGCTGAAAGGACCCTCCCAGCTCTGCTCATCCCGGGGCACCAGACAAATATAAATCTTTGCTCATCTGATTTCTCAAGGCCTGCAGCTCCCATGATCTCATCCCGAGGTGGCACACGCTGGGATGGTGCTTGTGCCCAGCTCCTTGGGTTTGTCTCATCCTTCTTTGGCTCAGTGTTATTCCATGAGACTTTGGGGTATCACATCCCAGTTTCAGTGAAATTTTCAACGCTTTAAGCTGCCACCACCCCAAACTCAGGCTGCTTTGAAAGTGCCAAGCTCTGCTCATCCTGGGGCACCAGATAAATATAAAAATATAGATCTTTGCTCATCTGATTTGCAGCTCCCGTGATCTCATCCCAAGGTGGCACAAGCTGGGGTGGGGCAGTACCTGTGCCCAGCTCCCTGGGTTTGTCTCATCCTTCTTTGGCTCAGTGTTATTCCATGAGACTTTAGGGTATCACATCCCAGTTTCAGTGAAATTTTCAACGCTTTACGCTGCCCCCACCCCAAACTCAGGCTGCTTTGAAAGTCCCAAGCTCTGCTCATCCTGGGGCACCAGACAAATATAAAAATATAGATCTTTGCTCATCTGATTTGCAGCTCCCATGATCTCATCCCAAGGTGGCACAAGCCGGGGTGGGGCAGTACCTGTGCCCAGCTCCTTGGGTTTGTCTCGGTGTTATTCCATGAGACTTTGGGGTATCACATCCCAGTTTCAGTGAAATTTTCAACCCTTTTATCACATCAGTGAGTACTGCTTGTTCTACCTGCATTTTCCAAGGCTTATCTCAGCTCTGGAGTTTACTTAAAAACTCACAGGGCTTTCAAATGTTGTTGAACACTCAATTATCTGACCCAGTGGTTAACAAAACACACGGTGCTCTGTGTTCCTCTTTGGGAAAATATTTACCAGCCAATATCTGTGTTACTTGGCCACCTTTGCTTATCAAACACAGAGGAGCTTGTGCTGAAGAAATCAAGGCAGCCATTGCTGGATAATAGCTCGAAAACCATCTTTTCAAACGCTATAGAAAGGAAGTTTTGCATTTGGAGAGCTGCAGGAGATGCTGGGTGGTCCCAGCCAGCGTGGGACACGTATGGCTGGGATGACACAGCCCTGGAGCTGGGCCAGGCTGGGCTTGGAGCAGGCAGCCAATATTCCAGATCTCCTGGAAAAGCTTTTGAACTGCCCCCTGATTTGCCTTTCATTTCCAGGATGAAATATCGGCCCAGAGGTTCCCTGCCCGGCTTTGATGGTGCCTCTTGAGTGTGACAGCGAGTCAGAGGAGCAGAATCGTTTCGTGGTCTCAGAACAAAACCATCAAACCACATTTGCAGTAGTGATTTTCTTCCTGGAGATCTCTGCGTGGCCTGGTGGTTTCTTTTCTGCTTGGAAAGGTTTGAAAGGCACTGAGGTTGTTGGTTGCATTCTTGCAGCCCTCCTCACACGTCCTCTGGGGTGTTGCAGACAGATTCTGGAGCGTGAGCCCCAAACCCCATCCCCTGCAACCTTCCTGAATCCAAGGGTTTCCTTCAGGAGTGCGGTGGTGAAGGCTCCAGCAGAGGCAGCAGTCCCACAGAGAGCTGCTCCAAAGGTTTGGAAGGGGAAAGAGAAATCAACACCAGCATCTTCCAGGAAGAAGGTTGATTTTTGTGCATTTATTGCCATTTCTGAGGCACTTCAGGCTAGCTTTTGATGAATAAATCTGGCTCTGGGAGCAGCTTCTGGTTGCCTTTGGTTAATGCTGTGCTGGAAGATGCCGAGACACCACACAGATGATGTGACTAAAAATTTTGCCATGAATAAAAAGAAGCTTCAGGGTGGGGAATTGCTGGTGCTATGAGCAACTCCTAAAGATAAATGTTCTCAGATCTGTGTAGATGTTGAGTGAAAATTAATTCAGAGGGTCTTGTCTTTATCCCAGTAACGTCACTGGAACAGAGGAGAAGCAAAACTTTCCATTTCACTCACAACAAAAACTTTCATCTCCCTCAACCCAAACCTCAGAATATTTTCTTGCCTCAAAAGCTGAGCTGTTCCCCAGCTCATGAAAGACAGGGAAGAGCTGGATGGTGCCCATTACTCATGGCTGTGTCATTTACCATCATCACTCTGCTCCTGATGCCTCAGGAGCTCCTTCACTTGCAGCCCTGGCTCTGTCCCATCCTCTGCTGCTGCATCTGATGCCTCAGGTTTAACTTTTTTATTTTTCAGGTTCTGTGCTGCTTCAGTGTGTGGGGCTGGGCTCCCATCAGGGGATGCTGAGCTCTGTGCACAGAGCAGGGAGACAAAACAATTCCTGCTCCAGCTGGGCACCAAGGACAAATGATCCCAATCTCAGCCCAGGAGCACAAACCCCGTGGGCTGGAGAGAGAAAAACAAGCAGGGTGGGACTGGATGGGCTAAAGCTGGAATGGGACAATGAACTGCAAGGTGCAAATGGAGCAGAACTGATCCCAGGGAGAGACCCCGTGCCCGGCCGTGCATTTTGGGACCATTTTGGGTCATTTTGGGTTCAATTTGGGACCATTTTGGTTCATCTTGGGTGCAGCCCTGGCTGGGCTCTTGTGCTGCCCAAGGTGGATCCATGGAGGAGATGCTTTGAATAAATCCCTGTTTTGTTCTGTAGCTCTGCCCAGCCTCTGCTCCAGCTCAGCCTTCTCCATGGGAAATGAGACATTTTCCCATCCCTCCATTGAACACAGTGGCCTGCACAGAAGGAAATGGGTTTTGCTCAGTATTTTTGAAGCCTCTTAGGAAGTTTTATCCATGAAGATTAACCAAGGATTTCATCTCACTGCCAGGCTGGGTGATAAATATTCAAACTGAGCTTGGAGCTCTTTACTGAAATCCCCCCAAAAATAACAAAACCCAAACCAAAAGTATCAAACTCATCTTCAGCAGAGACAATTTACATTTTTCAAATTCAAAAATTTTAATGGAATTCAAAGCCTCATTTTAATCAGGAGATTTGAGATTGGCACTAGGAATTATTGCTGATGGAAAGGTTGGGTTGTTGGGAATGGCAGCAGGAAGAATTGTTCGTTAAGAATATTGTATTTAATTAACAAATCCTCCTGCAGCCAGGCTCCCTCTCCGGTCCTGACCCCAATATTCATCCCTGGTTGTTGATGGGGTGGATCTGGACCTGGGATCAGGGGAGAAGATCTGGTTAAGCAGTAAAAGAATGGACAAGGAATTAAAAACACTCTTCCAGAACTGACTGACCTGACACAGCCACCAGCTGAAGGTCCCTGCTCGGTAACTGGGTGCTTTTATCAGCAGTTTTAGAACATCCAAGATATTAAACTAATTCTGTTTTTCAGTGCAGCCTATCCCTGTGCCATGAATTAGCTTCACTCGTGGCAAAAAGATGCTCGCAGGGAGATTTTGGTGTGTGCTTCTCACCTTTTCCCTTCCTGCAATATGAACAAATAAATAAATAAATAAATAAATAAATTGCAATTCCAGTTTATTTCTTGTGGGCTTACACATCACCTTCCTACTTTCCTGGGCTTTTTCCTGGATAAGGGATGAGAGGAGGAATGGAGAGACTGGGACAGGTTTCAGGGCAGCTTTGAGGCCGAAGTGAGCAGCACACGAGGGTTTGCTGGGTTTGCTCGTGTGACCAGCTACAGGAGGTTTTAGCCTGTTAGGATAAAAAACTCCAATAAAACTGGAAAACGTCAGTTCCAGGTTTGTTTTCGCTCGGTGTTTTCGCTTTTTCTGAAGACAGATGATATTTTGAAGCATCTGTCTCAGCTCTCTTGAAATCAGTGGATTGACCCTGCTCTGAAGGACTCTCAGCCATGACATTATCTCGGTGCAGTCAGTAAAAAGTTGTTAAAAAACCACATTCAGACTTTTTTTTTGTCATTGTTTATATCTTTTTTATTTTCATTTTTCATTTATTTAAACATTTAAAAAACAACTTGCTCACAGATCCAGCCTGGAGTTTCCAGCTTGAAAACACAGATCAGCATTTGCTCTGGGAGTCAGGCACAGATAAAATTCCAGCGTGTAACACTTCATTTAGCAGGGTATGAACCCCTGGGGAGCGCAGGGGAGCCCTTCAGTGAACAAAACTCCTCAGTGTGGAGCAGGTAAAAATATCTCTGCAGGATTTTTCCCCCTGTGTGTGACAATGGTGAGAAGGTGACCAGCCCAGCTCCAATCCGTTTGTTTAACTTGCTGGGAATTAATCAGAGCACCCTGGGATTAATAATTACTTAATCAAATAATCGCTTCGTGACTCCAACACTTATCTTTTTTTTTTTTTTTTCCCCCTCCGAGCAGGCTGGAAATAAGAGCCGTGAATATGTAAATTGGAACTGATTAGAGGATTAGGTTTCACTCTTTTTTTTTTTTTTATTATTTGGAATAAAAACAGCCTGCAGATCCCTCCAAGCCAAGCCGTGTCTCTGAATTACAGCACCAGCGCCTGTCGGCTGTGATAATTTCACTTCATTAAGTTCCAGATATAAATAGGGAACGGTTCTTATTTTTTTTCCATGCACCACCTTTAATAAGCAGGGCCTGGAAACACAGGGGTTATTGATCCCCTCAGCCATAGGGCCTTCCCCAGCCTGAGGAGCACCAAACCCCTTCTACCTGCTGCCTTCTGCAGCCAGGCACAATCCAGCTCTGTTGAATCCCTTGGAAAAGCCAAAAAAGTGTTGGAGAAGTGGAAGTGGCACTGCAGAGCAAACTGAACTTATTCTATAGGTCCTGACAGCAAGAAATGTCAGTGGGCATTGCAAAGCGAGGACTCCAGCGTTGAGGTGACCCCAATAATTCCCCGGCACTGCTGAGCATCCTTGGTGTCCTCTAATCCGCAGGGAAGGCTGGTGCCAAGTGTCCCTGGAAATCTTCCTGTCCTGACAAAGCCATGATTTGGAAAAGTCCTGTCCAGAGCCCAGAATGTGCCCCCAGGAGGAGTTTTAACCAGGCCATCCTCTCATATCAAGGAGAGTTTGCATCTGAGATTATGATCCATTGTCTGGAACTCTGTGGGATCCCTGCTCTGAAATAGGGAGCTCACGTCCTCATCAGGAACCTGACCCATTCCTTCACCTGGACTTTTACATTTATACCAGGACACATAAGGCCCAAAGTTCTTTATTGAAGCTCAGGAAAGAATTTTAAGGCAGAACAGAACCATCATTTTCTCAGAATTTAATGATTGTGTTATTTGATTTGATAGATTTGGGGATGGTTTGTAGGTAAGGACACAGAATAAAAGGAAACTCCTAATTTTGCCCTGAATAAAAAGAAGCTTGAGGGTGGGGGATTGGTGGTGGTACAAGCAAGTCAAACGTTCTCAGATCAGTGTAGATGTTGAGTAAAAATCAATTCAGAGGGTCTGGTCTTCATCCCAATTAAATGCCACAGAAAATCTCAGTGGAATGTGGCTGTGGCCACGTGTGGATCCCAGCACTGGCAGCAATTTCCCTGTGTGTCAGTGGATTTGCAGGTACCAATTCACCTGTGTGAGGAAATTATAAAGTGCTGCCTCCCCTCAAAGGTTCTGGGGCTCAGATTTTCTTTTCCTCTGGTAAATGAGCCCTGGGAAGGCTGACAGCTCTGGGAGAGAGGCGCTAACTGAGGAGTGGGGAATGTGGAGGAGCTGTGCAAAGGGGGAGACTGAAAACATGAAAATGAAATCTCTCAGTTTAGCTACAGGAACCAAACACTTCAATGTGAGTCCTAAAAGCCCTGAGAGGTATAATTAATGCAGAATGCTGTAATGAGGATTGATCCTGGTTCTGAGATGCCACCACGGAATAACCAACCTCTACCAAAGACAGGCTGAGATTTGATGATTTTCCTTTCCATGACCTGCTGGAAGTCAGGAATAATCCCGACCTCCTTTGATGCCAAGCAGGAGTTTATCCAACAGCACAGAGCAGGAAATCCAGGGAGAGAAATGGAACCACAAAATCATGGAATGGTTGGGTTGGGAGACACCTTAAATCCATCTCATTCCACCCACACCTTCTCCTGTCCCAGGGTTCTCCAAACCCCATCCAGCCCGGCCTTGGACACTTCCAGGGATCCAGGGGCGGCCCCAAAGCCTTGACTGGATGCTCACATTGTGTAAATTCAAGTTTGAAAGCTTTAAGTATTTTTTTTTTAATATTGCCTCACACGTGGGGCTCGTTAGGGAGCGCCGCCTGCTCCAGAGGTTCTTAAGGATTTAGGAGGAATTGCAATTTTGGAGTAAAACCTTAGGCACTCCAGCTAATTCTTATAAGCACCTTGTGGGTCGTGTGTGCCTTTCGCAGACGTTTTCTGAAGGACTTGGATGGTGATTTCCTGACCAAAAAATTGAAAATGGGGAAAGAAAAAGCCTTGCTGTGAAAGTGCAGAGCTGCTCAGAGAAACCCTGATGCCTTTAGCAGCATTCCCAGGTACTTTGGGGCTAGGTGTGCTTGAAATTGAAGTGCAGGAATTAGAGAACACAAACTTCATTTATTCAGGAGCAACTGGAAAACGTGAATGCGTTTCCATGGAGATGGGGCGATTTCCTTTCCCACAATTCAAATCTTTTCCACAGGTCCTGTTTCATTCTGATCACCCTCATGTTTTGTCGAGGAGAAGTTTTTTGGGGGATTTTGATCTCCAGAGTTGGACAAGCTCCAGGCAGAACAATGAAAAAGTAGTAAATCACTTTAATAGATACAGCAAGAAATAAAAAAAAAGAAGGCAGAGGAATGAAGGGACTGAAATCCAGCAGTCCCAGCACATCCATCAAACACAGAATGCTCTTCTTGAGGAACAGGAGGATTCTGCAGTGAAACAAAGTGCAGAACTGGGATGGTGCTAGAGGTGCTCTGATGCTCAAGGTGCCAGTCAGACTGAGCTATAAAAACCACATCTTGAGATTTTCTCAAATGGGGATGGTCACATCTGTAGAATCATGGAATGGGTTGGGTTGGGTTGGGAGGGTCCTAAAGCTCACCCAGTGCCACCCCTGCCATGGCAGGGACACTTCCCGCTGTCCCACGGGGCTCCAACCTGGCCTTGGACACTGCCAGGGATCCAGGGGCAGCCCCAGCTGCTCTGGGCAACCTCACAGGGAAGGATTCCTTCTTTATTCACCTGTGCCTTACTGATGGTTGGGAGTTATTTACACACAGTTCATTTATTGTGTATTATTTACACACAGTTTATTTATTGTGAGTTATTCACACACAGCTTATTGCGTATTTTTTACTCACAGTTTATTTATTGTTATTTACACATAGCTTATTGTGTATTATTTACTCACAGTTTATTTAATGGAGTTATTTTCACACAGTTTATTGTTTATTATTTACTCATGGTTTATTTATTATGCACTATTTACACGCGGTAATTTATTTTGCGTTATTTACACACAGTTAATTTATTGTGTGTTATTTACACACACTTTACAACACGTGGGTGACTCTGGCTGCTGTGACCTCTTGCAGCTCCTGGTGATACCAGAGGTCTGCAGCAGGTGCCTCAAAGACATCTTGGCTGTTACATTAAATTCAGACCATGCCCCCCTCAGCAAATCTGAAACGGGTTTGTAATAATTCTTTAGCAATGTACAAGGGACAAGAAATTACAGAGTTTTAGTGGAGAATATTTTTATCGAAGACTTTCTTTTTTTTCCTCACCTCTGCTCGAAAAGCCCAGTATACACAACCTTTCTCCTCCAGAGCTGATAAATGGTTTAGCCATTATTTAAAATTTGGGAAAAGGCAGCTACAGAAATAACATTTTAATGTATTCCAGATTAGCCTTCATGCTATATTTGTAATAAAGCCTTGTTTCCAGCCTGGGTTGGCAGATCACTCGCAGGGACAATTATCCAAACAGCCATTAGGCTTCGATTGCGCTCATTTCCAGGCAGCGCGGCCTCGCCAGGCCTGCCTTGGCTGGCAGCTGCCTTTGGGGTTGACTTTTGGAGAAAACCACAAGAATTTGTCAGTCTCCTTGGCCCTAAGGGAGTCTCCTTGTCTCAAGGCTATTCTTTTTTATTCTTTTTAGAGAGGAGGCAGAACATGCTCTGCTTTGGGTTGATTGCTCTGGGTTTGTCTTTCACCTCAGCGGCAGCAGGAGGAGACTCAGGTGGGACTCAGGTGTGATTCATAAAAAGAGGAGGGTCAGGAGGGAAAGAACCAATGTGTTCTGGAAGGGGAGAACTGAAAAAGAAATCAAAGGTGGTGTATTTTACTGGGGCAGAGAGCATTAATGCCAAGCTAAATCAGTGTTAGCTGGGCCTGGAGACTCCTCTCTCTCCCTCTCTCTCTGCATTTTGCTAATGTGTCTCTTGGCAGCTCTGAATCAGCCTGGCTGCTGCAGGCAGGAGCTCGAGGCAAAGAACAGCAACTCCCTGAGAAGGGAAAAGAGCTCCTGGTGCCAGGGAACATGTTCTGTGCTGAGCTGATGTCATTGTTTAAGTCACACAGGCAGTGCTCAGGGAGCCTTTTCATACTGAGAGATAAGGAGGTTCACAAAGGCTCCTGAATCTTCACATAACCCCAGCTGTTCCCTTTTCTAGAACAGGAACAGGTTCCTTATTTATGGCCAGTCTCAGACAGCAGAGAGCTGCTGTGCCCTTCTGTCCCCAGTCTTGTAAAGCTCATTTCAAGCCTTTAGATCACTTCAGTGATGACGCTCAGTGTTGTAAAATGCAGATAATAAAGCTGGAACCAAACCAGCAAGATTAGATGAGATATTACAAAGAATTTCTTCCCTGTGAGGGTGGGCAGGCCCTGGCACAGGGTGCCCAGAGCAGCTGGAGCTGTCCCTGGATCGCTGGCAATGCCCAAAGCCAGGCTGGACAGGGCTGGGAGCCCCCTGGGACAGTGGGAGGTGTCCCTGCCGTGGCAGGGGTGGGGTGGGATGGGATGGGATGGGATGGGATGGGATGGGATGGGATAGGATGGGGTGGGATGGGGTGGGATGGGATGGGATGGGATGGGATGGGATGGGATGGGATGGGATGGGATGGGATAGGATGGGGTGGGATGGGGTGGGATGGGATGGGATGGGATGGGATGGGATGGGATGGGATGGGATGGGATGGGATGGGAGGGATGGGATGGGAGGGATGGGATGGGATGGGATGGGATGGGGTGGGGTGGGATGGGATGGGATGGGATGGGAGGGATGGGATGGGATGGGATGGGATGGGATGGGATGGGATGGGATGGGATGGGATGGGATTTAAGGTCTCTCCCAACTCCATGCTGGGGTTCTGTGATAAGTTTCACATTGTTGAAAAGAATTTATGGAAGGTGATGTGCTCCTAGTGACAGCAGAGGACCTGCTAAAGCTCCAGAGCTCCTTTGCTCTTCTGTATTCCTACAACCAGATAAAGGTTTGGGATAAACACAGCCCAGCAGCTGCGAGGAGGGGAAAAATAACTTTCCAAACTTTTTCAAGAGGAGGAGAAGAGCTGGAGTTCAGCCCTGAAGTATCTTTATTTTTCCTATTTGCATGTCATGAATAAGAACTGCATTTTATATGTATTATACACACACACACACACATATATACACATATACATACACATTATATATATACATACACCTACATATACACACACACATATATATAAGAAGTGGTTATTGTGCAGCTACATTAAAGCATATATATATATAATATCTATAAATAAATATAATTATATATATAAATATATAAAAATATATAAAAATGAATTTTTATATTTTAAATTTATATATAATGTATATATGTATATTTATATATATATAAAATGTATTTTATGTATATATATATAAAGTAGTATATATATAAATGTATTTTTGTATTTATATATATATTATGTATCTTTTATAAGATACATAATATATATAATATATGAAATATAATGTATAATATATAATATGTATAAGTATATAATATAATGTATAATATATAATATATATATATATATTTATATATAGAATATCTATAAAAATATGTATTCTATTTCTAGAAATGCTGTACAATAACCACTTCTTCCAACCCACAAGCTGATAAACACCCCAGCAGTAATTCTGCTGAAAACAGAACCACTTAAAGCACAAACCCATCACAGCTCCTTCATTAAGGAATAACCCCCAGCTCCTCTGTGCCCTCCACCTGTGTGCCCCCTTCCAGACTTTTCCACGGGGGAAAATCCAGCAATCCCTCCGTGCTGGCTCCGCTCCAGAGCCACGACTGCGCCCGAGGGGCTCCTGCATCTCCTACCAGTGGAGCAGAAAATTGCTTCAAGGCTGCAGCAGCAACACCTCAGCGGCGCAGGGGCTGCAATTAGCACCGGAGTGGCACCCATGGCCAATGGGGCCATTGTCCCCACGTCCCCCCGTGCTCCTGGAGCCGAGGGGAAGCGTGTGTGTGAGTGGCAATGAGAGCTCCGAGGTGCTCCCCAGCCGCAGGGGGATGATGAATGTGCTGCACTTGGCATGAAGTGGAAGCCGTGCCAACGTGGGGCCCTCCTGCTCCTTCCAGTCCCCCACCTACGGCTCTCCCAAACACCACGTTATATTTTTAGCGTTTTTATTTTCTTGGAAAAATATATAAACTGCAGTTGTAAAATGTGTTTAAACAAATGAAATGGAGCTAGCAGGTGTACAAAAAATGGTCTAAAATGCTTCCCAGAGCTGCAGTTAAACAAAAAAAAAGTAAACTTAAAGAGTTCCATAGTGGAAAAAATAATCTCTAGGTAGAGTATATAAATGCCTTTTTTTTTGTTTTTGCACTACACTCAGTTTCAGTTTTGATTCCTAAATGCCACTTAGACTTGTTCTTGGGATGGATCATTGTGTCTCACCCATATTAACGGGGTTAATTCTCCAGAGGTGCCCCTGTGGTAAATTCTGAGATCACAGAATCCCAGGATGGCTTGAGACATTAAATCCCATTTAATTCCATGGCAGGGACACCTTCCACTGCCCCAGGCTGCTCCAAGTCCTGTCCAACCTGTCCTTGGACACTCCCAGAGATCTCCCACTCCTCTGGGCAGCAGCACATCCCAGGGGAAGCTGATTTGCAAATCTGTGGCTCTTTTTGGTTATTTTCTATTTTTGCCATCTCCCTGATGAATGTGGAGAAGGCTTTGGTTGAGTTTGAAAATGATTTCTGTTAATTTTTGGTAGAATAAGGTTGCATTTCCCCACTTAATCCAAACTGAAGGCCTGCTGGCAGTGCACTGAGAAACAGAAGTGCAGAGAGAGAGATTTGTATTTGGATGTGTGGATATAGACAGGATGTCAATCCAAAATAATTTATAATCAAAATACACCCTTAGCCAAGAGACAGGAGGCTGCATAAAGAAAGAAAATAATTCATTCTAAGTAGAGCTGGAAGGAGAGTTTTATATTGTGCTGGTGCTGCCTGGTTAGATGGAAATCTGAGAGGAAAGGGAGGCAAAAATTCAGATTCTCTTTGCCCTCCTAAGGCTCAGAGGAGTCAATACCCTGAATTTTGGTGTCACCCATCGCTATCTCCTCGTAAGAATTGCTGAGCATTTTGAGCACAGTGAGAGAGGAGCTGGGCTTTTATTTGACAATAAAAGTGACATTTTTATGGGTCTGGCTCTGAACATTTTTCTCTACCTCCCCAAATTTTGGTGAACTTTAGTTCTGTACCAGTCCTACAGGCGACTTTCCTTTCAGCAATCAGGGCTAGCAAAATACATTATTTCTAAATGAACAAACCCTCATTTATTTGCAGGGGAAAGCAGTAAAATGTGCCACGTTCCTATTTCCAATCTTTCTGAAGCACTTTGGTTCTCTAAGTAAAAATTTTAATGCATAAAATTCGTGCAAGATCAAAAGTTATTACACCCCACGTTGCCATCTTTGTTCATTTGTTTTAGCCTAAAATATTATCTGTAACTGATAGGAATGTTGCAGCATTTGTTTTTCAGGAATAAGTTTTTCAGTCATTCTATGAATTATCAAATAAATATTGTTATCCTTGCTACTGTTTTCACTAACTAAAACTTTTTAAACAAATACCAAATCTGAGCTGTGTGTCTGAAAGGATATTCTGGATTATTCCAGCCCCAAGTGTTTGATTCAGATCCTCAGTCCTGACTTGAGGGAACCCCCACCCTCCCTCTGGTTTGTTAATTCAAGTGTGATTCTCCATCTCCACTCAGTATTCCAATGAATTCATCTGCAATGCTGACAAATCCACACGGATGGATTATTCCCACTTGTGTGTCCAATTTTCTTTTAATGGGTCATTTTCCTCTGAATGGGTAATTCATTCCACCCCTGCTCTGCAGAGCTAGACCTGGTTTAAATCCTCTCTTTGCTGCAGAGTGATATAAATTGTGGGAGTTGGTGGGGAGTCGTTTAGGAACTGAAGAGGGAAAGAAATGGAAAAAAGGAGGGATGGTTCCCTTGCCTGACATACGAAGGTTCTGGCTGCAGAGTCAGGCAAAGACAATTTAAATTAAATCATTTTTGAAGGCAGAGAGCTGTTGAAAACTGTTTGGAGATGTCTTTTCTTTATCATCATCATCCCAGCTTCTTGTTATCCCCATCTCTGAAGAGAATTACAAACCTAAGCAGCAGGAACTGCTTCTGAAAGGCTGAAAGCAATCCAGATTTGTGTTCTGACAGCACTGGACATGTGGGAAATCTGCTTTAACTCCTTATCCATGAGAAGGTTAACATGGGGAGTTTAATGTGAAGTTTAACATGGGAAGTTCAATGTGAAGTTTAACATGTGAAGTTTAATGTGGGAAGCTTAACATGTGAAGTTTAATACACAGAGTTTAACATGTGAAATTCAACATGTAAAGTTTAATGTGAAATTTAACATCTGAAGTTTAACACATGAAGTTTAACATGTCACATTTAACATGCAAAGTTTAATTTGAAATTTAACACATGAAGCTTAACACATGAAGTTTAATGTTAAGTTTAACATCTGAAGTTTAACTTGTGAAGTTGAACACATGAAATTTAACATGTGAAGTTTAACATGACATTTAACACGTGAAGCTTAACACACAAAGTTTAACGTTAAGTTTAACATCTGAAGTTTGACATGGGAAGTTTAACTTGTGAAGTTTAACATATAAAGTGTAACACATGAAGTTTCATATGTGAACTTTAATGTGTGAAGTTTAACATGAAGTTTAAAGGTGAAGTTTAACATGCAAAGTTTAATATGTGAAGTTTAAAGCATGAAGTTTAACATGTGAAATTTAAAACATGAACTTTAAACCATGAAGTTTAACACATGACATTTAAAACATGAAGCTTAACATGTGAAGTTTAAAACATTAAGTTTAACATGTGAAATTTAAAACACGAAATTTAACATGTGAAGTTTAAAATACGAAATTTAACATGTGAAGTTTAAAACATGAAATTTAACACACCAAGTCTAACGTGGTTTGCAGGGAGGCTGCTCAGAGCTCGAGCCCGTCCGTGTGCACAGACAAGTGAAATCTTTTCAAACAAACAGGCTGGAAATTCTTGGCTTCTCCAGGAGCCGGCCTTATTTCCAGCCAGATCGTCGGTTTGGATTTCCCATCCTGCCCTTGGCATTCCAGTTTTTCCCCCCCTGCTTGCCACAGCTAGATTCTGTTTGCTGTTTCTGGACCGAGACGCTGAACAAGATCCCGGTGCCTTCAGGTAGGCGATGTTTTACCGTGCAGGAAGAAATCCCTGTCTGAAGGCAGAGGAATGGAACCTCCTGGTTAACAACTGGCCAGGCCTACAGGAAAGGGATTGAGCTGCCGTCAGTAGGTAACTTATTAATGGCTGGTGTTTAATTTCTCAGGGGTAAAGCAGACAGAATCTGGTGGTCCTCCACATGAGTGGTGTAAGCACAGAAGGGGCCTGTGTAGAAAGGTAGCGCCGTTTCCTTCCAGCCACCATTAAGGGCCTCGCAGATCTGCCAGAAAAGGGAAAATCAACCTTCTGTGGAAATCCAGCAAAAGGCCTTTTCCCCTTTAAATCATTGCAGCAGAACTTAATGGTGCATCAGCGTGTTCGGGCCAGATGCACACGGGGCTCTTGGATGGCTGCTCTGCAGACACTGGAGCTCCCCATTTCCTCCAGAGCCTTCCCAGACTTGTTGGAGATGGAATAACTGCATTTCCCTGGAGTTCAGAGCCGGTGAAGTCCACAGGCTGTTGGGAGCAGGGATAATATCTGTTGCTGAGCTTAGCTCTGCTCTACCCAACCTGTGCCAGCTCCTCTGAGCATGGCTGGGAGAAAAACCAGCACCAAGGAGAGAAAGAAGAGTCAGAGACCACTGAAGTGTGGCTGACAAAACCTTGGTGAGGCATAAAAGGGTTGTGATTATGCTCAAAATGAGAGTGACCAAAAAAAAGGAGAGAGAAATCCTTTCTTTCTTAAGACCATTTGAAATGCAAAGACTCATCCAGAGCCAACAGATGCATGGAAAGAGAATTTTCATTGGCCGGAGACCAAATTAGGGACAATGCTGTACATGAAACTTGCTCGTTTGACCAATGTTATGCTTCATTTTCATCAGCGCTGTCCATGGAATATTAGATATTCTGGCAGTTATTTAATAAGGCCAAGGCACACAAGGAGCTCTTTAAGGTAAAAAGTAAAACAATCTCTATTTTCTCTTCAGGAGGTTTTGGCAAATGGGAGAAGATGGAGGAAAGGGAATAAAAAGTGTATGTGAAACAAAAGTTTTAACAGTCTGTCTAACCAATTGGGATAATTAAGTTTTACTTCAGCCCTCAGGAAACCCCAGGGAAGTTTGTGGCATCCCAGTTCATGTGCATATTAAGTAGGGGATCATGTAACCTTCATGCAAAGCTGGAAAGGGCTGGATTTGAAGGAGCTGTGGCCCTCATTTGGAGCTGTATCAGTCTGAGGCAGCCGTGTTCATCCAGGACTGCACTGGGCTGCCCAAAGTCGGGTTTGGACTCACCAGAGCTCTCCAGATGAGAAGGGGAGGCTGTGGAAATGTTGGGAAGAACATGAGCTGAGCCAAAGGGGTGGGAACCCTGCCCAGACATCCCTCAGAACCACTCAGCAGTGGGACATCACCAGGGATCCCTCAGGGCTGTGGAAAGCTGGGAGAGGCTGAACAGTGTTCTCCCGTTGTCCCACACAAACCCAGTTCCCATTTCCTTCCCTCCTGACTGGTGCAGGACACAGAAAAAATTTCATCACTGTTGGTGAAAATCCTTGAGTTGGTGCCAGAGGTGCTGGAATTAGGTCCCACTTTATCCCCCTGATGCCTCAGGTTCAGCTTTTCTATGTTTCACATTCTGTGCTGCTTCAGTGTGTGGGGCTGGGCTCCCATCAGGGGATGCTGAGCTCTGTGCACAGAGCAGGGAGACAAAACAATTCCTGCTCCAGCTGGGCACCAAGGACAAATGATCCCAATCTCAGCCCAGGAGCACAAACCCCGTGGGCTGGAGAGAGAAAAACAAGCAGGGTGGGACTGGATGGGCTAAAGCTGGAATGGGACACTGAACTGCAAGGTGCAAATGGAGCAGAACTGATCCCAGGGAGAGACCCCGTGCCCGGCCGTGCATTTTGGGGCCATTTTGGTTCATCTTGGGTGCAGCCCTGGCTGGGCTCTTGTGCTGCCCAAGGTGGATCCATGGAGGAGATGCTTTGAATCAATCGCTGCTCTGTTCTGTAGCTCTGCCCAGCCTCTGCTCCAGCTCAGCCTACACAGGACGTCACCCCAAGCCACTCTTGCCATTTACAGCTTTAAAATGAGGTGGATACCAAGGAGGGCACAGGACCCCCAGGATTTACCCAGGGGGTGCTGAGTGGAGTCTGCCACAGCCCCAGCACACTCTGCCTTGTGACTGAATGGGAGTTGAGCTGGAAGAAACGGGGATAATTCCCTCAAACTCTCATTAATGGTGTCTCCCCATGGAAAAGTTGGAATGGGAGAAAACTCTCCAACAAGGGCAGCTTTGTACCCTCAGCAGCTTGGTTGGCAAAGCAGCAATTTTAGCTTTTTCCAAACATTCTTATCTGCCCAATGTACCCAAATCTGCTCACCCTCACCCTTAATCCTTAAGTTTCCTACAACATAGGACCCATTCTCAGATCTTCACCCAGCCCTTCTTTAATACTTAAAACTCTCAGTTTACACTGACATTATTTCTTCCATTCAATACCTGGCTATTCCATTCAATACCTGGAATTTGATTTACCTGGGTAAATCCTCAGCTGCTGATATCAGCCCTGTTCCATGGGATAAAATTCACATTGGGTGTTTTTCCAGATTAAAAAAAAAAAAAAAAAAAAGTTTTAATTCTAAATGAAGAAGAAAACATGAGAAGGTTTTGTGTACAAAGTGATTCATTACAACTTTTGTGGGGTCCCTGAGTAGATCCCAGCCAGGTGTAGGAAGAGAAGGAAAGAGGCCAGAGAAAAAAGACTCATTTAGCACATCAAGCACTAACGAGATCCAAAGTCACAGCTTCCAACCCTTCCCTCCTTTTCCCTCCTTCAGCCCTCAGTCCTCCAGCAGTCCCAAATATGATACAGCACTTCAGGAGACGAACATTCCTATGGCATTTCAGGAGTGCTGGGGTGGGAGAGATTGATTTACCAAGGCCTTACAGCCAGGGGGGATTTTTCAGCCCCCCAAACAATGCCGTTATAGAACATGTCCTCACAAAATATTCAACCCTTGCACATTTCCATTTTGGGCTTGCAACCAGGTGTGTCTGAGCTCTGTGCAGCAGGGTTTTTACCCAGCGTGGTTCCTGGAATTAGAATGCAGCTTTATCCCCGTGTGTTTTCTCCAGCAGCCTCAGTTCCTGGACAAGCAGTTCTTGCCTTGCACGTAGGTCACCTCCATGCTGGAAAAAACCTGCAAATAGCTCACCTCATGTCCTCCATCTTCCCTGAGATGTTTCTCTTGGATTTCTTGGCCGGGCTGTCTCCAGGGCTGGGAATGTGCAGACTGTTACCTGTGCTCCAGCTATTTTGACAGAGCGGTGGGAACGGAAGGATTAAGGTTGTGGCACCCTCTGAGGTCACTTTTGGGTGATCCCAGCCAACAGCACTGGGAGCACAGAGGGCATTTAGCTCAGACCCTCCACCCCAGAGCCCTGGCCCGGAGCAGAGAGCCCAGCCCAAGGCCACAGTGGTGGTTCCCTGTCTCAGGTGGCAGCAGCACAATGCTGGGAACGTCCCAGGCTCGCTCTCACGGGGGACTTTGTGCCACAGCAGCCCTTTCCCAGCTGCTCAGTGGCACAAATGGAGCATTTAATGAATTAGCTGCTCTGGAAGAAGCTGTTCAAGCTGCTCTGCAGGGCAGAGGGCGAGGCACCTGCCAGGAGGGCTGGGCTGGGTGTGATTTTGGTTCTTGGAAGGGTTTTGGACTGGCTGGTTCCTTGAGTCCCCTCCAAGCCCAATCTCGCAGGATCCCGACCATCCCTATTTTCACCCTTTTTGCACCCAAAACTTGTCTTTAATTCTTTCCCAAGTCCTCAGTGTGCCTTATCCCTGCTAAGGACCAGAAAACTCCAGTCCAGGCCGAGCACTAACCCACCCCACGCATGGGAGAAGGGTTAAAACCACGATTGGTGGGCACGGCCCCCCTGTTCTCTGCAAGGTTGGTTGGAATTGTGACTCGAGACTGACAGCTTGCCTGAGTGTTTGTGGTTCAGCTCAAAACCACAAGAGCCAGAAGCACATGGTTTAGATTCAGGGTCTCTCTCTCTCTCTCTCTCCAGCTAACACGAACCAGTTGTTCCAGAAGCTTGGCTATCTCCTGGAGAAGAGTTCTGCACCAGGATCAGCCTTGATTCACCCCAGACGGCCCTTTGGAAACCCAGAGCAAAAAAAAAAAAAAAAAAAAAAACAAAAAACAAAAACCAAAAAGTAAAACTTCCTAAACAAAGCCTCACATTTACTTTTTCTTGTTTATTTTTGCAGCTTGTAAAGGAGCTACTAATATCCTGGTTGTAAAAAAAAAAAGAAGAAAAAAAAGGGACAAGAAGAGAGGAAAAAAAGAAGAAAATTTGAAATGCCAATCAAAAGCAGTGCCAAATTAGGGAGTGTTTACTTCAAAAATATGTTTTTTGTTGCCTTTTTTAAGGCAAATTCCTGTAATGTAGTAATGTTGGGGAGGGCATGGAAAGATGAGACTTAATTGACTCAAAAGATATATTTAGACCAATCTTTTCAAATTTGGATGGGTAAAATGAAACACAGAGTAGGGCTAAGGTTTAGTCAATGAGCTTGCACATAAAAAGCATTAAATGTACCCCTAACACTGGTCACTGAGCTGAATTTCACTGCCACAGAGAACCATGGGTTTAATGGAAAGGAAGGAAGGAAAGCATGGAAATTAAAATGAACAAGGAGGAATGTCCAGGTGTGGGTAACTCCACAAACCAGGTGAAGGCATCATCACGAGTGGGAATCAAGCGGGGGTCAGTATTTAAACCCCAGGTTTCTTGTCCTCTCACTGATTATCCGCCCTGTGCTGCTCGTCACTGAGCTCAGACTTAGCACATCCTCTCTGTATTTCTCAGCCCTGGCTGAAAGGAGCTGCTCCCAAGAAGGTGGGACTTGTCACAGCCAGGTGTGACATGGGCACAAACCCTGGGCCAAAGAACAGCCCTGGCAGCTGCAGAGGCAGCAGTGAGGTCACATCAGCAAGGCAGAATGAAGCCATGCAGATTTGCTTTAATTACGTTAATTATCCACTCGCACACACCGAAGTGAGGCAACGTCCTTCAGGCCCTCTGAGAAGTGCAAGAGCAGTAATGCAATAAATTATGGTGGTGAGGAAAGAAACCCAGTGCTCAGTTACCCCAGATCTCAGGTATTAGGGCTGAAATGAATTCTCCTCTAACAATTTCCCATCACCCAACCCCTGGGATTATTTGTTTTTATCTTTCTCCTCCTTGGTGTAAAACTGCTCCCAAGCTATTACATTACAACAACGTGGAACCACCTTCCGTCCTCGGAGGTGAGGAGCTTGAAAGAGAGAAAGAATCCTTCTCTGCTGTGTCTCTCTATCTCCTAGTTAGGAATAAGTGACCATAAAATCTGTGGATGTGTGAAACCACAATATATTCCCCTGTTCTGCCATTAAAAGCCGCTCACGACACGAAGGTGAATCAGGGGTGGGAGGAGCGTGTGATTATACACCAGCAGTTTGCTTCCAAGAACAGATTACATTTCTGGGAATTCCAAACACCATATATTTTATTTTAGTATTATGGGAATTTTCAAAAGGCTTCTAACGTTACTGCTCTTTAAGCTGCTCTATAATCGCGGGGTAATTTTTTATTAACAAAAAGATTTTATACCCTGAGAGCCACGCAGGGGCTGGGGCTGAGCAGGAGACTCTGAGGGCTGAGATGCTCTGGACGTGCATCAGAGCTGCCCTGGCAGGTTTAAACCTGACTGGAAATGCAGGTTTAAGGTGAATCTCTGCTGCTTGAGCCATTTGGCGGGGCTGCACTGACCTTTTCACCACACACACGCTCTTAGGGACCCTGCTTCTTTTCCACTTCCCTCCTGTTTCTTCAGACCTCCAAAGGTTTTCAGCTCTTCGCTTTAATGAGCACATTTTATGCCTCTCTTTCACAAATCTGATCATTTGCAAACAAAACACCCTAAATGGAAACAGAAGAATTAAGAATTAACCAATTTCGCTGCTTTTCCTTTTAAAAAAACACTTTAATGGGGGAAAGTTCTTGGTGCGTTTTGGTGTTCTGTAAACGTAAAGCAAAATAATCAAGGATGGAAGCCCAAGGTCTCCTTCTGTGAGACTCTACAGAAGGGAAATTCTGCCTCTGGAGGAGGATTTTCACTTTTCTTCCAGACAGAACCAACCTCCTGAGCAAACCCTTCTTCTGCTGGGCTTTGGTCCTGTGGTAAAAAGAAATGTTAATTAAAATTAAATTAATTAAATTGAAAATGAATGGTAAAAGCAAGGTTTTAAACTGGCAGAGGGCAGGGCTAGGTCAAAATTTAGGAAGAAATCCTTTACTCAGAGTGGGGCGAGTTCCTGGATCAGGTTGCCCAAAGATTTGTGGAATCCCCATCCCTGGCAGTGTCCAAGGCCAGGTTGGACGGGGCTTGGAGCACCCTGGGATGGTGGAAAGTGTCCCTGCCCATGGCTGGGGAGGAATTAAACGATCTTAAGACCCTTCCAACCCAAACCATGCTGGGATTCATTCCACAAGGATGAGTTGGGAAGAGGAAACGCTCCAGGCTCTTGGATCCCTACGAAACGATGGACGCTGGAATGCTCGGAGCAGGATGATCTCTGTTCCCGCCTCCGTGTGCTCCGGGCCGTGTGGGAGAGCTGGGGACAGAGAAAGGGGTCCCCAGACTGTGCCAAGCAGTGCCAGGAACACGGAGAACCCTGCGGGAAGACAGAACGTTCCAGAAGCGTCCGTCTGCCGCCGAGGGCGGAGTTGGACGGCAGCGCTGAGAATGTCCTGCCCAATTTGCTTTTAGATCTGTTTGTTTTATTTCCTGGGGGCTTTTTAGTCCTGCCCGTTGTGAGTGCCTTTGGTTTCAGCGGGTTTTATTTCAGGGATCAACCCAAATTTGCTGAAGAGGGAAAGTGTGACCCTGGCAGATGCCACGAGCCACAAACACCCCGCGGCACAGCCCCACCAGGGCCTTGGGGAGGCTCACAGGGTGTCCTGAGGCGGGAGGGACCCCCAGGATTGAGTCCAACACCCAAATCCCACCCTGGGCACCCCTGGAGTGGTGTCCAAACACTCCTGGAGCTCTGGCAGCCTCAGGGCCGCGCCCATTCCCTGGAGGAAGAACCTTTCCCAAAATCCAACCTAACCCTTCCCTGGAACAGCTCCAGCGTTCCCTGGGTCCTGTCCCTGTCCCAGGGAGCAGATTGGTGCCCAGCAGAGGGTGGGTTTGCTCAGGAGGTTGGTTCTGTCTGGAAGAAAAGTGAAAATCCTCCTCCAGAGGCAGAATTTCCCTTCTGTAGAGTCCCACAGGAGAGCTTGGGCTTCCATCCTTGGTTATTGTGCTTTAGATTTACAGAACATCAAAACACACCAAGAACCTTCCACCATGAAAGGGGTTTTTTAAAGGAAAAGCAGTGAAATTGGTTAATTCCTAATTCTTCTGTTTCCATTTAGGGTGTTTTGTTTGCAAACGTGGCTTCCGGTGTCTGGGATTATCAGGTTCCTTTTGATGCCTGATATTATGACAAGTTACTTCTCCCTTTTTTTCTATTGGGACAAATCATGTTTATGGAAACACAGAAGGGAGGGAACTATACCTTCAGGTTTAGGTTTTACTTTCCTATAAATAAAACCACCTGCACTGCGTTTTGTTTGGGAATGGAATGATTTTCTGCAATAGAAATAACAATAATAAAAAACCAGAGTGATATTGTACCAAAATCCAATTGAAACAAAACAATATTAAATTAATAATATTAAATAATCCCACTTTTACCAGAATGGGAAACTTTTACTCTTAAAAAGCTGAAATAGCTCAGTGTTAGGGCTCTCAAGAGAGCACAGAATTTTCCTTAATTTTAATGGAAGTGTGATAACCTCCTGTGGATAAGGATCAGGAGCCTGCTCTGTGATTTAGGACCTTTTTCTCACATGAACACAAATAATTCACTGCTTTGTGCAATCCAGGGGTGGCCCCCAGAAACAAACCCAATAATCATTTACGAACCCTCTGATCTTGGTTTGGCCTTGCTGGTCCGAAATGTGGAGCAGCTTTTTCCACCTGGGATTGGGAATTGCAGCTGTTGGTTGGGAAGGGGCTGGGAGGGACATGGCACGAGGGGGTCCTGCCCCAGGTGAGGAGCCAAAGCCAGGGAGAATTTTTTACCTGACTGCAGCCCTCGTTGTTAGAGAATTCTTAGGATAAGTAAGGTTGGAAAAGACCTCCAAGATCATCAAGTCCAACCTTTGGCTGAATCCTGATGTCCCACTGAACTCCATCAGATCTTCTCCAGGTTAAGGCTCCATGGGGCACGTGGGGGTTGGACTAGAGGACCTCTGAAAGTCCCTCCAACCCAAACCAGTCCATGATTCCATGATTCCATGATTCCACTCTCCACATCCCTGCAGGCCTCTGTCTGTCCCTCGCGTTCCATCTCCTCCCTTTGTGACAAGACATGTTTTGGACTCCAGCCTGGAATGTGACGGAAGCTTCATCCCTGCCCATCATCAGTGGAATATTTAATTTCAGAATTGCAGAGGGCTTGAAGGAAAGGGCATCTCCAGCTGAGGAGCCAAAGCCAGGGAGAAATTTTTATCTGACTGCAGCCCTTGCTCTTAGAGAATTCTTAACATAATTAAGGTTGGAAAAGACCTCCCAAGATCATCAAGTCCAACCTTTGGCTGAATCCTGATGTTCTCACTGAACCCCATCAGATCTTCTCCAGGTTAAGGCTCCATCCTCTGAAAGTCCCTCCGACCCAAACCACTCTGTGATTCCATGATTCCACTCCCCACATCCCTGCAGGCCTCTGTCTGTCCCTCGCGTTCCATCTCCTCCCTTTGTGACAAGACACGTTTTGGACTCCAGCCTGGAATGTGACGAAAGCTTCATCCCTGCCCATCATCAGTGGAATATTTAATTTCAGAATTGCACAGGGCTTGAAGGAAAGGGCATCTCCATCAAATACAAAGGGCATCTCCAGCTGAGGAGCCAAAGCCAGGGAGAAATTTTTATCTGACTGCAGCCCTTGCTCTTAGAGAATTCTTAACATAATTAAGGTTGGAAAAGACCTCCAAGATCATCAAGTCCAACCTTTGGCTGAATCCTGATGTTCTCACTGAACCCCATCAGATCTTCTCCAGGTTAAGGCTCCATCCTCTGAAAGTCCCTCCAACCCAAACCACTCTGTGATTCCATGATTCCACTCCCCACATCCCTGCAGGCCTCTGTCTGTCCCTCGTGTTCCATCTCCTCCCTTTGTGACAAGACACGTTTTGGACTCCAGCCTGGAATGTGACGGAAGCTTCATCCCTGCCCATCATCAGTGGAATATTTAATTTCAGAATTGCACAGGGCTTGAAGGAAAGGGCATCTCCATCAAATACAAAGGGCATCTCCAGCTGAGGAGCCAAAGCCAGGGAGAAATTTTTATCTGACTGCAGCCCTTGCTCTTAGAGAATTCTTAACATAATTAAGGTTGGAAAAGACCTCCAAGATCATCAAGTCCAACCTTTGGCTGAATCCTGATGTTCTCACTGAACCCCATCAGATCTTCTCCAGGTTAAGGCTCCATCCTCTGAAAGTCCCTCCAACCCAAACCACTCTGTGATTCCATGATTCCACTCCCCACATCCCTGCAGGCCTCTGTCTGTCCCTCGCGTTCCATCTCCTCCCTCTGTGACAAGACACGTTTTGGACTCCAGCCTGGAATGTGATGAAAGCTTCATCCCTGCCCATCATCAGTGGAATATTTAATTTCAGAATTGCAGAGGGCTTGAAGGAAAGGGCATCTCCATCAGCAGCAGCAGCACCTTGAAGAGCCAAGGTGGAGCTTTGGGGTGGTGCAGGAGCTCCCATGGGATGGACATCGTGGCCTTTGTGGGGTGCGCAGACGCCAGGGAGGGTTCCAGGAGTGTCGGTGACCTCAGCCAGCCCAGACACACGCTGGAGTCCAGCTTACAGCTGACTGGAATCCTGAGGTTTTCCTGGCCCCCAGCCAGTTTGAAACCCACTCGAGCCACCCCGGTATTTTATAACATTGTAAAGACTTTATTGTTTCAAACATTTCAAAAATTCTCCGCACAACCTGGCGGCCTCCCAAAACCATCTCAAATGAGCCAAAACTATCAGCAGCCACCCACCTTCCTGTCCATTATCCTCTGATTAATGACATTCCACCACCAGGGGCTGACGTTCGGGGTCTCCCTGCTGCAGGACCTCTGCGTGGATGTGGTCCCTGAGGCTGCAGAGTGTCTGTGGGGCTGGCAGCTCTGTTCAACTGGGGGCGGCTCTTTGGCATGGGGGGACCCTGCTGCAGGGGGCTCTGGGGGTGCAGGGAGAGCAGGGCTGGCAGCATCTTGGAAAACCTTCATGGTTTTGGTTTCTCCTGCTTTGCCATGGAAAACTGGACATGGCAAAGCAGGAGAAACCAAAACACATGGAAGTTTCTGTTTCTGGATCCCTGTTTCTAGATTGGGTCTGTTTCTGGATCATTTCAGTTTCTGGATCGTTTCAGTTTCTGGATTGTTTCAGTTTCTGGATTGATTTTGTTTCTGGATCCCTGTTTCTAGGTGGTTTCCGTTTCTGGATTGGTTTTGTTTCTGGATCATTTCAGTTTCTGGATTGTTTCAGTTTCTGGATTGTTTCTGTTTCTGGATCTCTGTTTCTAGATGTTTTTGTTTTTCTAGATAGCTTCAGTTTCTGGATCGTTTCTATTTCTGGATTGTTTATGTTTCTAGATGCTTTTCGTTTCTAGATTGTTTCTGTTTCTGGATAATTTAAATTTGTGGATAATTTCAGTTTCTGGATTGGTTCAGTTTCTGGATAATTTCAGTTTCTAGATGTTTCTGGATCATTTCTCTTTCTGGATCCCCGTTTCTAGATGGTTTTTGTTTCTGGATTGGTTGTTTCTGGATAATTTCTGTTTCCGGATCCCTGTTTCTGGGATGGTTTTTGTGCTCTCTGCCCACTCATCCTGTACCTTCTGAGGCAAAACAACCATAAGAACAACCTGAACAAATTACCAGCCAACCTCTTCAGCTGGAGTTAATTATTGAATTAACTCCATCAGGAAAAAGAACAGCAATGTTTATTTCCTGTTACAGATGCAATGAGCAGATGATAATTAGTTAAAGGATTAAAGTGGTTTAATGAGGGTGGGCAGGCCCTGGCACAGGTGCCCAGAGCAGCTGTGGCTGCCCCTGGATCCCTGGAAGCGTCCAAGGCCGGGCTGGAGGGGCTTGGAGCACTCTGGGATAGTGGAAGGTGGGGATGGAAATGGATGAATTTTGAGGTCCCTTCCAAGCCAACCCAACCCAAACCAAACCATTCCAATTCCATGATTCCATGACTCCATAATTGATTCCATGATTCCATGATTCCATGACTGATTCCATAATTGATTCCATGATTCCATGACTGATTCCATGACTCCATAATTGATTCCATGACTGATTCCATAATTGATTCCATGATTCCATGACTGATTCCATGACTCCATAATTGATTCCATGACTGATTCCATAATTGATTCCATGATTCCATGACTGATTCCATGATTCCATGACTGATTCCATGATTCAGGCACCTTGCTGAATGGCCCTGCTGCTCCCTTGTGCTGTGGATCCAGGAGGTTTTCCAGGGAAGCTGCTTTTCTGAGTAAAACCATGAGGAAAAGACTCAAAAGTGCTCTGCAGTCAGAAGTTCCCACCTGGACAAGGTCTCTGAGTCCCTGCATTGCTCCGGGCACACGGCAGAAGATGAGCAGAACACCTGCTCTGTGATTCCACCCAGAGCTGGCCATCCAAACAGCGTTCCAACCTGGACCACAGGATCATTTCTTCCTGAGAATTGACCTTCCCAAAGCATTAATTCTGGTGCAAAGTATGCGCAAGGGCACGTGCTGCTTTGCTGTGTGGGCCCTTCAGCAGATTGAGGGTTTTATTCCTGGCCTCTGTGCTCACCCCCACCCAGAATTTGGTGCTGTTTTTGTTCTGCACACAAACATTTCTGGCTTCGTTCCTGCTTGAAGCTTTACATGTACGTGTTTATTCCCATGTCTACACCAACATACAGCCCAAATGGGGGTGGGAGCCCAGCAGATGATTTTTCAGGAGGTTTTATTTCCATGAGAAGCTTCAGAGCACATTTTCACTCAGCACTGACTCATCGTTCTCTCTCTCTCTCTCTCTCTCTCTTTTTTATTTTTTTTTGTTGCTGCCTAATCCAAGAAACTCTGACTAAGTCAGCTCTGCCACGTCCCGAGTGTAGCAGGGATTCCTTGATGCAAACAGAACTGGTAATTCTCCTCAGAAATAGCAAGAAATTGCTATTTGTGGGCTCCTGCTTTACGCAATGCTGACCTTGGCTGAGGCAGCCCCAGTGGAAAGGGCCGTGGTGCATGAAGTCAGTGCCACTGTGGTAAATAAAGGCCCAATTTCAACATCTCCTGGCGCAGCAGGCAGAGCTGGGCAGGGGCACGGAGCTGGATTTTCTGAGCAGCAGTCTGGGAACCTCATGGCTCTGTGTCATGGGGACACAGCCCAGCCCGGTGTCTCAGCCGGGTGTTTTGGTGAGCCCTTCCTGAACATGCAAAGCCTTTCCATGTTCTGCACGGCCATGAAGGAGAGCTGGCAGAAAAACTGATGGGCTGGGAGCACCACAAGAGGGTTTTGTCAGTGGCCCAGGCTGCTGGAACTTCAGAGGGTTGCAGGTATTGACTGGGAAAAAAAAAGAAATAGAGAATAAAAATATGAGAGCCCATTTCAGCACCTCAGCTTGGCAGAAAGAAATCACTGAGTGAGACCAGGGCTAGGCCGTGATTTAGCCTCACACAGACAAGTTTAGATGGAAAAAGTCAAATTAGGTGAATACCTGCAGCCCATAAACCCCAATGACATGTGTACATGTTTCTAAAACAAAACACAGCTCAGACTCCTGAAAAAGGCCAACTGCCCTGGCTCAGCTTGCCCAGAGCTCCGCCTTGTAGGGCTGATGCATCTTTTTTTTTCCCTGTAAATCCTTAAATAACACCATGAATAGTCAGTACCCATCAAGTGCCCTTTGCTGATCAAAATTGAATTGTAAAATCAGGCTTGGGGAACCCCAGATCTGCCTTTTCCTGTGGCTGGACAATCCTCTTCCCAGGAGGGGATCAGGAACCCTGTGGATGTCCCAGAGTTCCTTCAACAGGGTCATTTCCCTCTTCCTCACCCTCTCCAGCTGCATTTTAACCCCCAGGAAAGAGCTGGGACCATTTCCCTGCTGGATGTGCCCCTCCTTTCAAGGCAGCGTTTTCACCCCAGCCCCTTGTGTGATGTTTAAATTGATAAATCCACGGGTCTGCCATAGCTTGATTAGCTCAATTCCAGTGTATTCCAGTGGTGTTTTCCCTCTCTGACATTTCCCACACGTGTTTTGCTGCACAGCTTCTTCCCTGCACAGGCTGTATCCTCGTTATCACATGAAATCATGTTTTACTGGGAGAAATATCACCTCAGAAACACACTGGAGGTACCTGAGCTGGTTTTTTTCTCCCCAAATTCTCAGCTTTCTTTCATCAGGATGGTTTTGTTGAGATGATATTGCCTCTCCTGGGCGTCATTCACGGGAGCTCCACAGTGGTGATGAATAAAACAACTGTGGCCAGACTGCAATAAATTAATTGCAGCATTTTATGTGAATAAGAGAATGGGCAGGAGACCTGAGACTGAAACCCAAATCTGCCTCTGACTCGGGATGCGTGGTTGAAAGATTGGTCTGAAAAAGAGAAAAGATGTCAGGGTGGGAAGAGCGAGTTTGGGGGAAAAATAAACCCAAAGCAGCTCAGCACGCTGTGGTTTCTAACAAGCAATTTGCAGTCTCCATTTCCAGCCAGCCAAGTACATGGAAGATCTGAATTTCTAATTTAGCAACTGCATGTTATGTTTTATGAGATGCAGAAAGTTTTTTATGGATCTGTGTCTCTGCCTTTTATTGGCTGGAAAGTGATTGTGGAGCTGTGGATTTCGGGAGCCCTCCAAAATCCCAGGGCCAGGAGCGAGATGCCAATCTCCCTCCCCAGCTTTTGTTCTGGCTCAAGGAGGATTTGAGTTCCAGATTTGGTGCTGCAGCTCCCAGCCAGATTTCACCTTCCAGGTGTGCTACAGCTCCCAGTCTTGCTTTATTAAGCACTACTTTAATCTTAGTCTGCAGTGGGAAAACGGGATTTTGTCCAGTTTGATGGAATATTTAATGAATTAACCCATCACACAAATTGAAGCCATGTGGTGCCTCAGGTTTAGCTTTTTTATGTTTCAGGTTCTGTGCTGCTTCAGTGTGTGGGTCTGGGTTCCCATCAGGGGATGCTGAGCTCTGTGCACAGAGCAGGGAGACAAAACAATTCCTGCTCCAGCTGGGCACCAAGGACAAATGATCCCAATCTCAGCCCAGGAGCACAAACCCCGTGGGCTGGAGAGAGAAAAACAAGCAGGGTGGGACTGGATGGGCTAAAGCTGGGATGGGACAATGAACTGCAAGGTGCAAATGGAGCAGAACTGATCCCAGGGAGAGACCCCGTGCCCGGCCGTGCATTTTGGGACCATTTTGGTTCATCTTGGGTGCAGCCCTGGCTGGGCTCTTGTGCTGCCCAAGGTGGATCCACGGAGGAGATGCTTTGAATCAATCCCTGCTTTATTCTGTAGCTCTGCCCAGCCTCTGCTCCAGCTCAGCCTTCTCAAGGCATCACAAGCAGAGGAGAGGAACCTGTGCTGAAATCCAGGGTCCAGTGGGGTGTTCAGGATCCTCCTCTTGCTCAGGGAGAGCAGCCAGTCCTGCCAATCCTGGCAATCAAAGGTGGGAATTGCTTAAAATCTCACCACCAGCCCTAATCCACGGGGATTTTTGGCACCATAAGGTCCATTTTGGAGGTGCAACCCTGTGTTCTCATGCTGGCACTTGCTCAGCCTGCAGGGAAATGCCAGCAGGAACCCTCAGCATCTCCCCATCCTGCAGGAACCAGGAGGGAGGAAATCCAGAGCAAAACATTTGTTTGATAATCCCAAATTTACTTACAGATGTTTACAAATGATCAGATCCATGGCTTTGCCAAATGAAATTCAAACCCAGCGCTGTCCGTGAATATTGGGCAAGGGGAGCCTTTTGCTCTGGGATGTGCCATGACGTGGAGTCCTGACTAAACCTGGGCTCCTCTTGTGCAATCAGGATCATTTTCCAGAGAGATTTCAGGGATTAACTGGCCTGGTAAATCCTGTGGGGTGGGAACCATTTTACAGCTGTACCATGGCAGAATATTAATTTATTAATTGCTTTTGCTGTGAGAGGATGAACAGGTTTGCTCTGTTCTCCTTCCCTCAAACCTAAAAATCGAATTTTACATTCATTTTTAAAGGGAGGGCATGTTCCAAAGGATATTTTTTTTAACATTGACATATTCATCTGAAATATTAACATGTGCAGCATTCCTAGGACAAATATTGCTGATTATTTGTCCTATATTATTCAGTATTTTACCCTTAATTTTCCAGTCAAGGGTAAAGCCCACACTGCTATTTTTAATTTACTGATATTTTTACCTATTAGGGCACTGCAAAATCCATCGTTTTAATATGGATATGACCACTATTTTAGATATTTTGAATTTTGTGTCTAAACCCTGACATTTGACAGTTTCAAGCGAGCACATTAAATTTTTCTGCAGGATTTATCTGTGAATAAATCAGAGAATCAGATACAGTTCAGTGTCTCACTGCCAGACAGGGAAGAATCCGTATCCTCAGCTTCCTGTGGAAATAAATCAAAAAAATAAACCAGGAAAGTGGGATTTGAGAGGGGAGAAAAAGCCCTGCTTGCTGGAACCTTTCTTTTTGGATTTTTAAAGCCTTCCTGAGCTGACTGGCCAATTCTTTTCCCAGCATTTTGGGCCAGTCTGGGAATTTGGGAGGTGGGATTTGGTGTGGGGAGTTATGGAGTGTGGGAGCAGTGATGATGGGCAGGCAACAGCTCCTGGTGGTAATTCCAGGGGTGGGATTGGGGCTGGACAGGAGCTGGGATGGCAGCAGCTCATCAGCATCACCTCTGCAGTACCTGGGATCACTCCCAGCTCCACCTCCACCTTTTCCAGAGGGATCCTGGGGTTGGGAAAGTCTTGGGATGTTGGCTGGGCCATGGGGAGGGGATTAAAATATTTAAATATTTAGATATTTAAATAATTAATTGTTTAGATATATATTTATATATATCTAAATTTATATTTATATATTTAAATATGTAGGTGTGTAAATAATCAAATATTTCAAAATGTAGATAGTTAAATATTTAAATAATTAAATATTTAGGTATGTAAATAATTAAATATTTAAATGTTTATATAATCAAATAATTAAACATTTAAATATTTAAATAATCTTGATCAGCTAAGGGAACTTGATGGGTACTGACTACTTATGGTGTTATTTAAGGATTTACAGGGATATTTTAAATCAATCTGATGGAAGCTGATAGAAAGTTCTTTTTTCTCCTTTTTATGTTCATACAGAGCTTTTCATCCAGGGGGAACCCAACTGCTCTGGAAGCCACTGCTCATGGATAACCATGGGACAACTGAGGGCAGGCAGGGAAAAAATTCGAAATTCAAAATTCAAAATTCAGTAGGAAATTCCATGGATCCCCCAGAAAGAACTTGCTTACAAGAAGCAAGGGCTGAGAAAGCATGGAAGCTGCAGAATGTGCAGGGACCATTTACAGAACGAGCAGGGGATGATTTCTGGGACACAGAAACTCCAGGGAAGATCAAAACAACCCTCAAGGATGGAGGGAATGAGGGAACGTGATGGGTACTGACCACTCGTGGAGTTATTTAAGGATTTACAGGGATATTTTAAATCAATCTGATGGAAGCTGATAGAAAATTATTTTTCCTCCTCTTTATTCTGCTATAAATTTGTTAGAACATCCCAAAGAACAGATCCTTCCCTCCTGTTTCTCCTCAGGATTCAGCAGTGGGTCCAGCTGGGAGAGGGGAGACGAGCCGGCACCGAGCCCCAAGCCCAGCTTCCCAATGTGGAGTTTTTGAGGGGATTTTGCTGTCAGATTTTCCTTTCTTTGGGTGGAAATTGGGTTCAGGAGCTTTGGGAACGTGTGGTCAGGGAATTACAAACCCTACCGGGCATCACCCCAACCTCCTGCTCTACTCCAGCCTCCCTCTCCCCACAGTGCAGAATTTCCTTCTGGAGAATCCATAAAGAAAACTCATAGAAAGCCAATTCCTCCTCTTTTTGGGAAGAGAAAATAAAACCCATAACTTTCTTTCTCGTTCACAGCAGGAGCCCCATCCTGTAAACACCACGCAAGCCCTGTCAAAACATTGGGAATAAGATTTTATCTATTTTCCTTGGATGTTTCCTCCTGTGCCCCCTCCTTTGTGGATCGTGGTTAAAGTGATAATGAGTAAACCCTGGGATTCCTCCAAAAATTTCAGCCAGTGCTGGAATTGTGCACAGATAGCCAAAAAAATATCCATGTCCACTGATTGTCAGCACCCCGGTTTGAACAAAAAAATGACGGTGGGGACCCCCTGTAAACATGGAAGTAAAAAGGGAATGTTAAATGGGAATATAAATGTCTGTACAGAGAATTTCATTCAGGGAGAACCCAACTGCTCTGGAAGTCACTGCTCGTGGATAACCGTGTGCTCCAGACTGCAAGGCAAGATGTTCTCTGTTACCATCTGTGTGGCAGCTGGCTTTTATCAAGTGGGCAGCTTTCCTTATCTCTCCCTGAGTGATCACAATCCCTCCTCCCTCTGGGGAGACACCTGCTGATAAGAGGCCATTGAATGTCACTGCATGGCTGATAAGAACTACAGCATCCCATTGGGAGATGCGAGCCCAGAGGGAGGAGCCAAGCATTCCTACCTGGATAGAATCTGAGATTCTGGAACACCAGCCAAGCATTCCTACCTGGATAGAATCTGAGATTCTGGAACACCAGCCAAGCATTCCTACCTGGATATAATCTGGAGATTCTGGAACACCAGCCAAGCATTCCTACCTGGATATAATCTGGAGATTCTGGAGCACCAGCCAAGCATTCCTACCTGGATATAATCTGGAGATTCTGGAACACCAGCCAAGCATTCCTACCTGGATATAATCTGGAGATTCTGGAACACCAGCCAAGCATTCCTGCCTGGATAGAATCTGGAGATTCTGGAACACCGGCCAAGCATTCCTACCTGGATAGAATCTGGAGATTCTGGAACACCAGCCAACCATTCCTACCTGGATACAATCTGGAGATTCTGGAACACCGGCCAAGCATTCCTACCTGGATAGAATCTGGAGATTCTGGAACACCAGCCAAGCATTCCTACCTGGATACAATCTGGAGATTCTGGAACACCAGCCAACCATTCCTACCTGGATACAATCTGGAGATTCTGGAACACCAGCCAAGCATTCCTACCTGGACACAATCTGGAGAT
Source organism: Calcarius lapponicus (assembly GCA_039654755.1). NCBI lineage: Eukaryota > Metazoa > Chordata > Aves > Passeriformes > Fringillidae > Calcarius > Calcarius lapponicus. The sequence goes on from CM077479.1 coordinate 8,190,442, forward strand.
TCTGGAGCACCAGCCAAGCATTCCTACCTGGATAGAATCTGGAGATTCTGGAACACCAACACAGCTTCTCCACTGGATTTCCCAGAGGAACAGCAGCTCCTCTTCCCCTGGATCTCCAGAGGCAGATCCTGCACCTTTCTCCAGGATCCCTGCTCCAGCAGAGCCACCCCTGACACTGCAGCAGGGCTGAGCCACAATTCCAATGGGACTGTGACAGCACCCTGACCCACAGGGTGTCAGGCTGGGTTCTGACTCTGCCAGTGTTGGTTTGGTTACTGCATTGTTTATTTTATCCTTTTATTTTCTTCCCTATTAAAGAACTGTTATTCCTGCTTCCATATTTTTTTTGCCTGAGAGCCCCTTAATTTAAAATTTATAGCAATTTGGAAGGGGGAGATCAATTTCCTCCATTTCAGGGGAGGCTTCTGCCCTCCTCAGCACACACCTGTCTTTCCAAACCAAGACACCATGGGACAACTGAGGGCATGCAGAAAAAAATCCAAAATTCAGTAGGAAAATCCAGGGATCCCCCAAAAATATTCTGGTTACAAGAAGCAAGGACTGAGAAACCATGGAAGCTGCAGAACGTGCAGGGGATCATTTACAGAACGAGCAGGGGATGATTTCTGGGACACAGAAACTCCAGGGAAGATCAAAACAACCCTCCAGGATCGAGGGAATGAGGGAGTTTTTTCCAGCCCCACTTGGATGTGCTGACTGCGCTGTCAGAGCTCCGAGGGCTCTGCGAGGACAGTTTCCATTTGTAATGTTAATTTAGCCATAAATCCTCCAGCCCCAATCCCAAGGCCAGCTCCGTGCCATTCCCTCATGGCAAATGTTCCCCAGGCTCCAGAAGTCCCAGGGTTTGGTGGAGGTCATGGAAGGGGAAGGGAAAAGAACATTCTTGAATGTTAGCTGGGTTAAAACTGGATTTCAACGTGGAGAAGGTGAAAGGTTGGTGGTGTTGAGCTTGGGGAGCTGCAGTTTGGATGGATTAAAGCCCAGTTTTCCCACCTTGTCTTGGGGTATCCCTTCCTGGGAGCCCCAGTGTCCCATCCCAGTCACCCACAGACCAAAAAGGAGACAACTGAAACACTTTTCCAAAATCTGTGGGGATTTTCCTCCCAAACAGACACTTTTCAGGCATTTAATGAAATGTTTTAGCTTTCAGTAAAGACAAGAAACTTTTAACGTTTTCCAGGATGTACCTTTATTTAAGAAAAAAATGATTTTTCTCCAGCAAACCAGGCACTTTGTTGGAATATTTTAATTTTCTCAAGCCCCGGTGTTTCTGTCAAAGACCAGCCCTGGTTGTTTAGTGGAAAAGAAGCCAAGGAGTGCTGGGGAGGCTTAATGGGATCAGATCTTAGCTCAGACTCTGCTCTCAGTGTTCCTTAAATCAGTTCTAAAGAACACTTCAGGGCAGCCTAATTAGCTATTTATTTATTCACTGATTCTTCTTTAAATAAATCTGATGGAAGTTGGTAGAAAGTTATTTTTCCTCCTTTTATTCTGCTATAAATTTGTAGGAACATCTTGCTCTCCTGTGGCACCCCAAAGAACAGATCCTTCACTTCTATTTATCATTAGGATTCATCACTTTTGTTGGAAAAAACTCCATGTTCCCTCCCTGCTCCTTCCCCTTTATTTTTTAGGAAACTCAGGCACTTAAAAGCAAAACAGAGCAGCAGAGCAAAGCACACTCAGCACTAATCTGGAAACGGGGAAAAGGCACTAAAACAACTTTTATTGTTGAAAACCCAGCCTGAAGTTTTCCTCCTATAAAACAAACAGATCTCGGTGACATTTGTTGGAAATTCTGGGAGTGAGTGGCTCACGAATTCCATTGCAGGTCTGTAAAAGCAGCCCAGCTCGAGCTGCCATGGCACCAGGGCTCTGATTCCCACAATTCCAACCCCATTCAATTCAATTCAAATTCAGATTAAAGTCACGCCAGGCTGAGCGTGCTCTGAGAGGATTTGGAGCTCCTGGCCTGGAGGGTCCCTTTGGCTGAGGAGGGTTTGCTTGGTGGAGGAGAACTTTAATCTGCTGGAGCTGGGAAAAATTCCTAATAAGGAATAATTCCTAATTTCCCTGGTCCTGGAAATCACCGGATTTTAGCCCATTTTGGTGGGAGCAGGGTGGGTTTTGGCCATGGAGTGTAAAAGACACTGGGTTTTGGCTGACTGGCAAAGGAGAAACTTTGAATCCATAGATCCTCACCAACTACACAATTCCACAGGATCCACACCATCCACATCCTCCAAAAAAATCCAAAAAAATCACACAATCCCACACAAAACCCACACCATGCACATCAACCACTAAATCTATGCAATCCACACAATCCACAAAATCTATGCAATCCACACAATCCACAAAATTCACACAATCCACAGAATCCATGAAACCCCACACAACCCCACACAATCCCACACAACCCATACCATCCACACAATCCACACGATCCCTAGAATCCACACTGTCCACACAATTGACACAATCCCACAAAATCCAAAAAATCCACACAGCCCACACCATCCACATCATCCACAAAATCCATACAATACACACAATCCAAAAAAATTCACACAATCCAGAGAATCCACACAACCCCACACAATCCACATCATCCACAAATTCCAAACAATCCATAAAATCTACACAATCCACACAACCCACACAACCCCACACAATCCTACACAATCCACACCATCCACACAATCCCACAAAATCCAAAAATACCCCCCCAGTCCCCACCATCCCCACCTCCACACCCAGGGGTTAGCCCATCCAGTCCCACCCTGCTTGTTTTTCTCTCTCCAGCCCACGGGGTTTGTGCTCCTGGGCCTGAGATTTGGATCATTTGTCCTTGGTGCCCAGCTGGAGCAGGAATTGTTTTGTCTCCCTGCTCTGTGATCAGAGTTTACCATGCCCTAATTGATGCCTTGAGAAGGCTGAGTAGAACAGAGGCCAGACAGAGCTAAAGAAAAAAGCAGGGATTTATTCAAAGACCTCAATGGATCCACCTTGGGCAGCACAAGAGCCCAGCCAGGGCTGCACCCAGGATGAACCAAAATGGCCCCAAAATGCACGGCTGGGCACGGGGTCTCTCCCTGGGATCAGTTCTGCTCCATTTGCACCTTGCAGTTCATTGTCCCATCCCAGCTTTAGCCCATCCAGTCCCACCCTGCTTGTTTTTCTCTCTCTAGCCCACGGGGTTTGTGCTCCTGGGCTGAGATTGGGATCATTTGTCCTTGGTGCCCAGCTGGAGCAGGAATTGTTTTGTCTCCCTGCTCTGTGCACAGAGCTCAGCATCCCCTGATGGGAGCCCAGCCCCACACACTGAAGCAGCACAGAACCTGAAACATAGAAAAGCTCAAACCTGAGGCATCAAAGGCAACCTGAGAGAGAACATCCCAAAAATCAGCCTGGCCAAGGAGCTCTCTGAGCTCTCAGAGCACTGAGAAGGAGCTGCTGGTGGAATAATAAATAAATCAAGCAATAAATCAAGGAATAAATACCCAAATAAATCATGGAAGAATGAAAGAAATGGAGAAACGGGCCTGGTAGCTTTCCACCAGCTGGGTAACCTTGAGGCACTGGATGTCCAGCACGGAAAGCCCAGTTTGGAGCTGGGATGTGGGAATGGCTTTGCAGGGCTGGACTGGTCAGAAACCTTATGGAATTTGTCACATTTTTTAAGGATGAGGGGAAGAATAGAAACCACGAGTGAAAGCACCCCAAATAACCACAAATAACTACAAAGGGAGCCCAACCTTGGGGTTTTAGTTTGTCTCCCCTGCCCTAAGTCCTTTTCCTGTTTGCCTCAGCTTAGCCCCAAAATACGTCAGAGATTCCCAGGAGATTTTTCTGCCCTGGAATGGCCTCGTGCTTCCTGCAAGGCTCTGGCTGCTCCCTCATCCTCAGCTCTGAGGGTTTCTGCTCCCTGTAAATCCCCATTTCCCCGGGAATGCATCCCAGGCAGGCATTTGCTTTCAGATATTCACTCTGCCCCCTTGCCAGGTGCATTTTTTGCGTGAAATTCTAGGAAATTTGTCACTTCATTCCCATTTTTCTGTCCTGAAGGAAAGCAACTGCCCCTCAGCATCAGGTAGAGAATTTGCTGTCCTTTCCTCACTCCAGGGGTTTCTCTCCAGACTTCTAATTTCTGTTCATTTGGGTTCATTGTCCCAGATATTCCCTGCCCCTCACATGTTGAGAACTACAGCCATGCTTCCAGTAGGGAATCACTCCTGGAACAGCTTGGGAGTTTTTCCAGCCAAGGTGGACATTTTAGAGCACCAGTTTTCCTAAAGCCTGGAATTCCTGTGATTTTTGAGGGGAAAAACCAAACAACCCAGGTCCTTTATCACAAGAATTGTTGTTTTTTGTGCTGTGATCACTGGGACCCAACCTCCCGGCCCACTTGGGACGGGTGAGATTTGCAGGAATTCTGTCAGCACTGCTGTGATTTCCCACCCATCCCGGGATCCCTGGAGCCCATGGATAGAGTGTCTCATGGAATGTATATAATCCATACAAACCTTCCAGATCCGGGAAATCTCCCGTGCACTGGGGCTGCCATTGTTCCACTCAGACGCACCACAAACCTCACAGAGTCTGTGGTTGATCCAGCCCAGTGCACTCAGACTGTGCTCCTTTCCAATTCCCTTCCGAGCAGCCCTTGGACATCGTGGAATGCACAGAATTCCTGAGCTGCCCTTCCCAGGGGAGAGGCCTCGCTCACCTGAGGAGCCCTGCGACACCTCAGCTACCCCGAAACCCAGCTGAGGGTCAGGTGGAGTTACTCTCAAACTGGAATTGTTAAAATGGACTCGTTATCCAGCCCTTTGGATTATTAAAATTAAAAAAAAAAATCTGCTTCTTAAAAAATAAGATGGTTTGGAATAAAAAGATTTTTAAAAATGGACATTTCATTTATAAAACAGAACAATGTTTAAATTCTGTGCCTGCAGACCAGTCCGGGACTGAGAAATTTTGCATCCCTCAAGCCACTTAGGAGCAGAAGTGGCTGCAAGTTGGAGTTTTTAATCTGAACATCCCCACTGGAAGCATTTTAATCAGGTTTTCTTTGTCCAAGAGCATTTCGTAATCAGAGCCAAGGTGCAGATACCTGACCCTTAAAATAATTGGATTCTGTTTGCCTCCCTCATGAAGGAGCAAGTGGGTTGATTTGGCAGCTAAATTCCAGCCTGAGCTGGGAAGCTGGGGATCTTCTCTTTTATTTCCTGCCTTGTGTGCAACACAAAAAGTCCTTCTCCCCCTTGCATTCCCCACCTGTAAAATCCAAATGTTATCACGGCAGTTTTGTTAAAAACAACAGGCCAAAAACTCCAGAGGTGCTCAGGGGGTGGCGTAAGGCAGGAATGGAGGCCCTGCAAACCTCAGGTGGCCAGACAGAAACGGCCCTTGGGACAACAGAGCCTCAGGAAGCTCCTGGATCTCAAATAAACACTCCAGAGCAGTTGCTTGGACACCCTCCTGCCAACCTGCAAAACAAGGGTGGAAACCTGCTGAGCTGCTCCGTGCCCAGGTTAGAAATAGGAAATTCTGCTTCATGGTGTTACAGCTCCTCTCCTCATGACCATGACTCAGGAGAGCAGCAAAAAAAACCCCATCAGATGGAGCCAGGGGAGCTGGACACCCCTCCCAATGAAGGGCTTTAAGGGGTTTGGGGTGAATTTTGGCAGAAATCCTGGGGGATGAGGCAGGACACGAGTCCTGCCTGCTGAAAACCTGCACTGGGCTCTTCCTTATCACAGCTGACCTTTTTTTCATTAAGTCCTGCAGGATCAAATTGCTGGCCTGGGTCTGGAGCAGGAGGTGGGACCTCCATCACTGCTTAGTGTTTCTAGGAAAAGGGGCACAGTTATGAAAACATTCAGATCCTTAATTGGCCTCGTTAAAGGCTCTGGCCGTCTGGACCTCACTCATTCTAATTAGTCATCAATGGGGCAGTTGTGACAGTGTTCAGGGGTTCTTGGATTGGGGAAGAGATGAGGATCTGACTCCATGTTTCAGAAGGCTTGATTTATTATTTTATGATATATATTACATTAAAACTATACTAAAAGAAGAAAGGATTTCATCAGAAGGCTGGCTAAGAATAGAATAGGAAAGAATGATAACAAAGGTTTGTGGCTCGGGCTCTCTGTCCGAGCCAGCTGGGCTGTGATTGGCCATTAATTAGAAACAACCACACGAGACCAATCCCAGCTGCACCTGTTGCATCCCACAGCAGCAGATAATCAATGTTCACATTTTGTTCCTGAGGCCTCTCAGCTTCTCAGGAGAAAAAATCCTAAGGAAAGGATTTTTCATGAAAAGATGTCTGCAACAGGCAGTGATTTAATCATGAAAAAGAGGGGAAAAAATCCACCTCCACTCTGTCAGCTCTGCCTTTACTCAGCTTTTACCCACCAGGCTGGAGGGGAGGATGTGATCCCAGCAGCAGCTCTGCTTTTGGCAGGGTCACTCCACCCCAGAGCGAGTCTGGAGAGGATGGAGCTAAATGTGGCAAAGAAATCAGGAACTCGTGATCACCCCGCCCTTCCCTTGTCAGCCAGGCTGGCATCCACCCTCCCAAGTGTCATTCCTGTGCAGAAAACCTTGGAGAGCGCAGGGAGGAGGCTGCTGGAGAGCTGCTGGGAATCTGGGGCTCTTCACTGGCACCCCCTTTGTTCCCCAGGCAATTCCCATCTTGCTCTTCCCACAAGGCCAGCTCAGGAGTGCAGGGACGGGAGCTGAGCGAGTCCTGCTGCCTCTTTTGGGACGGCCAGATCCACACGTTCCATGTGCCGCCTTTGAGTCACCCAGTTTATCCCAGTCAGAAGGACCAGGACGCTGCTCCAGGCTGGAGCCTCCCCGTGTTTGTCCATCCTGGGACAGCACAAGCACAAATAATCCCAGGAAACCACAAAAAGGTGGCTCAACAAGGATAAATAAGAGAGCCTGGAGCACAACATTTGCAGCAGTGGGTGGGCAGGACTGGGGGAAAATGGCCAAAATTGGTGCCTCCAGCGCTGGTGGTGCACAGGGGGTAAATCACACATGGGTGGTCTCAAAAGCTGAGGAGCTTCTAAGGTCACATTCCCAAAGCTGTCACATCCTCCCCAAACTGATCACAACTGCTTTGCCTCTCCAAATCTCGCCTTCCTGCTCCCATCCCCGTGCTCCTGGATGGTGTCATCCTGAAAATGATGTGTTTAGGGATTGTACCTGAAAGCAGTGATGGAATAGGCGCACAGGCCCACTGTAGGCAGGTGAAGAGAGATTTACTGGCTGCTTTTTAGAACTAAATGTCACGATTTTGTACAGATTGTGCTGGGGTTTAATGAGCCTGAGCTCCTATGACCTGGCTGGGTCCAGGACATTCCCCTAAAATTAGTGACAGCAAGATCCAAACCCAAGGTCTGGTTACAGGCAGAGTTGGAGGACGGCTGTTGAATCAGGAAAATAATCTGGCTTAGCCACCCCATATATTTGACAGTTAATTTTGTATCTGTATTGAGGAAAAACACCCCAGAAAACTGGTTTTTATTGGGCCAGCAAAAGCTCTGGCTTCTGGGCACCTTATTAATAATATTCTTCTGCAGGAGAGGGACTCAGTTCTTTATAAAAATTTATTTATAGTCATTATTATTTGCACAGGAGCTTTAATGTGCAGTAAAAGACCTATAAAGACCAGCAACCAAAGGAACTCTTCGATTTCACGCCGATCTGCACTAAGAAAATACCTTTTTTTAATTTTTTTTTCTGGTTTTTTTTTTTTTTTTGGATAATAATAAAACAAAGAGCTTTCAGGAGCAGCCCCAGCAGAAGGCTAATGTAAAGTGATATATTTGAGCCCCAGGAGGATGGTGTAAGTTACTCTTGCCTCTGAGGCCTGTTTATTGTGTTTGTCTGGTTGCCCTGGGAACCAGCTCACGCCGTTTCACTTTATTTTCTAATGTTCCTGTAAATGTTAGGTAAGGCCGGGATTTATTATCCACTGTCAACACCTCCGGTGGAACGCGCCGCTCGCTGGCGTTTCCTTGGCACCGAGCCCTCCCTGCTCCCTCCGACCAAAAAACCCCTTTTTCCTCCCCCTGGAACGTGTGTGAGTGTGCACACGTGTGTGTGTGTGTGTGTCTGGGCATCCCCATCCCAACAGATAAATCCCAAAGTTATTTATTTATCCGGCCAATCCCCTTCACGGCGATGGCGCAGGGTGCTCAGCACGGGGGGAGCTGGCTGGGAGCTGTGACTCATTTTTGGGGTGAGGTGGATATTTAGGGGCTGGGGAAGGAGTGTTTACCAGGAGTGTTTATTATCCCAAAGGCAGCAGCGGGATCCTGCTGCTGCTGTCCCCAAAGAGCTCGGGTAATTCAGAGCGATGAATCATCAGAATTATTAGGGCTGGAACGAGCTGCTTTCCTCTCCTCTCCTCCAGCCGTCCCTCGGCATGACAGGGCACATTTGGTGGCAGACTGGTGGGTGTGAGGCTTATTTTTTAATTTGCTTTTTTTGCCTTGGGTGGTACCTCCCAGTCTCAGAGCTGGTGTTTCACTCGGGACACTCTTAACCTTTGAAATGTCCAACAACAAACGCGGCCCTGACTCCCTGAAAAGTGTGGCTTGGATTCTCCCTGTCTTTTCCTTCATCCTGCTGGGAACTGCAGCCTGGTCTCTCCTCCTCATTTCCCTGGGGAGGGGTCTTGCCCACTTCCCACTTTCTTTTACACAGGAATGTGTTCCTGCTCCAGTTCCAGACAGGAATTCCCAGAATTCAGAAATCCCAGAGCCCTATCTCCCAGGATTTCTTCACCAGATTGTCAGGGTTTGGAATGGGCTGCCCAAGGACACTCTTAACCTTTGAAATGTCCAACAACAAACGCAGCCCTGACTCCCTGAAAAGTGTGGCTTGGATTCTCCCTGTCTTTTCCTTCATCCTGCTGGGAACTGCAGCCTGGTCTCTCCTCCTCATTTCCCTGGGGAGGGGTCTTACCCACTTCCCACTGTCTTTACACAGGAATGTGTTCCTGCTCCAGTTCCAGACAGGAATTCCCATCCCCTCTCCATTGTTACAGAGCCCTGTCTCCCAGAATTTCTTCACCAAAGGGATTGTCAGGATTTGGAATGGACTGCCCAGGGACACTCTTTACCTTTGAAATGTCCAACAACAAACGTGGCCCTGACTCCCTGAAAAGTGTGGGTTGGATTCTCCCTGTCTTTTCCTTAATTTTCCTTTACACAGGAACGTGTTCCTGCTCCAGTTCCAGACAGGAATTCCCAGAATTCAGAAATCCCAGAGCCCTATCTCCCAGGATTTCTTCACCGGATTGTCAGGGTTTGGAATGGGCTGCCCAGGGAAGCGGTGGAGTCACCATCCCCAGAAGTGTCCCAAAAACCTGTGGATGTGGCACCTGAGGATGTGCTTTAATGGCGACCACGGGGGTGCTGGTTAGACTCGATGATCTTAAAAGTCTTAAAAACATGAATAATTCCATGATTCCATGATCCCCACCTATTCCTCCTTGCCTTGTCCCCAACAGGATGGATTTGGGCGGTGATTTGGCACGGCTGCAAATGCTTCTCTTGCCAAAAAAAAAACCCTCATTGTGGACATTTGAGCTCAACTTTTCTGCTGGTGGGATTTGCCTCCGTTTTTACAAAGGGATCTGGATTCAGCAGTGGTGGGGAGTGGGTCAATCCATGGGGAAAATCCAAGGAAAGCCTTTGTTCTCCCCACTCCTGGGGCTGATCCCACCTCTCACTGCCCAGGAGCCTTCCCTGCTGGGCAGGAACCCTTCCACCATGAATAGCTCCATGGAAATCCCACCACCCAAAGCCCTGGGATGAGACTGAGGAATAGCCAAAGGATTTGGGAATGCAGGTGGGAGAAGGCCTGGAGCAGAATGGCTGGTGACAGGAATAAGAGGTCAGATGGGGAAAGTTGGATTTGGCAGTGCCAGGCCATGGAGAGTGGATTTGTCTTTTGGTTGGAATGAGTTAAGGGTGGTAAAGTCTCTAAGGGAATATCATAAACTGGGATTCCTGTTTCCTGTGCGATGCCGAGGAATCGAAATCTAAATTCCCAAGTTCTGTGTGAGAACTGGAGTGAGGTGGGATAAATTCATATTTCAAAGATCCTTGAACGAAGCCTTCCCTGGACTCAGGCGTGGTTTGTGGGTTTGTTTGTTTTTTCCCCAATAAAACCAGCCCCTGCTCCTTTGTTTCAGGGGAGATGATGGAGACAAGATGGATTTTTCTTGGTTTTTCTGAGGAAGGCATTACAGGAAGGCCAAAGCTGTGCATAGAACTCTGGATTTTCCAGAACCTTCCCAGGCAAACCAGCTCTTGGAATTTGTACCAGCAACAGCCCCTGCTGAGGTTTTACCTGAACCAGTCAGTACAAAACACTCACATCCCTCACCCATCTCCACTTCAGGGAATGCTTCCAAATGTACAAAGTGTGGTTGGAACTATTTAAAATGAAAAATGCCACCCTTAAAGAAAAATGTAATGGGCAAAACACCTTTAAATGAGCCTGAAATGGGACAGAGATGACAGAGACAAGAGTAACTCAGTGAAATCCCAGCTGCTCCTTTTAATTGCTCCTAATTTTCTCTCAGGTGCTGGTAATTGGAACAGTTTGCCTTCAGGAACCTGTGAGGTCTCAGACATTAATTGATTTTGTCTTGCTTAATCAACCTCACCAAAAACCAGAGCTCATTTCGCTGCCTGCTTTTCAGCTTAGAGCTGTTCTGGGTGAGACGTTGGGCAGAAAATGTCCCCAGCAGCCACCCAGCTCCATCACCCCAAAAAGTCAGGGAGAGCTGAGCGCCTCTATTTGCTGCTCTATTCCTGAAAAATCCCCCTAATGAGGCAGCACAGCGCCGGGGGATGGATGAAATAGAGAAAAAGGTGCAACCTGGAGTTGATTCCAGCTCAAGCAGCCCTAACAAATGTGCTGTTTGCCGGCGTTTTTCTTCCTTGTGCTGGGAGAGCAGCTGAACGTTAATGGAAAAATGAGCTCTGCCTTGCAGGGGCAGCAAGAGAGAGTAAATCACGGAACGGGCTCTTTAATTTTCTTCTGAAAAACAAGTCCCGTTCTCAATGTTGTGGTTTGAGGAGGCTCTGTTATTCTGTTTCAGGAGAATTTATGACATTATTATCATCTGGTACAGAAAAATAGTGGAGGAGACACCTCAGGAAGCGCTGGAGTGGTCACGGGGTCAGTGTTTGGGAACAGGAGCCATCCTCCAATGGCCCAGGTGCTGCTTCTGAGCTGGGTGAAGCTCAGAGCTGCTTTCTCTGCCCTGTTTATCCCACGTTTTGCCTCCTCCCTCCCATCAGAGCCCCAGGAAAACCCCGGGGATGTTGCTGGGCACTCCCAGAAAAAGGGGAGCAGCAGCTGGAGCGACCTGGAATTTGGATTTGCTCTGATCCCACCGAACCCAGAGCCTGAAAGTCCAGGCACCACTTCAGAAAAGTTGATTTGCTGCTCGAAAATCCCTCATAATTTCCATTTTTTCCCCAAAAAAGTTTGCCCTATTTAATAAATTCTTCATTGTTTCATTAAATTGATTTGAAGATCTCCTGTGCACAAAAAAGCATTTTGAAGGTGTTGATCCCTGCTGGATCAGAGCATCCTCTCCAAAAACCTTTTTGTGGATCTTTCCCATCTGATTTGAGGCCAGGGAGGAGAATCCCCCCTCAAAAGGAGCAGTTCCACGTTTGCCCTAAAGTTTGCCCTGTTTAATAAATTCTTCATTGTTTCATTGAATTAATTTGAAGCTCTCCTGTGCACAAAAAGGCATTTTGGAGGTGTTGATCCCTGCTGGATCAGTGCATCCTCTCCAAAAACCTTTTTGTGGATCTTTCCCATCTGATTTGAGGCCAGGGAGGAGAATCCCCCCTCAAAAGGAGCAGTTCCATGTTTGCTGCACTGACACCAAACAGGATTCCTTACAACTGTAAATTTCCATTTGCCATCACCCATTTTTCAGAAGGAAGCAGATTGTGAGCCTGGAAAGATTTATAGCTCCATTCTAAAATATCCATCATTTTAAACCCAGCCCCGCTGCTGACATCCACTCAACTGCCCTAGATAGACTGCTAAAGTACTTAAAAAATGATAAAAAAAATTACTTTACAATATATCCAGATACTTCAAGCCCTTTTGTGGGGCATGGACAAACCCCGAGCCGTATTTCATAAAACTTATTTACATTTCAGCTCTGTATTTTTGCTCTTTTTGTCCTTTTCCGTGGCTCTGCATTGCCAAGGCTTTTTTTTTTTAATTTTTTTTTTATTTTTTTTTTACTTTTTGCAGAAATAGAAATTTTCCTTGCTGTGACATCACTGCTTGTCCTCAGGAGCACCCCCACCCTCAAAAGATCTGACCTCAGGTGTTGGATTTTATTTTTTTTTATTTTTTTCGGTGGAACCATCCTTGCAAACCCGAAGATTTACAGGCTGGGAAAGGTTTGTCACGATCCCAGATGAAGGGTGGGACTTTTCCAAACAGTCCCAGCCTTGAGAGCTTGAACTCCATTACCCAGCAGCTTTTCAAAGCTCCACCCTGGAGCTGGGTGAAATTAATTCTGGCGGCGTGGAGAGCGTGTTTACCTAATGTCAAATATTAAACATTGCTGCCCATTCAAATATAGGCCCTCGTTATATTTGGCCTGGTGGAAATGGGCAGCAGAGAAGGAGCAATTCTCTTTTCCAGGCCTCTGGGCTTTGGCAGAGGGGCTGGCGCTGATTTTTGGTGTCTATCTGTGGGTTAGGAGCTCATTTTTGGGGTCCCATCCTGGTGGAAAAGTTCAGGAGAAAATGAGAAATTTGATTTTCTAGGCCTCTGGAGCTTGGTGGAAATCTAGCGCTGATTTTTGGTGGGTTAGGAGCTCATTTTGAGGAGCTGAGTCCCATCCTGATGGAAATGTGCAGGAGAAAAGGAGAAATTCGATTTTCCAGGTCTCTGGAGCTTGGTGGAAATCTAGCACTGATTTTTGGTGTCTGTCTGTGGGTTAGGAGCTCATTTCTGGTGAGCTGAGTCCCATCCTGGTGAAAATGTGCAGGAGAAAAGGAGAAATTCCATTTCCCAGGGCTCTGGAGCCAGGCAGTGGGGCTGGCACTGATTTTTAGTGTCTATCTGTGGGTTAGGAGCTCATTTTGGGGTCCCATCCTGGTGGAAAAGTGCAGGAGAAAATGAGAAATTTGATTTTCTAGGCCTCTGGAGCTTGGTGGAAGTCTGGCACTGATTTTTGATGGGTTAGGAGCTCATTTTGAGGAGCTGAGTCCCATCTGGGTGGAAAAGTGCAGGAGAAAAGGAGAAATTCGATTTTCCAGGCCTCTGGAGCTTGGTGGAAATCTAGCACTGATTCTTGGTGTCTGTCTGTGGGTAAGGAACTCAGTTTTGGGGCTCTGAGTCCCATCCTGGTGAAAATGTGCAGGAGAAAAGGAGAAATTCCATTTTCAGGGCTGTGGAGCTTGGTTTAGGGACTAGCACGGATTTTTGGTGTCTTCTTGTGGGTGAGGAGCTCCTTTTTGGGGAGCTGAGTCCCATCCTCAGGCCACAATGACTTGGGAGCCCTCAGAACCCAGCAGGGCCCTGATTTTTGGTGTCTTTTTTGGGTTAGGAGCTCCTTTTTGAGGAGATGAGTCCCATCCTGGTGGAAATGTGCAGGAGAAAAAGAGAAATTCTGTTTCCCCCAGCTTCTGGAGCTTAGTGAAGGGGCTGGCACTGATATTTTGGTGTCTGTCTGTGGGTAAGGAGCTCATTTTTGGGTATCTGAGTCCCATCCTGGTGGAAAAGTGAGGGAGAAAAGGAGAAATTCTCTTCTCCAGGCCTCTGGAGGCCCAATTTAATTTTAATTCCCCTGAATTAAAAGATTCAGCTCTAAATCTTTGCAGGTTTAAAATGAGAATACTCCCAATACTTTAATGAATATTCCTGCTCCTCACTCCTCCTTTTTCAGAGGGGCAAAGGGAGGTGTGGGACTGGATATTCCAGAGCAGTTGGGTGGCACTTGGATGGCAGGAATTGGTCATGTCCCTGCTCCTTTCAGTAAATATAATGTAAATAAATATTTATAAATAAATATGATTATATATAATGTAAATAAATGTAAATTTTATATTGTGATAGCCACTATAACACTTTTTCCCAGGAAAATCGCAAAAGTTGTAATTTCCAGGTCTCCCTAACTTGGAAATAGTTTAAAGTCTTTCCCTGGCCACAGTGAGGGCAAAAAAAGAGGGATTCCCTTCATATACAATGATTTTGTGCACTGTTAGTGGGCAATACCAAGGTGAAAGCTGAATTAAAGCATCACCTCTGAATCCTCTTTTAAAATGGGATTACTTCCAGTGCTTTAGTGAATATTCCTGCTCCTCACTCCTCCTTTTTCAGGGCAGAGGGAGGTGTGGGGCTGGATATTCCAGAGCAGTTGGGTGGCGCTTGGGTGGCAGGAATTGGTCCCTGCTCCTTTCACTGATGTAAATTTTATATTGTGATAGCCACTCTACTATTTTATCCCCAGAAAATGGCAAAAGTTGAAATTGCCAAATCTCCCTAACTTGAAATTTGTTTAAGGTCGTTCCCTGGCCACATTGAGGGCAAGAAAGGAGGAATTCTTTCCGCATATAATGACTTTGTGCACTGTTAGTGGGCAATACCTGGATGAAAACCAAATCAAATTGTCACCTCTGAATCCTCTTTTAAAATGGGATTACTTCCAGTGCTTTAATGAATATTCCTGCTCCTTACTCCTCCTTTTTCAGGGCAGAGGGGCAAAGGGAGGTGTGGGGCTGGGTATTCCAGAGCAGGGTGGTGCTTGGATGGCAGGAGCTGGTCATAATGTAAAGTGATGTAAATTCTATATTGTGATAGCCACTATAACATTTTTCCTCTGGAAAAATGCACAAGTTGTAATTGCCAGGTCTCCCTAACTTGAAATTAGTTTAAAGTCTTTCCCTGGTCACATTGAGGGCAAAAAAAAAGAGGGATTCTCTTCATACACAATGATTTTGTGCACTGTTAGTGGAGAATACTTAGGTGAAAACCAAATTAAAAGCATCACCTCTGAATCCTCTTTTAGAATGAGATTACTCCCAGTGCTTTAATGAATATTCCTGCTCCTCACTCCTCCTTTTTCAGGGCAGAGGGAGGTGTGGGGCTGGGTATTCCAGAGCAGTTGGGTGGCGTTTGGATGGCAGGAATTGGTCCCTGCTCCTTCCAGTGATGTAAATTTTATATTGTGATAACCACTATAACATTTTTTCCCTGGAAAATGGCAAAAGTTGAAATTGCCAAATCTCCCTAACTTGAAATTTGTTTAAGGTCATTCCCTGGCCACAATGAGTGCAAGAAAGGAGGAATTCTTTCCACATATAATGATTTTGTGCACTGTTAGTGGGCAATACCAAGGCGAAAACCAAATCAAATTGTCACTTCTGAATCCTCTTTTAAAATGAGATTACTCCCAGTGCTTTAGTGAATATTCCTGCTCCTCACTCCTCCTTTTTCAGGGCAAAGGGAGGTGTGGGACTGGATATTCCAGAGCAGGGTGGCAGTTGGATGGCACGAGTCGGTCATAATGTAAAGTGATGTAAATACTATATTGTGATAGCCACTATAACATTTTTCCTCTGGAAAAATGCACAAGTTGTAATTGCCAAGTTCTCCCTAACTTGAAATTAGTTTAAAGTCTTTCCCTGGCCACACTGAGGGCAAAAAAAGAGGGATTCCCTTCATACACAATGATTTTGTGCACTGTTAGTGGGGAATACCAAGGTGAAAACCGAATTAAAGCATCACTTCTGAATCCTCTTTTAGAATGGGATTACTCCCAGTGCTTTAGTGAATATTCCTGCTCCCCACTCCTCCTTTTCCAGGGCAGAGGGAGGTGTGGGGCTGGGTATTCCAGAGCAGTTGGGTGGCGCTGGGATGGCAGGAATTGGTCATGTCCCTCTCCTTGCAGAGGTGCCACAGCCGCCATCGTGGGCCATCGTCGTTCTTACGGCTCAACGTTGGCCGAGGTCACCCCGGTTCATCTGCTTTATACATTGGGAGCCTTCTCCTCATTACTCGCCAAACAAACCTTTTTATTTTTGCACACGTTTATGTTGATTTTGTGGTTTCTGAAATTGGATTCTGTCTCCTACGGGCCTGAGTTTCCACGGCAACCCCGGCCCTTATCTGCTGCTGCTGTTTGGCAGACAGACAACAAGGCCTTTCAGTTTACTTCTCCCATTTTTTCCCTTAATATTATTTTCTTTAAAAACCCTTTCCCCCCCCCCCCCCCCTTCTTCAGCGTGTTCTTTTTCTTTCTCTCTTTTTTTTTTCTTTCCCCTTGCCCTTTTTATATTATTTTTACTTTCCCCAACCCCTGTCATTTAGCAATCACATAATTAATTGAGCACATCCTGTGCCACACGGGGCTGCCACGACTTTGAAGTCCCAATAGATCATTTTATGGAGCCGTGGGTACCATTTTTTCCGAGGCAGCACCAGGCGCCAGCTCGAGGCCTTGTGGAATTCAGCATATCCTACTCCAGGTATGATAAAGAAACCTTGGCACCTTCTGTTTGTTTTTACTAATTTCCTTTCCAAACTGCCTTTTCAATATAGAGGAAAGACCTCAGGACTTAAAGTTTGTTATTTTCTCTCCAAAGTTAGTCCCTGTTCCCCCCTGGCTCCCTCCCTCCCTTCCTTTAAACCAGACTGAACTGCTTCTCCTCTCTCCATGCTAAATTTGCTTTTTTTCCCCTTTTTCTTTTCTGCAGGAAAGTGTGGTCTGATTTAGCATCATGGAGCTGGGAGCTGTTACTGATCCTGCAGCAGCACTGAGGCAAAAAGACCCTGACAGGCTCTATTAACCCTTAAAAACAATAAATGATCTCATCAGCCCCTCGAAGACAGAAGAAGAAATAATAATGCAATCATTGACTTGGATGAGGGAACAAGGCTTTGGGGGATTGATGCTGAAATCCATCCCCAAAGCCCCTGGTGCTGGAATTAACCAAGAGGGGCTGAGTTTCCCTAAGCTGAAAAGCGTTAAAACAGGAGAATATGGATGCACAGACATAGCATGACTTTATATATATTAATATATATTATATAAATATATAAATCTATTTTTATATATTTTTATATAAACAGATTTATATAATACATCTTAATATATATAAATGGCATATCTATATATAAATATATATTATATAAATCTATTTATATATTAATTAATATAAATAATTTATATTTGTATTTATATAGTAATATAAATTATACAAATGTATCTATTAATTGATATAAAGAATTATTATTGCATTTATATATCACTATATAAAATTATATATATAAAATTATATTTATATATATATTTATGTAGCTGTTTATGTGGAGAACAGAGAGAAGACAGAAGCTGAATGGAAAAAATCCTAAATGGAGTGAAAAATAATTGAGCCTGCACCACGTTGCCTCCTGCATTTGGAACAAAGGGCAGCAAAACTCCCTAAAAACTCTTTAAATCTGAGAATTGAAGTCAGGAACTTCTGGAGATGCATTGAAAATTGTTAATTTTCGTGAAGTTTTAGCACTTTTGGAAAAGACAAACAGCATCACTCGGGGTGGTTTTCTAGAGTTGTGCAGAATGATTATCTTCCCTCTGGAATGACGGGAATTCTGTGTCACTGGAAAGAAGAGAAATGTGATTTTTTTTTTTTTTTGTACAGACATTTCAAGCCAGCTCCTGACGGATCTGATGGGAAATCCCATTCCTGCCTGTGAATCCATAAAACCATTTCAAAATCCTGTAGGAAGAAAAAAAAAATCATCTTATTCTCCATGAAATTCTGAACAGTTTAAAGATGATTCCTGGGTGTATTTATGTTTCATTTTATAGAGCTTCTTTAATTTCATGGCTGCTTGGGGTCTTATTCAAAATCCCACGTTGGAAATGAAAAATTTCCATTGTTTCCGATGGGCTTTGGATGAGGCAGCGGAGAAACTTTCAGTGGGACTAAAAATGGGAATCAATTCATTCCAGAATCCCTGAGGTTCATTTTAAAAGTCTTGTGAGCAGAAATTGCTCTGTCTGTGGGGCAAACTCATTAAACTCCTTGTCTTGTGCCTTGTATATTCATCCTGAGCTGGATAAACAGGTAGGAAAATCCTCATTTTATATTCAAATGCTCTTCAAAATGATGCCAGTAGGAAAAAGGGGGAATTGAACAGGGCTGGAATTAATAGTGGAGATCTCCAGTCATTCATAATCCTCTAAAAACTGCTTTATATAGTGAATATTCGATGATGCCAATAAATATTTTTATACTTATATTTTTATATTTTAGATATTTTTACATTTGTCATTCTGGCTGGTTTAGACGGATATTTAGTGTGAGTTATTCCAGTTTTCTGCCTCTCTCCGTTTTTTCTCCCTTCTCTTCTGGAAAACTCACACATTCACTAAAAGTGAAGAATACATTGAACTTTATGCTCTCCTCATTTGAATCCTGCTTACTAATTGCTCTCCTAATTTGAATCCTTTGTAGGATGACAAAAATAATTTCAGATTTGCTTTGAAGTTTCTTTTAATTTTTTTTCCCCTGAGATGAATGTAGGACTCTTTAGAAAGAAAAAAATCCCTGAATTTTGAAGCATTTCTGTGTCAAAGCAATGACCAGTGTTGATAATTTTGATTTTTTTGTATCTCAGTTGTCATGGTTAGAGCTGCAGTGCAATGCAAGATTGAAAACTCCAATATTTGGTCAATAAATCATAACAGAAATGTCATTTTTTCCCTTCATTTCCAAACTCTTGGGGCTTCTGTGGAAGGGATTCTGTGGAAGGGAGGTTCAGCCTTGGAGAGCATCTCTGGTCACTCAAATTCTCTCTGCAATTCTGTGTTCTCCAGGCAGCTCAGCCCCATAAATGAACCCATCCAAACCCCATAAACCTGGCCTGGATTTGGACCTAAATGTTGGTTAAATTTCAAATTATTTGGGGGTGACACTGCAAGCAATTCCCCTGCCATGGGCTGAACGAGCAGAAAATGCAAATCCCATCTGTGTGTGCAGCTTGGGAGTGATTTCAAACAGCCACTGGGGCTTCATGAGAATTTCTTTAACTCTAGAACGTGTTCAGTGCAAACCTACAGGGTTTTTTGGGGATTTTTCCCCTCCTGCACGAGGCAAAGCAGACAATGGAGTTGCAGAAAGTGTTCCAGACTGGTTTTGTTTAACTTTGGTCTTCTCAATTTACTCTCCCTGCCGCTGCCCTCTGGATATTTTTGTGGAAGCAAAAGAAAATGCTCCTTTTATGTATTAGGGGTATGCATGGGGGTGACTCATTTGGCAATATTAATAAGAGGTAGAGTCAGTTTTATGTTGAAATCTCCTCCAGAATTATTTGGGTGAAAGAGAGAAAATGGTCAGATTGCAGGACGAGGCTGTTTAATGCACGGGGAAGGTTTTACCTTTCCTGGTGTTCCTAATTCTGCAGAATAACAAGATTAAAAAGAAAACACCCAGCATGGACTGCAAAGAGAGCTCGTTCCAGGGAAAGCCAGGCTGGGATATTCTTGTTTTGGAGGAGTGGGTGCAGCTCAGGCTGGGAAAAGCTGGGAATTCTTCACGTTTTGGTGAAGGGTGATGACACCACGCCCTGCTCCAGGCATGGCTCTTCCTCTTGAGCTGCTTTTCCATGGATTGGGAATGGATGGAAATTTGATTGTTTGATTTTTACAGGGCAGAAATGGAGCCCAAACCAGCCCCTGTCCAGTGTTGGTGCTTTCTCAGCTCAGGGGGATGTGACAGCTCTGTCTCAAACACCTGGAGCAGGGCTCTGGATGCTGTAGGATCTTCTGTCTTCATGGAAAGGCTTCCACATCACAACACCAGCCTGAAAAATAATCCTAAACCAAGAAATCGTAGTGAGGGAGGCGCAGAAGGAAGGAGGCCATCAATGGTGTTCACAAATGAACAATTTCTAGCAGTGCAACCCTCCCAAATCTCCCAGCCTGGCCCTCCTGTTTCATTTCATACTCTGAATTCAAAAACCCATCCATCTTTTCATCAGGTCATTTTTACAGGCAAGTGAAAATAAAGGGCAGTGCCTTGCTGAAAGCTGTGTACAAGATAACCCAAGCAAAAGGTGCTTTTATAAATGACTGTGTCATGCTGGCTGTTTTGGAAGGATATTTAGTGTGACTTATCCCAGATTTCTGCTTTTTCCCCTCTTTTCCCCCTTTCCTTTGCTCTCCTCTTCTGGAAAACTCACACATTCCCTAGAAATGAAGAATATCAGGAGCTTTATCCTCTCCTAATTTGAATCCTACTCATAGCATGAGAACAATAATTTCAGGTTCTCTGAATGGTGGCTCAGCTTAGACCTGTGTTACCCTGATGCCTTTTCCTTGGTCCTAAAATAAGAGTTAGACACAGTTAAGGGATAAAGGTTTTTTATTTCAGTATTGAATAAGGATTTTTATGGGCAATATTTTGTTAAGGTGGGATATATTGAAATGTATGTTTATGGTATGTTGCATATATAATTTACAGACTTTGCAAATGAGCGTATTTGACAAAGAGGTTTAAATGAGTAGCGTGACATCTCTATCTTAAAGAATCTTTTTAGATTGATTTAATTTTATTTTATAAGATATCCTTTAGAGGGGGCTTTGGTTTTTTAAGACAGTGTAAGGGGTTTTTTGGCTTTTAATTGTGAGGCTTTTAGGATATTTGATTCTGTGGCTTAATAGAATATTAGGATTATGTTAAGATATTTGACTTAAAGAATGACAAGTATGTATGTTAAGGTATATAAATGCATATTATGAATATACAAGAGGTATCTAAAAAGAAAAGGCAAAAAACCATTGTGGCACCAACCCCTTTCACTGCTTTTGCCTCATCCCATCCCCTTGTTTTCCTCCACCCTGCATTTCCCAAGGCTGGCCCATCCATCCTTCCTTCCTTTCCCTGTTGTCTGGAGCTGTGTAAAACAGCAACGGGAGCGATTTCCATCTGGCAGCTCTTGCCTCGAACCAGTCTGTGTCTCTACCCACAAAGAACTCCCCAATAATTAAATTGTCCGGGTTTTGATCTTGCTCACAGGAGCAGAGCAATTTTCATTCCCTCCTGGATTAGCTTATCCTGCAAGGTTATGATTCAAGCCTTCCCTTCTGCTCCGATATGATTCTTCCAGACCTGGGGCCTGATAGGGCCCTGCACAGCACCAGGCCTCTGTTTTCTCTGTAAATACAGCCTACAAAATTTCAACAAGTCAGCCCTTGTGTGCCACACCGGGAGATTGATGACAAACCACATTATTTTTCCCCTCCATAGAACTGCCCACAATTACAGCGGGGCTCTCTCCAAACACTGCTCTGTTTTTGTCCAGCAGGGAAAGGGCAGGGGCTGGAGGCAACACTGAGCAGCATTATTGGGGCAAAATGCCCTTTTCTTCCCTCTTTTTTCCCCCCTATCCATGATAAAATATTGGCATGATTCCGCCGCGTGGGTTTATGCAAAGCCATGAACCCACCAGCAAAGGTTATCTTAATACCAATGGAAGTTAAGGAGGGGCTTGGAAAAAAATTCCCCTGAGCTGCTCCCAAACCAGGGAAATTGGTGAAACTGGGATTATTGGTCGTTCCTGGAGATGAGGTTTGTACCATGCTGGGGGTTTAATCCAAAACTCCCTGTTTTCTGCTGGCCTCGTGTTTGATAATTCAGAGAATTAAAAATTGCGCAGTGAATGCCACCACCACGCTGTAAAATGTCAGGAGTGAACAGGCTGCAAAAATAAATTTAAAAATTGGGTTGGAGGCAATGCTGAGCAGCATTATTGGGGCAAAATGCCCTTTTCTTCCCTCTTTTTTTCCCCCCTATCCATGATAAAATATTGGCATGATTCTGCCGCGTGGGTTTATGCAAAGCCATGAACCCACCAGCAAAGGTTATCTCAATACCAATGGAAGTTAAGGAGGGGCTTGGAAAAAAATTCCCCTGAGCTGCTCCCAAACCAGGGAAATTGGTGAAATTTGGATTATTGGTGGTTCCTGGAGATGAGGTTTTTACCATGCTGGGGGTTTAATCCAAAACTCCCTGTTTTCTGTTGGCCTCGTGTTTGATAATCCAGAGAATTAAAAATTGCGCAGTGAACGCCACCACCACGCTGTAAAATGTCAGGAGTGAACAGGCTGCAAAAATAAATTTAAAAAGTAATAAAAGGCTCCATCTCCTGAAAGAAGATGCCTGGAGAAGCAGGACCATCATCTCCAGTATCCAGTTTTTTAAATCCCTGATTTTTGTCCTGCCATCCCTCCTGCAGTTCGCTTGCATCACGTAATAAAAGTTTTGGATTGCTGGGTGCTCTGATGATCTTTCCAGAGATCTGCTGTCCTCCAGATAACTGAATTCCCAGACTCCACGGAGAACTTGGGAGCACCTGAAGAGCAGGGCTCCCTTTCAAGTGCAAAGAAAAAGCTCCGAGCATCCAACATCTGTCAGAATTCCCCAATTTGTCACGAGGCTGCTGCAGGCCCATCCATCATCCTGCCACGCCACGCTGGAAATGGTGCTGAAAAGATCCAAGTCATTGCCTCCAAAATGTTTGCTTTATCTCTGGGCACCTTCAAATCTTCCAGGGGAGCCCTGAAATCTCTGCTCTCCCTGCTCATTGTTTATAGAATGTGTTTAATTTGGGTGGTTTGTGTATGAAATGAAGGCGGTTGAGGTTTTTTCTTTCTTCCTGCAGGGGCATTTCTGGTCAAAACATGGATGTGCAGCAGATTTCAGAGTGATAAAGAACCCTCTTGTGTTAAGTTTGCCCCTTGAAACTTTCATTATTTTCTGCTAATTCCGTTTTTTGTTAGCTTTTTTGTTACTTATTTACTTAGAGCTCAAAATAAATGGTGACATTCCAAGAGGTACAGACTATTCAGACCACTGTAGGTAAGAAATTAATGGCGCATTTCTTCAATTCTAGCACCAATATTACCAATATTTGGCCCAAAAAATGGAGTTTCCAATGAGACCAGTTTAATCAATCTGATTTTTAGGGGCCCAAAATACAATTTCTGCAGTTTCTCATGTCTGTAAAAATATTTTATGTGCATTTCTCTCATTGGCTTCCCAAAGTTTCTCAATAATTTCTGTGAGACTATTGTGCCTTCTAAAGTTATGTAGCTCTAGAAAAGATGCACAAATTCCTGAAAAAAAAAGAATTCTAAAATTCTTCTGGAATTGCAAATTGTCTCTGCTTTGGTTGTTTGAAGCGAAATCATTCTGAAAACTTAATTCTTCCTTGGAATTTCAGATCAGAAAATTCTGGAAAATGAAACAAGGCCTTGAGGTTTCAGCAAGAGATGAACCAGAATTCAAACACAAATTTCCAGATTCTGTGTGATCTTCTTGGATATCAAAGCAGATTGGAGAATAAAATGAACGGTGACTGGAATGCTGATATTCACCCCACAAATTTAAGATGATTTTAATTCTAGGGAAGTGTTAAAAATCCCAGATTTGGTTCTAGAAGGAAAACAAATCATCAGCAACTCAGCTCAGTACAAATTGAGTTTTTCACAGTTCCCTGGGCAGGGAATGGGAAGGATTTTAAAGGAGCTTTGGCAGGGAAGGGGGATAAAGAGCATTGGGCCGATGCCTCCAGTAGCTCTGAGAATCCCCCCAGTTTTCCATGAGATTTCTGACACCTCTGTGGAAAACGTGAACAGTTTAATCCTGGGAGCTGCAGCTCTGCTCTTGAGCAAGAGGGGTCCAGGATGGAGCTGGAAGCACTGGAAACCCTCTGTAGGGTACTCAGAAATTGTAGCAAACACAAAAAAAATTAATTTAGGGCTTTTTTAAAAATACTAATTTAAATTTAATTTTTTTGCTGTTTATTTTTTGACAAATGATCAGAACATCCTGATCAGTCACCTTCTCACCTTCTGTGAGCAGCTTGGGAGTCCCTGCAAGGAGAACGAGCTCAAGCTGAGGCTTTGCAGGGCACTGAGCTGGGGTGGTGAGGGGAAAACCAGGGAAGAGCCATTTCTTGCCCTTAAATTAAAAAAAAAAGGAATAAAAAAGAATAAAAAAAAAAAGAAATGCAGCAATAAAGCAAAAGGCTTTATTGGAGGATGGAGCTGGCAGCACTGGAACCCTCTGTAGAGAACTCAGAAATTGTAGCAAACACAAATAAATTTAATTTAGGGGTGTGGTTTTTTAATAGTAATTTAATTTTTTGTTGTTGTTGTTGTTTATTTTTTAACAAATGATCAGAACATCCTGATCAGTCACCTTCTCACCTTCTGTGAGCAGCTTGGGAGTCCTTGCAAGGAGGACGAGCTCAAGCTGAGGCTTTGCAGGGCACTGAGCTGGGATGGTGAGGGGAAAACCAGGAAAGAGCCATTTCTTGCCTTAAAAAAAAAAAAAAAAGGGGAAAAAGGGAATTAAAAAAAATGAATAAAGAAAAAAAAAGGGAAAAAAAAAAAAAAAGAAAGGCAGCAATAAAGCAAAAGGCACTTCCTAAAGGTAGCCATTAAATCATTCAACACTCAGCTCCCCCAGGGGCAGAGGGTTCCTCTTTCCTTTCCAGGAGGGGTTTTCAGGAACCATTCCTCATCCCCTGCTCGGTGTCTTCTCCCTGGGCATTGTCCCAGAGCCCATCCAGGGCCAGCCCCGCAGCATTCCCTGGGACGGCCTCGGGCCCATAGATCACTTCCCAAAAAGTTTCCAATGGCTCCCCAAAGAGGAGGGCCGAGGGCTCTGTTTTGCTCGTGATAATGTGTTAATGCTCCAAGACCCCCCATAAATCTCCTCCCTGCATCATCATTTGTCAAAGTCACAACACGGGGCTGGAAACAGCAAAAAAAAACCCCAATTCAACCCAAAAAAAAAAGTAGGATGAGATAGAAAACGTGGCTTTGTTTTTTCGTCCCTCCCGTGTGATTTTTCCCCCTCCTCTCCCCCCTTCTCCTTTTCTCTTAATCTCTAAACCATCTGATTGTAGAGGAATGGTAAATAAGGGTTTGCTTTCTTCAGTTTTTTTGTGTGAGTGCACACGTGCACGGTTTGCTGGACGCTTAGAAATGGGAACTGAGTTTGTTGGAGGAGCCTTTGCCACCTCTGCTCAGGAAAATGTTCTTGGGGAGAGGGTTGGTCGCCCTGGCGCTGCTTCCCGGTTTAGTCATCGTCTGGGCTGATCGAACTAGATGGAAAAACACAATGGTATCAGGAGCCCCGACGGCTGAGGGAATTTGTTTTTAATCATCTCTGAGGGAACAATCCCACAGACCACATCAAAACGTTCTCCAGCGCTTGCTTGAAGTGACAAGAAGTCGTGAGAGAGAAAACCGAACTTGTTTCGGTGTTTTATTTCTCTTTTCCTTTTCAGCTCTGTTTCAATGTCTTGTTCTCAATTTCATTTCTTCCCCCCCAATCATCTCCTTGTCATCCTGATAAAATGGTTCATTTTAAAAACCTCCTGAAAAGCACTGGATGGGGATGTTTGGCTGCTGTTTGTGCTCTGAAGTGCCAGGGCAGACACATTTTGCTGCTTTTACCATTGGCAGTTCTGTCTTAGATCTGAGTTCTTGATGTCCTGACAAGGAATTGTGATGGCATTTGAGCCCTGTCCCTCCCTCGTGTTTCTGTTAATAAACACCCATTATAGCTACCTTGATAGGCAGGAAGGAAAATAGAGATTTCTCCACCAGCATTTAATTGGATCTACTGGGAAGAGCCAAGACTTTAATCATTATCAGCCCAGCCAGAAACAGATGAAAGCAGGTGGGAACTGAAGGGCAAACAAATGGGAATTGATGTGCTGACCCCAACCCCAGCTCAGCCCTGCTGCTTTCAGTCAATTTTTGTTAAATACACCGACATGGTATTGTTAAATACAAGGGGAGAGTGTTTTATTGTTAAATACTGGATAATTTAGAGCTCCAAGCCCTTCTCAGCCATGCCACCAGTGCCAGAGAAGTCCCTGAGGGCAGCAAAGCAAATTGAGATCAGACCCACAGCCCTGGGACGTGCTTGGGGCAGTTTTGGGTGGCAGAACCCAGCCTGCCGTGCCAGAATAAGGCAGAATAAACAGAATATTTTTATTGAAGCATTAAGGGATAATGTTGGTAGCCACTACTGGATTCCCAAATCCAGCCAGAGCCTGGAAACTCTTCCAGGGCTGGGGTGAGGAGCCGTGAAACCTCTCCTTTGTTGCACTCTGACATTTGATATGCATTAAACATTAAATATTAAATATTCTGCTACAGGCTGAGTGTTCTCCCTGCGTTGGAGTGGCTCCGTTGTGCTCCCAGGTTTTATCTCTGGTGTCCCCTTACAGCCTGGATCTGAGCTCAGGGCTGGGACTGCTCTCTGTGCAGGAGCCCCCGGTGGTGCTGGCAGCATTCCCGAGCCCTGGCATCCTCCTCCAGCCCCATTAGGCTTCACCTCAGGTAACTCTTCAAAAGAAAACTCTCAATAATCAGAACGTGATGGGCGACACGTCAGGAAAAGGCAAATGAGAGCCTGAAATCCGGCATGGAGCCGCAGTGGAAAATGAGCCATGGGGTTGTTTCCATCGGGGAGCTTGGAGGCTGTACAAGGGCTGGGGGGGAGAGGGGGCACCCCAGGACGGGATGGGGCTCCCGGGCAAAGGTCTGCTCCTAACAGGATCCTCATGGAGCAGGTTTTGGGTTTCACACCCTGCCGACAATTTGCTGCAGTTGGTACGGGGAGGATGAGAAGGGAAATGTTCATGGGGTCTCTCTCTATGAGGATGAGAAGGGAAATGTTCATGGGGTCTCTCTCTGGAGAGAAGGTAAATGTTTGTGGGGTGTCTTTGTGAGGATGAGAAGGGAAATGTTCATGGGGTCTCTCTGTGAGGATGAGAAGGGAAATGTTCATGGGGTTTCTGTGTGAGGATGAGAAGGGAGATGTTTATGGGGTCTCTCTGGAGAGAAGGGAAACGTTTATGGGGTCTCTCTGTGAGGATGAGAAGGGAAATGTTTGTGGGGTCTGTCTCTGGAGAGAAGGGAAATGTTCATGGGGTTTCTGTGTGAGGATGAGAAGGGAGATGTTTATGGAGTCTCTCTGGAGAGGAGAAGGGAGATGTTTATGGGGTCTCTGGAGAGGAGAAGAGAAATATTTGTAGGGTCTCTCTCTGGAGAGAAGGAAAATGTTTATGGGGTCTCTCTGGGAGGATGAGAAGGGAAATGTTTGCGGGGTCTCTGTG
This sequence comes from Calcarius lapponicus, assembly GCA_039654755.1. Taxonomy (NCBI): domain Eukaryota; kingdom Metazoa; phylum Chordata; class Aves; order Passeriformes; family Fringillidae; genus Calcarius; species Calcarius lapponicus. Next base: position 8,217,691 of record CM077479.1, read on the forward strand.
GGAGGATGAGAAGGGAGATGTTTGTGGGGTTTCTCTGGAGAGGAGATGTTTATGGAGTCTCTGTGAAGATGAGAAGGCAGATGTTAATGGAGTCTCTCTCTGGAGGATGAGAAGATCAATGTTTATGGGGTCTCCCTGTGAGGATGAGAAGGGAGATGTTTATGGGGTCCCTCTCAGGAGAGGAGAAGGAGCCACACAATGCTGCCATGTCCTTTTGGGTTTTCTTCCTGTCCCAAATGTGAGTGCAGCTTTTCCTTGTCACAGGGATCCTCTGGGGGTTTGTGGAGCAGGATGAGGCTCAGGTCCAGCACCCCTGGTTGGGTTCCACGCAGGATCCAGAGGGAGAGGGAAAACTGAACCCCCACAATGGGGGCATTGCTGCATCACCCCGTCCTTCCCCTCCACGGGACCCCTGCCAGCCTCCCGGCACTGGGAACACGGGGATGGGGGAAGAGCCTGGGCTGATTCCAGCTCCTTCCTCACCCATCCCCATCCTCACATCCCCGAGGAGCCACCCTGCCGTGATGGATGGGGTTATTCCACGGGAGCACCAGTGGAAACTGGGCTGGAATTACCCCTCCTCCTCCTCCTCCTCCTCCTCCTCGGATGCCTGTTTAACTGGCTCTTCATTAGGTATGTTTTCTATAAACAGAGATTAAATTAAAAAAAAAATGACGCTGGAAATACTCTGAGGAAAGTGTGTCTCTGGGAGCCAAATGAAACTCCACATAATCCCTCTTCTCTCTGTGAGAAGAGAATAATGTCCTCCAATTAATTATATCGAGGCATATAATTACACACTTACACAGTCAAAGACATTTTGTAGCAGAAACCAGATTGAATGTCAATTCCAGCTTCCAAAACCACACGGAGTTAAAACAAATTTTAGCTCCCATATTGAACTTTTCAAGCCACTTTTATTAATATGTGGAGCGATTATTGTTGACTGGACAAATTATTTGGGATGGAGTTTTTGCTGCAGTGCAGAGCTGGCAGTGCAGGATGCCAGACTCCACAGAGAACTGCAGTAAACCAATATATCTGTGCAAAAAAAAAATCTGGATTTTCAGAGATTGTTATCAAGAATAGATGCTGAATAATGGCTGGTTTGGCCAAGAACAATATGTGGTGTTCTCACCAAGGGGTTCCTTATTTCCCTGTGGATTTTTGGCCTCTCTGGGCCACTTCCCTCCCAAGTTCATCCCGTGGAGGTGGCAGTGCCAAGTTTGATAGAACCCGTAGCTCTTGTGTGGAGGAGTTGAAAGCACAAGACAAATTATTGGAATTTTCTGAGCAACATTTGCCCTCTGGGACTGCAAGGGAAGAGTGGCTCCTAAAAACCAGCGCTGAACACGTCACGATTATTAAAAACAATCAAGGCAATTAGAGAAAACTCAGCATTTAAACATGAATACCCACTCCTGGACACCTATTGAGGAATTCTTTTTTTTCCAGGCAATGTTTGCTGATGGATTCTGATGTCTCAATCAGGATTTCAGGACACAGATTCTTCCTTACAGCATTTGATCCGGCGTGTAAGGAGATATTTTATCACAGCCCTGTAACTATCGACTCCAGCTGATTATTTGCTTCAAGTTAAGCATGAGCTTAACTCCTCTTGTTGGCTCTGACATGGACATTCCCACCAGTATAATATTCCCAATCCCTCCTGTTATTACAGCATTCCCCATAACGGGAACCCCAATATTACTGAGGGCTTTGGCAACCTTGGCCAATGTCAACAGAATGGGAGGTGCTATTTCATTAATTTCCCCTGACTTGGGACAAAAATAACTCCATCCATGTCTTGGTTTTGTGTTTCAACCTCCAGGAGAACAATTTTCTTAAAAAATAAAGAAATTGGTTACTTTATACCCCGGCTGGTTACATTAGACTGTAATTTCACAAGGCATCAGTGATTCCAGGGGCTGATTTTCTGACAGGCAGGAAAAAAATGACCACACATTCGCGAGCATCAGTAGTCACCTCTCCTGGTGCAGAAAGCACACGGACACATTTTTGGCCGTCGGGGTCTGAGCAGCAGAACAGGGGAAGGAAGAGGCAGAGTTTGGGTGTTTTGGGTTCCTGATGATGAACGGGGATCCCAGAGTGAGGACAGAAAAATGGGTCCCCGTGGGGCAGGGCAAGATCTCCTCTAATAACAGAATGAGTGAGCAAATCAGGGCCAGCACAGCCTTCCTGCTTGGGGAGAGACCACAAAAAACAGGAGGGAAACAGGTGAGGGAGGGAGAATTCATTGCCCAGGTAGAGCTGGGTGTCAGCGTATTTATGGTTTGGACTTTCCTGTATCTCCTCGGGTCCTCCTTAAGCTGGATTTGGGGGTTTGATCATTTATTTTTTTTTTGGTGAGGGGTTAAAATGAACCCTCACAAACCCTTCTATGGGATTCTGTTGTAAATTTGTAGCAACACAAATGTTTAAAATCTCCGTGTAATAAAGGCCACGTGCGCAACCCTGAAACTTTTTGGTTTTCCATTTTTTTTTTATTTTTTATATTTTATTGTTATGATTTTTTTTAAATGCTGTACAATCAGCAGTAACACCACAATCACATGTTTGAAGCTGGTATTAATAATTTTACAGCCAGTAAACACCTGAAACCTCTCCTCTTCCTCTCTTTATTGGCTCCCTGGATTTTTATGAGTGTATTGCTGCAAATAACACAGAGCAGGGTGTTGCCATGTTGGGAAAGACCAGGTGCCCATCTGTTTCAAAACCATTCCTAGAGTTAAGCTTGAAATGCTTTAAAATCATGTGGGGTTGAATTTTGACCCAGTTTTGCTCCCTGACCTCCACTTTGCTGGCAAAGCAGTTTGAGAAAATGTGTCCTGAGCTTTGGCTCTGTGAAGGATCCAGGAGAAGAGCAGGGTGAGAGGGAGGAAAAGAATTCCTTGGCTTTACTTAGGGTCCTGTGAAAGGCTTGGGCATTGTTTGGGGTCACCTCTTCCCTTTCCATTGTTTGGGGTCTCCCTTTGGACTGTCCATCTCTGTGGGATGTGGGAGGGAGCAGGGGCTGCTCCATCCCTGGGAGTGTCCAAGGCCAGGCTGGACAGGGCTTGGAGGAACCTGGGATGGTGGAAGGTGTCCCTGCCATGGAACGAGTGGAAGGAGGTGGGATTTAAGGTCCCATCCCAACCCAAACCCTTCCAGGATTCCGTGATCTATTCCAGCCACCGTGGCAGAAAGGAAGGGCTGGGTGGGGTTGTCTTGGCCTGAAGGACGTGTCCAAGCCTGTCCCCGTTCCACGAGGGTCAAAGCTCATCCAAACCCTTTGCTGAACATGGATTCCCCCCAAAAACCAGGGCTAGTGAGGGCTCAGAACTGCTTTTGAAGGACAGTTCAAACCATGTCCTCTGTGCCCTTTCCATGGAACATACAGACATAAACCTGTAAATGTGTATTAAATATAATGTGTGCTAAAACGAAGGCTGTGGCAGAGGGGAGAATTAAACCCAGGTCTCTCAAATCCCAAGTTAACCTTAACCACTGGATTATTTTCCTCTCTCGTGTGAACGCTGCCTGTGCACATTGTGTACAAATAGGAGAGAGATTTACTGGAGAAATAACCCCAGCCACAATAACCCACGTGTGCACACGGATATAAATACACATATTCTCAATAGCAGCCTGCGAAAGCATCGCCTCATAAAAACTCTCTGAACACTCAGTAAATTCTGGGCCAGATTTCAACTCATGTTCCTGAGATAAGGACCAGAGGGAGGAGGAAGAACCAGACAGCAGTGATCCTTTCATCCCCCTGGCCACAGCTGGTGGGGCCGTTCCTTTCAGCAGATGGGAATAAAAATAGATATATTTACAATTTACAATTGCAGTTGGATGGAGAAAGAAGCAGCAGTGAACACAGAGCAGTCGTTTGCTAAACCCATAATAGTGGGGATTATGCAGCGCTGCTGCTACAATAACATTCGTTTGCTGTCAGCGCTCCTGTGTAAAAACAAATTAGCTGGATGATTAATGAACATCCCCAGCAGCATGTGGATTCTCCTCAGTGATGCTCCAGCCCGGTGTGAAACGTGCTGCTCTGGGCTGTCCCTTCTCTTTGTGCTGTGCTGTCCCCTCCACACACCTGGCTGCCCCTGGCAAAGGGGGGTTCTGGCTCTTTTTAGGGGTTTTTAGGGCTCCTCAGTTTAGGGAGCACATTGAGATGGTTGAGGGCATCCAGAGGAGGCTGCGGAAGGGCTGGGAACACAAAAACCCTGTGAGGAACCCCTGAGGGAGCTGGGGGGTTAATCCTGGAGCAAAGGAGACTCAGGGGTGCCCCCATCACTCTGCACAGCTCCTGAGAGGTGCCTGTGCTCAGCTGGGGCTGGGCTCTGTCTCCAGCAGCACTGACACAACCAGAGCTCACAGCCTCCAGCTGCACCAAGGGAAATACAGGTTGGAGAGCAGGGAAAAGTGTTTTACAGCAAGGGTGAGAAAGCTCTGGAATGTTCTGCCCGGGGAGGTGGTGGAGTCCCCATCCTTGGGTGTGTTTAACAGAGCCTGGATGTGGCACTGGGGGCCAGGGCTTGGGTGAGGGGCTGGGGCTGGGCTGGACTCGATGGTCTTGGAGGTCTCTGACAACCTGGGGATCCTGTGAATTCTGTGAATTCTGTGCATTCTGTGGATTCTGTGATTCTGTGATTCTGTCATTCTGCGGACTCGATGATCCTGAAGGTCTCTTCCAACCCAGTGATTCTGTGAATTCTTTGAATCCTGTGAATTGTGTGATTCTGTGAAAGAGCAAACTGAGAGTCCAGAAAGAGGTGCTGAGGTGAGAAATGTCTCGGTGAGGTTTGGCTTTGTGGACAGGGGCCCTGCTGCCAGCCTCCAGCAAAGCAGCCCTTGGGTTGGGAGAGCTGAAGAGGTCACAGCCACAATTCAGGGAGTGTTTGGACAATGCTGTCAGGCATTTTGGGGTGCCCTGTGCAGAGCCAGGGGCTGGTCTGGCGGATCCTTGTGCATCCCTTTCGCCTGGGGATATTCCATGCTGTGATTCCGAGGGTCCTCTGGGTGCTGTGGGACAGGAGGGGCTGCTGGGGGAAGGAAGGCACAGAGCAGGATCTGCTCCGTTGTGTTTTCCTTTTGGAACTTCTGCCTTTTCTATCCCTTCCTAGCTCACACACCTGAGGGGAATCAGAGTGAAAAGCGACCGTGGAGAGCTGGAATCTGTCACCCAAAGGCACCTCCAGAGATCTCCTGCTTGTTCCTGCTGCTGTACATGTGGGGGCTGCGGCCTCTGGGCATTTTAAAAGTGTTTTTTCCCTTTGAAATACCCACCTATCTCTCTCAGAGGTGTTTCAGATGATCCTGCAGAGGATAGGGAGATGAATGTGGTTTTTTTCACTTTAATTAATCAATGCATGATTAATCCAGGAGCTGGGCTTCAAAGATCCTTCTGTGTCCCTTCCAGCTCAGGGTATTCTGTGATTTTTTGATTCTACAAATGACCAAGGAAGAAGGAAGCCCTTGGTGTGAGATGTTAGCCCAGAAAGAGTGGGCAGACAATTCCAAATGGGTGGGCAGACAATTCCAAATGGGTGGGCAGACAATTCCAAATGGGTGGGCAGACAGTTCCCAGCCTTGCAGGGGTGCTGGATCTCTCCAGGTTTGTATGGAAAGGTGGAACGGGTTTGGCTGTGAACACAAAACCCCAGAATGGTTTGGGTTGGAAGGAACCTTAAGGATCATCTCATCCACCCCCCAGCCACGTTCAGGGACATCTTCCACTATCCCAGGGTCTCAGGGTCTCTGCTGCTCAGAGTGACCCCAAGATGGGTTGGAAAGTCTCTTTTCCCAGCCTGGTAGTCGAAGAAGGAGTCAGGACTCTTCAGTTTTAGGTCTCAAGGCTGTTTATTGTTTCTCATCTATAAAATTCTTTCTCCTGTCCGGCCAAGGTCTGCTCAGCAGGACAGACAGAGGCACTCTGTCTGTTATCTTTTTATACTAAAACCTACCTGTACAATATTTACAATTACTCCCCAATCCCTATCACCTATGTCAGACACTGAGCTTCTACTCCAAACCAATCCAAAAGTGCCAACATCACAGCAGGAGATGGAGGCCAAGAAGAAGAAGGAGGAAGGCTGGACGTGCCCAGATTCCTCCATCTTGTCCCCTGAACCCCCATTCTAAAAACCCCAAAAATCCATTTTTCACCCTGTGATAAATTCACTATCATTCTACTTAAACTGTTGTGGCTTGTAATTCTTCATATAAAGGTTGGTAATTGTTTTTTCCAAGGGCTGAATCAAAGGCACAGGGGGGTCTTGGGCTCTGTGCCAAGGTCTCTGAGCCCCCTGGGCAGGGATTTGAGTCCTGCAGGGCAGCCAGAGGAATTTCCTGGGTTCTGACACCCGGGTGCTCCAAGCTCTGCCCAACCTGGTCCTGATGTGGCAGCCAGCAGCGCCCCTGGTGCTGAGCCCTCCTGCAGGGCCCTGAGGCAGAGCTCCCTCCCGGCACTCGCGGGGTTAAGGCTGCTCTCTCTATTCCACACACACTCACATGAGCCTCCAGCAGTTATATAATATAAAAAGGCTCTTTTCTCATATCCCCACAGAGCGCAATAGGACTCCACATATAGCACACCAAAAACATAAAAAAATAAAAGGAGCCCAAACACTGCCAAAATCTACATTTTCATTTGGCAAACCAGTTAAATCTATTCATAATCTGGTGCCTGAATCAGGTTTCAGACCAGACTAGACTGCCTTGGCTCCTGGTTTTTGTTGCTCGACCTGTCTCTGACTGAATTTAGCTATGATGTTACATCTTTAGCTGTAGAAAATTTCTAATAATGGTAGCCTGTTTTATTTTGCCACTGGAGGGTACAAGTTCCAGCATTTCCGTACCCAGGTCCAATTGGAGCCAGTTTTGGACTTTTTTTTGGACAGAAACCTCCCTTGTTGCTTTGCACGGGGTTTTTTTGGGTTTTTTTTTTTACCCCTTTTTTTTTTCTTTTTTAAATTTTAATCCTGTTCACCCTCACAGCTTCCAGGAGGCGAAATGAAAACACAGCAAATGTGAAATGTGCAGTGTCAAAAACCCACGTTAGTTCCAGTCACCTGCCCCACTCCTTTGGGGCCCCTGGAGCTCCACCAGCCCCTGGTGATGAGGATGGAGCCACAGATCCTGGAGGGTCCCTTGGAGCCCTTCCCCTCCTTGGGAGGCCACAGCTCAAGGTTTGATTTAGGCGGTGGGAATGAAGGTTAGTTGGAAGTAAATGAATCCCTGGTTTTGGGCACTGGGCTGGGAATCCCAAATTTCCCTCCCCGTTCACTGCTCTTATCAAGGAAGCCATGAAGATGCTTCACTTCACTTCTGGTTGAACGTCCCCCAGCATCTCAGGGGTTGCAGCACCGCCCCAAAAATATCTGTACACCCCTAAGTGCTCCCCAAAGCCCTCCAATTCCCAAGCACAAGGAAAGCAGGACTGGGAATTGGGGACAGGACCACGTGTGCAGCGGAGTTTTGGTGGCATTTTGGTGTCTCCCAAAGTGACTTCCCCTGGAAGGATCCAGTTCAGCTTTTCTGTCAAACCTGCTGCCTGCTGGAACAGGAAATCTTTAGGGTTTTATATAGTGCTAATAGGCCACCAGAAATTTTGGCTATAGAAATAACCCTACACAGAGAATTAGAGAACATGGACAGGATTCTTGTTTTAAATATAAAGATGTAAACAGAGTGATTCCTTCTCCCTCGGTAAATTAACCCGGGGTCTGTTTGGGCTGAGCAACCACAGGGAAATTAGAAAGGAGTAAAATCGTGGAATTTGTTTGGGAAACAAATTTTCTTTAATTTTATTTTAAGCATCTTGAGGAGAAGCGAGGCAATGAGAGTGATTTGGAAGGCAGTTGTGAAGTTTTAGCTGTTAAAAGGACCATAGAGTGAGGTTGAGGCTGGAGTTTCTTTGGTTTGATGCCTTTGTCTGCATCCAGAAGTGGTTAAAATCAACTCAGTCTGGGCAGAAATGAGGTTTCATCTCCAGGTCTTCCCTCAGTGATCAGAGAGGAGACTTCTTCATCCACCACACACTTTTCCATAAATACACCTTGGAGAATCCATAACGACAGGGAATGCTGATGCTCAACTGGACGATGAGGTGATTCCAGCACATTTGTGTAATTATGGAAAGGTTTAAAGGAATTGGCACCCCAAACCCTGAACCCAGCTGGGGAAAAGCCCCACCACAATCCTGGGGGTGATGGAAAGGGCTCAGGGAATGACCAACCCCACAGACATGGATATTTGGGAACAAAAATGGATAAAAACATGGAACAAGGATGTTGGTTCTTTAACTTCTTTTCTGCCCCTGTCAGGGTCGGGATTGAAGCTCTTGAGATGGGATTTTGTGTCCAGACTCAGCTGTTTATTATTTCTTACCTGTATTACAGTCTCACAAGCTGTGAATCCTGCAGCACTTAATGAACAAGCTACAAAATGGCCCCGTATCTCTTTACAAGGCCTTTTAAGGATAAACTGTCCAATTAAGAAATTATACCTCAATTATTTTTACTTTTAGCCCAATAACCAAGCACCCATGTCCTACAATGTGGATTTTTATCCAATTACACAAAACCACCCAAACCTGTGGAGAAGAATGTGAAGAAGGAGAAGAGGAAGGAGGAGAAGAAGGTGAAGAAGAAGGTGAAGAAGAAGGTGAAGAAGAAGGTGAAGAAGGTGAAGAAGAAGGTGAAGAAGAAGGTGAAGAAGAAGGTGAAGAAGAAGGTGAAGAAGGTGAAGAAGAAGGTGAAGAAGAAGGTGAAGAAGGTGAAGAGGAAGGTGAAGAAGAAGGTGAAGAAGAAGGTGAAGAAGAAGGTGAAGAAGAAGGAGAAGAAGGTGAAGAAGAAGGAGCAGCCTCCACCCTAAAGCCTCCATCTTGCTTTATATATATTACTGTATTGTAAACCTTTAAACTCTAAATTTTCCACCCTGTGATATCACACACTTCTATTCAAACTCCACACCATAATCTCAGTCCTATAATTTAATTTTGGAAGCTTCTCCACAGCCCCAGGTCGATGCACTGTTCTCCTGGGGGTCAGTGCTGGGCAGCACAGAAAACCCAAAATTCTCAGCAGCATCCAGGGTCCCAACACCAGGAATCTGTGACCTGGCCTGGCAGCAGCAGAGGGGATGAGGGCAAAGCAGGGCCACGGCTCCACCTGGGACTCATCTCCTCCCTCGTGGAGCGGGGAATTGTGTGGGGGCTCCTCCGGGGGGGTTTGGGGAGTGGCACCCCCAGATCCCGACTGCTCCCATCAAGGGGACACAGCCTGGGGCTGATTTGGTCAATTTAGGACAAAAGGAACCCAAAGAGGGAGCCAGGAGGTCGGGCTGAGCTGGGGAGCTCCACCCTGCCAACTTTGGGTGGGTTTGTGTTAAATTGGACGTCTGAGCATTTTTTTTTTTCTGCCCAGCCCTTCATCATGACGTGCTTGCATAGAAAATTAAGTTACCACACCTTTAATTAACTTAATTTCCTAATTCTGACAGAGTTGCCACTGCCAGTGATTCACTCCCTGCTTTTTTACACATTTGGGCTGTGTTTTGGTTGTTTTTTTTTTTTAAAGCCAGGCAGATCTCCGTGGCCAAACACTGGGCTCATTATTTTCTTTTCACTAAGCTGAAACAGAGTACGTAAGAAATTGCAATCAGTGTTATCTTAGAGCAGGGATTCCTCCAAAATTTCCACCCTGGGGGGAATATAGGAAAAGCAAAACATTTCCTGACTCATCCCTTCTGATCCTTCAGCCTTCATCCTCTGGTCTCAGAGGTGACCAGGAAGAGATGCCACGGAGCAAACACAAATTTTGCAGAGTGGTGCAAAACCAGGGCCTCGAAGCTCTGCAATGGTCAAGGTTTGGAGCTCAGCTCTGCCAGGACAGTCTGGGGCAGCTCAGACCTTCCTGCTTCAATCCTGGTGAACCCATGGAAACTTTTCCAGATGCTACACGGGTTATTCTTCAAACACGTAAATTTGATTTAATTAAGTGAAACTGCTCTCCAAAGGCTAATTCTGCTCTCCAGTGCTGCTGAGAAGGGATATTAAAGGAGCTGCTCTGTTAAATTGCAGAAACTTGGGGTAATTTCATCATGTCCCAGTATCTGCAGAGCCTTTCTGGCAGGTAATTGAGGAGTTTCTAATCAGGAATTTCTATTAGAAATTAGAAATTTAGATTTCTAATTGAAACAGGACCATGTTGTAGGAACACCATGCTGAAGCAGAAAGCTCAGGCAGGGAATATTCCCAAACTGAACATTATTGCTGCTATTGATATAAAAAGGGTGGGAAGGGGGATTGTAAAAGCGTGAGGAATTAACACACGGGCTCCTTGAGCCCAGACTGATTCTCTGCTGCTCTGCCTACACCAAGGAGTTTATAAATCCTTCACAGGTTCTGCTTCGGGGACCTGTTCTCAGATTTGCCGTGGGGTTTGGGAGGTGTGAATTCACCACTGGTCTGCCCTGGATCCACCCATCCTGAGCAGACTGGAGTTTAGGGTTCAACCCTAAGGCAGAACGTCAGCCCCTGCTCCAGCACTGCCCCAGAACCGCTCAGATTTTCATGGTCAGAATCCTCATTTCAGTTCCCAGCCCAAAGTACATCCACGGGCACTTTACACGCAGGAGTCTCTGTGCTAAAATCATCCTTTGTTTCCAAGATCTCACCTCCCATTCTGCAGTTTGGTCCCAACGTACTTCCAGCAAGGAGTTGGGAATAAGGACTGATGGAATTGTGCTCCCAGCCCCTCAGACACGGAGGGGACGGTTTGTTCTTGCAGTCCAAAGTAAAAGAAACACAATCACGGAATCCCAGACTGGTCTGGGCTGGGGAGGGAACTCAGAGCTCATCTTGTTCCCTTTCCACTGTCCCAGGGTGCTCCAAGCCTGGCCTTGGACACTTGCAGGGATCACAGCTGCTCTGTGCCAGGGCCTCCCCACCCTGCCAGGGAACAATTCCTTCCCAAAATCCCATCCAGCCCTGCCCTTGGGCAGTTCAGATTTGTTCTATATCAACAACCGCTGGGTTCAAAGCGCAGCAGCCCTGCCTGGAGAGCCAGGCTTTGATTTTCTTGCCATTTCTCTCCTGAACTTGCCCAAAGCAGTGGTTAAATAATTGATGTTTGCTTTCTGGAGGGAGAGTTTACTCTCCTTTGACCCTGCTTTGGAGTTCTTTAAGATAAGGCCAAATATTGACAAAGCTGGAGCTGAGATTTCAGTACACAGATAAAAAACTTCGGTGTTGCTTAGGAGTGAAAAAAACCCAAGGAGCCTGGCTGTGAACTCTCTCTTAGGGTAAATAAATGGGGATGTGCTCCCTGAGAAATCCTGCTGATGAAGAAATCCGTGGTATTAAAGGGGAGCAGAGAGTTCCCACCTAAATACAACACAGGATTAATTCGGTGTCCCTAATTTCCTTGATTCCAGACTCACACGGGCAGAGGGGGATAAACCCAGGGACACTTAACTGATCGTGGCTTTCTCAGAGAGGGAGGAATAAAGAAGTTTCTCCCACAGACTGGTAGGAATAGCAGAGCCAGAGGTGGCTGCCATATTGTGCCAAGCTCCAGCCCTACTTTGGGAAAGCTTTTAAACCCTGCAGCCTAATTATGGTGCTGGAAATAGATCTTAAATTATTTAGAAATACAAACCACTGTTGACTGGAATATAAAGTTTAAGAAAACCTGGGTAAAGTTAATGGTTTTATGACTGCCTCACGCTATTGTTGGTGGACGCTTTTATTGCTCTTCTGACAAATTTGTCCCTTTTATCCCATTCCAAGTCCCTTTGCTATGCCTTGTGCCCGGAGTGGGGGCATCAATCCTTTCTACTTTGAACAACTTGGCCGTGCTTTCCCTGCCTTTAAGGCAGCAGTTAGGGGAGCAATCCCAGCACCTTCAAACCCTTGGAAATCACCACACGCATCCCTTGTTTTTGATGCTTTTAGTCAGCTGCAGACCTGCAGAAGCCATCGCCGGAAAACCAGCCCGATATCGATTGCGAGCGACGATTCCCAGCGGTGCAAGGAGCTCTTTATTTATTGATTCCCCAACAGCCCCCTCCTCACTGCCGCGTGCCCCCGGGGCTGCGATGTCCCTGCCTGGCACCGAGCAGTGTTTACATCTCGGGCTGGCACCAGATGAATCCAGCTTTGCTTCCCAGCAGGATCAGGGAGCTGCGCGGTGACGGATCGCGGATCGCCGCCGCCCGTCCGGGAGGACCCGTGAGCGCCCCGGGAAGGCTCCTCCGAGATTTCTGGAGCTGGTTATTTGTTTTCCTTGGATCGCACCCTCCTGGGAGAAGTGATGCTGGATGCTTTTCCTATGTTGGTGATGCGGGCTCGTTCCTTAAGTAAACCACGAGTAATTCGTGCCCCTGGCGCTGCCATCTCGCTGTCCTGCCGTTGAAAAGAGGTGATTTGTACGTCTGCTCTGCTGGCTCGCCCTGAAACCCGCTGGATGGAGATCAACATCAGTCCCTCGCCGTTATTAAGTACAAACTCTCCACAAAAAAAACCAAAAAAAACCCAGAAAAACTAACAAAAAAGCAAGGTCAGAATTTTCCCTTTATTTCCACCAGCCTGAAACTACCTGAGTTCCTCTTGGAGGGCTTAGAATGTCCAGAAAGTTCCTAAGGCCCAGAGAAAATGAATATTTTGATGGTGATTGTGGTTATTTGTGTTTATTGCTGTGCTAATTTATTTGCTCTGACTGTCCAGGAGAACATCACCTCAACCAGGCCTGATAATTGTGCTGGGGGATGTAAACCTGGATGAGAATTTTGGCTTGAAGAAAGTTTGTTTTCCTAAAGGGAAGGGATGGATATATCATGCTAGATATGAACAAAATTGTTATAAAGTAAAGGAAAATAAATTAAAATCAATGCAAAGGAAACTTTCCGTTTTCTAGAGATAAATCCAGACTTATTTAATCTGAATGTATTGATAAGAGATTTAAATTTGAAATCAAGGATTGTAATCCTGTCCAGCTGGAGTCAAAAGAATGGATTCTTCTGCCAAATAATATTTTTTCCCATCCTAAAGAAAACCAGAGGGTAAATCACCCTCTAAGACACCCAGATTTCTCCATTCACTGGGCAGAAAGCTCTGAAATTGAAATTCATCTGAATATTTAAGAAGTCCTCTAGTACAAAATTGCTGATGACAAATAAAGTTTTAAATCAAAAAGGAGTTTATTGCTTTTTATCTTATCTGTCCACACCACATTCTATTGATCCCAGGCATCAGAGTTTTTCCAGGGAAGATAAATACTCCCTTCTCCTCCTCAAAACATAACTTGGCTCTGAGTTTTGCTTTATTTTGTTCCTTTTGAAGCAATAAAATCAGAGATTTGATGGCCACTCCATGCGATGGGGACTTGCCTGAGGTTCGGCAGCACTTCAGCCCTTCCCAGCTCATCCCAGTGAATCATTATTTGTTGTTATCCATAATGCAGTGTTTGCTTGTTGGCATAGAGATTATCCATAAAAATCCTGCTTCTCCCACCCACTCTGCAAGCAGGAAAGTGTTTAATGCAAGTGTTGGAAGGGACAGATCGATGACACATTGCTCTTGTCTTCATCTAGAATCCAAAAAAAAAAAAAGGGAAAAATTCCCAACAGGCCAAAGCAATGAAATAAAAGCAGGAAGAAAGAAGAACAAAGGCAATGAGGGATAAGATTCTGCTCCTGTGACTGCCAACCACTTTAGAATTTAAAAAAAACATGAAAAATGGTGATAAAATGGAGCTGTGAAGTTGTAGGAACATCAGATTTGTTGCTGACAGCCCCTGCATGGGGAGAGGTCACCACAGGGGAGTCAAATCACTGCTGATTTTTAAAATTCCATTTCTTGGGGCAATTTGGGCAGTTTTGAGGGGTTTCTAGAAACACAGGAGTGACAGTCCCTGAGGTATGTGAAAAACCCAAATCCCCTCAGCCACTCGAGGAATTTCTGCTCTTTGTGGACTTCTTTGTAGCCCTGCAGCTTCCCTCAGCACAGTGAGCCCTTACTTGGGTGTTTTAATCGGCGTTTTAAATTTTGTGGTTGTTTTTCTGGCCTGGAATTCCTTGGAATTTACTGGAATTTACTGGAATTTACTGGAATTTACTGGCCTGTGCATCCCGTGTCCCTGTCAGACCACAGGGAATTACAAACCCACCGGCTCAGCTGATCCCTCCCAACCCAACGACCCCAGATCCCTCAAAATCAGAGGAACAACTCGGAATTTTTAAAACACATAAAACCTCCCACGTGAAATGTCAGGTACGCATTCCCAAAAAGTACGTTCTTTGGAGGGATGCAAATGCATGCAAATGAGCCCCAGCAGCCCCTTTGGATGAGGCAGGAGAATCTCTCCACCCACGGGGTGTTTGGGTTGAAAGCAATCCCACAGAAGGGGAGGCAGAAAGGAAGGTGGGCGACTCCTTGGACTCCTCGATATTTCTTTTCCACGGCGTGAATTTAGCTGAGCACACATTTTGAAGGGCTGCTCTGAGGCTGCTGCTGGGCTCTGCCAAACCCCCGAAATAACTCACAAACGTCATGGGCTGAGGGACGGCTGGGCTGCCTCTGCTGAATGCTGGGCTGGAAAGAGGGATTTGGGCCTGGTGAAAGCAGCACTTTTAATGTGGACACACGAGCAGAGCAAGAAAAATCTCAGATTATTTCAACAGCAGCTGGGCTGGTGTTTATGGAAAGCCAGTGATGGGCACCAAACAATGAGGACATTCTTGTGGCTGCGAAGCTTTCGTTTTGTGTTGTTCTTACTTGTTGATCTGGGTGAAAAGAAGTGGGAAGAAGCTTTATTTTTAAAAGAGCAGATGTGTTTTAGAAGCAGTGGTTTCTTGCTCCCAGCCATAGTGGAATGAGGAGCTGCCAATTCCTGAGGGCTGCCAGTTTGTGTGTGAATTGTGTTTTCTGTCTTGTTTTCTGAGTTAAAGGACAGAAATGGATGATTTTATCTGCTTTCTTCTCTCAAGGTGTTTGGGTAACTGCTTGTTTCAGGTTTTTTTACTAAACAAGCCCTAAAGATACCTGCAAGTCCTTCCTTACTAAACAACTCCTAGAGATGCTGTGTTTTCTCCCTTGTTTCATGAGTTAAGGACAGAAATGGATGATTTTATCTCCTTTATTCTCTTGAGGTGTTTGGGTAGCTGTTTTTTAGTCTCTCCCCCTAAACAAGTCCGAAAGATACCTGCAAGTCCTTCCTCACTAATCAACTCCTAAAGATGCTGTGTTTTCTGTCTTGTTTTGTGAGTTAAAGGACAGAAATGGATGATTTTATCTGCTTTATTCTCTCAAGGTGTTTGGGTAGCTGCTTGTTTTAATTTTTTTTTACTAAACAAGCCCTGCAAGTCCTAGAGCTGAGCAGGAAGGGGGAATAATCCCATTATTCCCCACGGGAATGCAGCACATCCATCCGGGATATATGGCAGCGTGGATTGACCCAAACCCCAGAGCCAGGCTGGCCATGGAGCCCCTGCAGAGAGGGGAGCCCTCTGCAGCCCTGTCCTGACTGCGCTGATCAAAGCCCCATCCATCCATCCATCCGTCCGTCCATCCATCCATCCATCCCTCCATCCATCCATCCATCATCCATCCATCCATCATCCATCCATTATCCATCCATCCATCCATCCATCCATCCATCCATCCATCCATCCATCCATCATCCATCCATCATCCATCCATCCATCCATCCATCCATCCATCATCCATCCATCCATCATCCATCCATCCATCCATCCATCCATCCATCATCCATCCATCCATCCATCCATCCATCCATCCATCCGTCATCCATCCATCCATCATCCATCCATTATCCATCCATCCTCCATCCATCCATCCATCATCCATCCATCTATCCATCCATCTATCCATCCATCCATCCATCCATCCATCCATCCATCCATCCATCCATCATCCATCCATCCATCCATCCATCCATCCATCCATCATCCATCCATCATCCATCTCTCATCCATCCATCATCCATCCATCCATCCATCCATCCATCCATCCATCCATCCATCCATTATCCATCCATCCATCCATCCATCATCCATCCATCCATCATCCATCCATTATCCATCCATCCATCCATCCATCCATCCATCCATCATCCATCCATCCATCCATCCATCATCCATCCATCCATCCATCCATCCATCCATCCATTATCCATCCATCCATCCATCCATCCATCCATCCATCCATCCATCCATCCATCCATCATCCATCCATCCATCATCCATCCATCCATCCATCCCTCCATCCACCCAGCATCTTTTCCCAAAGGAGGATTTTGACTGTCCTGAACCAAAAAACTTCCAGGCAAGATGATTTCCATGTTGTGTTTGTGCTGGGAGGTCAAATGGGTTGTTGATTTCTCCTCTGGTGCTGTCTGAGTAGCACTGTGCATGTTTGTAAACATTTCTGAGAGGTTCCTCACAATAAAAACAAGCTGCTCTTGTTTGGTAACTAATCTAGGAGGATCCTGCGTGGAAAGCAAAGTGAGTAAAGGAGGCTTTCCTTGTAATTACTGATAATTATTGCTCACATCTGAAAGCAAAAACATGCACAAAGTCTTAAATGAATGTGGCTTTCTGTGGTGCTGGGTAGCAAACGAGTACTGAAGGAAGTGCAAAATATCAATTTGGGAACCTCCTTCTGCAATTACGATTTTGATGGGAAAACTTAAAAGCCAGAACCACTTCAGGTGAATTTTGCTGCTCCTTTAGCACAATATATCCCAGTGACTACAATCCCTGCCCTCTGGAACTTCCAGAGGCTGAGGAACAAGACTCCAAGGACAGCACAGAAGGTGGAATATTGTGATCTTGGTTGTTTCCTCCAAGAAACTGCCTCTCCTTTATTCCTCATGAAAACAATCAACCACCGCACAAGCACAGCCTAAACCATGTCTGTTACTGTGATGGACATAAAAACCATCTGAGATCCCCTTTTTCATGAACACTGCAGCACCAGCTCCAGGCAGGGCACACCAGAAGAGTTCAGCAGCAAAACCCAAGCACAGAAATGCTCTGCTCTTTGTAGACCAGTGGCTGAGGCACAGAGGGACTTGAGCTGGGTTTATTTTCCTGCACTTTGGCTCTCTAAAAATTCAATATCTTGTCCAAACTTGTCATCTAAACTCTGTAATTAATGGGGGAGACATATCCAGCAAACAATTCAGGGACAGCTGAGGGTGATTCAGCCTCCCTGGATTATCAGGGGACTCTGAAGAGCTGAGCTGGGCTGGGCCAGAACCATCCCACAGCACCCCGTGCCTGCTGTTGTGTAATATCCTGCAGTGCAGGTAGGAAACCACCCTGGGCTGGTGATTCTTCATCTTCTCTTCTGCAGCATTTGATCCAAACCCCTCTGAGATGAGAAATCCTTGTGAGCCCAGTGCCAGTTTGGCAGAGCTCACACTCCTTGTCCTCTCTTGGCCCTGGGGCAAGCAGGGCTTGGAACCCAGCTGGTGAAACAAAGTCTGGGACCAACCCACATGGGCTTTTATTCACTCGAAAAAATGGCAGCACATCAGCTGAAGTGCCACAAAGAAAGAAAGAAAAAAAAAAGATTAATGTCACTTGGGGAAGAAAGTTTGGCAGGGTTGGATGTCAAACACAATAGGAAAAATCACCTAAGGTGAAGATCTATAGAAATTAATAATTAATCTCTTAACACCAGGCAGCTGCACGTACAGGTCTCCGGTGGCTGCCAAGAAGCAAATCTGTCCTGCAGTGCCAGCAGAAGGGAGGGGCAGTGTCCTTAACGCTGAGGAAAGAAATCTCCGTCATTCCTGGTGTCACCACAATGGCAGAGGGGGAAAGCAGCACCGGGATTTCAGCCCCACAAGAGGCAGAAATGCCCGTGATTCAGTTTGTTTTGCACCCAGCCCTCTGCTCCTGGCTGCTCTGCAGAGGGCAGGCAGCAGGGACAGCAGAATTCCCTGCAGGACACGGGGACCCCAGCCAGGAGTGCTGCAGCAGACAGCTCCCAGCAGCCTGATGTGGGATAACCTCACTGGGACGGAGATTTCTCTCACTGGGACGGAGATTTCTCTCTCTGGGTTGGAGATTTCTCACACAGAGACAGATTTCTCTCCCTGGGACAGAGATTTCTGTCCCTGGGGTGGAGATTTCTATCACTAGGATGGAGATTTCTCTCCCTGGGATGGAGATTTCTTTCACTGGGGGACAGAGATTTCTCTCACTGGGGACAGAGATTTCTGTCCCTGGGATGGAGATTTCTGTCACTGGGGTGGAGATTTCTCTCACTGGGGACAGAGATTTCTCTCACTGGGGACAGAGATTTCTCTCCCTGGGACAGAGATTTCTGTCCCTGGGATGGAGATTTCTGTCACTGGCACAGAGATTTCTCTCACAGAGACAGATTTCTCTCTCTGGGACAGAGATTTCTGTCTCCAGCGCCTTGGAGCTCGGACTGAGCCCTGCAGAAGCAGAGCACTGTGACCCTCCCAAGCGTGGTGCTGCCCATCCCCAAGTCCTTGGAAGTCCTTGAAGTCCTTGGAAGCCCTCATCCCTCTGCACAGCACGCAGATGCTCTGCTGAGGTGACCTCATCTCTCTCCACAGAGAGAAATTTCAGAAACGCAGCCCAGACAGCTCTCAGCCTCCCCACGCACTGATACCGTGACAATTCACAGCTATTCCCGTGGAAAGCATCCAGCAAACCCCCCCCTCTCCCTGGAAAACAAACCCGAGCAGCTCCAGCCGCAGGGCTGGCAGGCAGGGATGGCTCGGAGCCCTTTTCCCCGACACTTCTCCCACTCGCAGATGCTGAATGGGATCCCAGTGTCCCGCTCAGCTCTGCTCTCTGTCAAAGCCTCCCGAGCAGGGGCTACTGCAGCTCTTACATTTCGCAGGCTCGGCTGCCCTGCCAGCTCACACCTTCTAAATCCCGGCTCTATTTCCAGCGGGTGGGGCTGGCAGGGCCGGGCAGGGTTTTTCTGGTTTTTCTAGCGAAGCTGCTTGCTGCCACCGCTTGATAGCAGCGGGCTCTGCAGGGCTCAGCAGCGCTGGGTTTGTGTGGGAGAGGTTTTACAGCGACTTCTGCGAGCCGGGAGTTCGATCAGAGGATCCATGTTCGCCCCTGGAAGAATTTTCTACCAAGGTCGCTGACATAGAAACAAAAAAAGAAATAAGGATAAATAAGAGAAACCTGTAGCTGCCTGTTCCAATAAACACTTTGTCTTTCCTGACCAATGAGTGTAAACGTATGAGTTTTATAAAAATGTAGAAAATAAAAACACGTTTGAAGCCTTCTGAAAATGGAGTGTGTTGGTTTTTATTATCTCTGCCTTAACTGTGACCATCTGAACTGCAACAGGTTTGCTCACAGGTTCTTCAGAGAAGTGGAAAATGTTTAATTGTGTGCGGTGCTCCACGAGAAAGGAGGATTCTGCTGCTGCTGAAATGCACTGAGAATATAAATTTGGATTTCTGTCCACCCTGGAAAAGAAAGAAGAGTAGAATACATCCAGGCTGTAAATGCAGGCCATAAATATCCCATGTACATGCATGTGATGATCAGCCTCTCCATTATTTTAATTTACTTTATTCTAACTTTTTTTTCCTCTCTTTTTTTTTTTTTTTCCATTCCTATTGTTGCCAAAAGTTATTGCACGAGGATGAAAACAGCACAAATTGCTACAAGAAAATCTGGGAGCTGGGAACCACAGAAGGTGTGGTACAGGGTGAGAAGCACTGAAAGTAGTGGGCAACTGCTGGGTTCGTTTTTTTTTTTTTAATGTTTTTAGCATTTTCAATGATGGAACCATCCAGTGAGCTCTGGGATCATGATCATGATCATGTCAGGATATGAAAGAATGGAATTGAGCACTGCGGCTGCCCCATCCCTGGAGGTGCCCAAGACCAGCTGGAGTGACCTGGTCTGTGGGAATTGTCCCTGGGAATGGCAGGGCTGGGCTGAGGTGGCTTTAGAGGTCCTCCCAGCCCAACCCAACCCAATCCAACCCAACCCAGCCCAACCCAACCCCACCCAATCCAATCCAATCCAATCCAATCCAATCCAATCCAATCCAACCCAATCCAACCCAACCCAATCCAACCCAGCCCAATCCAATCCAATCCAATCCAATCCAACCCAATCCAATCCAACCCAACTCAATCCAACCCAACCCAATCCAATCCAATCCAACCCAACCCAGCCCAATCCAACCCAATCCAACCCAACCCAACCCAACCCAACCCAATCCAACCCAACCCAACCCAATCCAATCCAATCCAATCCAATCCAATCCAATCCAACACAACCCAACCCCACCCAATCCAACCCAATCCAATCCATTCCAAACCAATCCAATCCAACCCAACCCAACCCAACCCAATCCAATCCAATCCAATCCAATCCAATCCAATCCAATCCAATCCAACCCAACCCAATCCAACCCAGCCCAACCCAACCCAACCCAACCCAACCCAATCCAATCCACCCCAATCCAACCCAATCCAAACCAACCCAACCCAGCCCAACCCAACCCAGCCCCTCCACGCTCTGGGCCTGGTGGGGCTCTGCCTTCCCCCCCAGCCCAGCGTGGGCTGCAGGAACGGGACAGAGCTGCTCTGTGTCCCAAACCCATTTTGGAGCCACCACTCAGCTGCTGGTGCCCCTCAGGCACCAACTGTGCAACTTCAGCCACTTTTTGGACATTTTCTCACATCAGCCCCTGCACAGGCAGCCAGAGGAGTTCTGGGAATCATCTCCCACCATCCTGGAGCTGCCTGTTCAGGACCCACCTCTGCTCTGAAGGACGTTTCTGTTCCAAGGCTCTCCTTGGAATCTTAGACAGCCCTGCTAAGACGATGATCTAAACTGACCTAAATTCCAGGTCAAGCAAAATTTAGGTTAATTTCACTGATGTAATTTTCAAATTTTAATTGGCATAAACCCTCTGGGGCAGGGATTTTTCCAGGGAGTGCGTGTGCAAGTTAAATCCACTGATGGAGGCTCAGGCCGCCGCTGAAATCCTGATTCCCAAACTTTTTCATATTTACCCGTTTTGCCTTCATATCAGGGTGTTTCTCCCTACAAATTCAGGGAATTAAAACGAGGCACCCAGGCTCCAAAGAGGGGACAGAGGGGGTGATGCTAAAAGAGCCCTGCCAGGAGCAGCCATTCCTGCAGATTGAAAGATCAGGAAAACATAAATGCAAACAGAGAGCCCATTAAACACTGGTGGAAAAATGGAAGCCCTGGAATGTCTCCAATATAACTAAAAAGCAGTCCAGGACTGGAGTGATTCTGTGTTTGTTTTCTGTCCATTTTTCATGGTTTGCTCATTGTCACTTCGAACTCTTCCAATATCATTAATACAGCTGACCAATGTTATTTCTAAGAAAAATATTTTCATTTAAAAAAAAAGGACGTTTTCCTGAGAATAATTTTTCTAAGTGTGGTGATACATTGTTGAAATAGTCCTTTTTCTATAAACAATTGACTTTTTTTTTAAAAAAGAACATGTTTATTGAAAAATTTACTGGAAATATTACCAAATCTTCGTCAATGAATTACATTTATAATATTTTTATTTCACAAAACCCCTTGGAATGGAGTGTGAAGCGGGGCCATCTGTGACAGGATAAATCCAAGCAGTGCAGCTTGTGGGAGCACAATAGTTCATGTTTTAAGGGTTGGAGTGGTTCTAACAACCATCCCAGAAATCCACACTGTTTACAGGACAGGGGCTCCATGTGCTGAGGAGGAGCTGCTCAGCAGAACTTTGTTCCAAAAGGAATCTCTGGGCTCCTATTCTTGGAATTGGGTGGACGGGCTTTTCTTTCCCATCTCTCCATCCATGTTCCTCTTTTTCCCATCTCCAACAAAAATCAGCGCTAAATATGCCCAAATATCCCTGGTTTAACCCTTTGTGCAGCATGCTTTTGTCTTATGGGTGTTCAACTCCACCTCTGGACTAATTAAACTCCTAAAACTCCCTTCAAATTAATCTCATGGGAAGACTGAGAGGATAGGAGGAGACTGAGACACGTTGGGGTGGGCAGACTGAGCTTCCAAGACCCCCAAAATCTGCACAAGGAGATGGGGAAGCACCCAGGGTCTTCCAAGACCCCCAAAATCTGGATAAGGAGATGGGGAGGCATCCAGGAGCTTCCAAGATCCCCAAAATATGGATAAGGAGATGGGGAAGCACCCAAGAGCTTCCAAGACCCCCAAAATATGGATAAGGAGATGGGGAAACACCCAGGAGCCTCCAAGATCCCCAAAATCTGGACAAGGAGATGGGGAGGCATCCAGGAGCTTCCAAGATCCCCAAAATCTGGACAAGGAGATGGGGAAGCACCCAGGAGCTTCCAAGACCCCCAAAATCTGGACAAGGAGATGGGGAAACATCCAGGAGGTTCCAAGACCCCAAAAATCTGCACAAGGAGATGGGGAAACGCCCAGGAGCCTCTAAGATCCCCAAAATCTGAACAAGGAGATGGGGAAGCACCCAGTACCCCCCAGGAGCAAGGTGGGACAACCTCACTGGGCTTAGCTGCGGCCAGGGAAAAGAAAATTGAGGAGCAGCCAGGAAAAAAATGACAAACAGGGGATGAATTGTGAGGAGTTTGGGGGGGAAAGGAGGTTCCTCAGCATTAAAGAAATATGTTAATCACAGTAACAGCTTAATTTACAACTTAATGTGTGTAATTACAACTGTGCTCTTCCCCCACCCTGGCAGAGGTTAATTTTGTGTGTGCACATTCAATATTCCCTTGCCAGGGACACGGGGCACTTATTGACACAGATGCAGAGCACTTGAAGGCGGGAGGGGAGGGGGAAGCTCTGGAGCCAGGACCCAGGGCCCAGCCCCACGGCGATGGTAATTTGTGGTTTTTCCTCCAACGTTTAGTAGCCACAAAGAAGCCTTAGAAATTTCTGGTCAGAACCAGGACTCCCCTGTTCCTCTGCAGACGAAACACTGAGCCCTTACACTCCAACCCAATAAATATTTCATCTGGTTTGGAGGGAGAAGGGGTGGAGCCGGGCAGAAATTGTGTTTCACGAATGCAAATGACAGCTCAGACCCTCCAAGAGCCAAATCCTGCCTTGCCTCCCACCCCTGAGTGTGGGCAGGGGCACAGGGGGGCTGTGGGGACAGGGACAGGTGAGGTCCAGGTGATTTGGGCGCTGTTGGACACCACGGACACGTCCATGGGGCTCCCCTGGAAAAGCACAATAAAGCAGAGAACCCGCAGCAGGAACTGAATGGGAAAAATGTTACACAGAGGGGAAACTCAGAACCTGGTCTGGAAACATCCCAAGCACATGAAGAGACAGAAAGATAAGTTTAAAACACCCTTTAGCTCTGCCCTCCTCATCAATAAGCAGTGGACAGATTTCTGATAATGCATTTATTTCTCCTTCTCCCGTTTTTATCTTTGTTAATCGGGTTTTGGTGCCAAGTTGGAGCTTTGCCCTTAAATCTGATCCTCCCTCCTCGCCCTCCTGAAGGCACTGCTCTGATTCCAGCAGACCTTGTGATGGTGACTCATTGACCAAAGAGATGAGGGGCAACCTTTGCAAGAGCCTGGACACCATCATTCCTTTGGGAAGTCCTTGGGATGCAAAGCACAGCCTCAGGATTCCATCCAGCAGGAGACAATTTAATTTAAATGAAAAATTTAATTTTCTATATTAACACAGAAACTCAAAAAAAATTCCTGAATAGTTAGTCATCCATCCAACCATTCTGGTCAAATCAGCTGTGATAAAGAAAAAAGTTTGAAATCAAGACACAGAGTTAAGCAAAATCTCCATGAGTTGTTGAGCTGGAAGGGAGAAGAAAATCCAGACCCGCTGAATCCAAGGCTAAGAGAGATGGACATGGGAATTTGTAGGAGGATTGTGTTCCCATAGCCCATAAGCACTGCAAGGAATAAATCAGGGGCAGAATTTATTTAGGGCAGGGCTCTGATCTCCTGTAAATGCTTTTAAGGCCGAAGGGAAATGCCCACACTGCTCTCCTGTCCCTGCCCTCTGAGGGATTTATATCCAGCTTTTAAGAGTTGTTCCTGAGAGGAAGATTTAATTCCTGTCCCATCCCAACCATCTATGACTGATAAAATTCAGGGTATGCTGGAAGTTTGGAGTGTACAGGAGACAATCCCGTAATTCTGGAGAGCTCCAGCTGCTCTCCACGAGCCCATCCCACTCCATGACTCCGTAAACAACTTCCACAACAGGAGAATTCAGTAAAAAACAAATCTTCAGGAACAGAAACTGATGCACTGTGATCAGAGGAGTCTCTCAGGAAATGACACTGTTAGTGTCCCCCAAAGATTTAATGTTTTATCCTTTCTTTAAACTCCAGCTGGAGTTTAGATTCACAGAATCATCTAGATTAAAAAAGATCTCAAGATCATCGAGTCCAACTGTGATTGATAACTCAAATATTTAAAAAAATTGGCATCTGGTTTGTTTTGATGTTGATACCTGATTTACAATATTTTCAATTATTCCCAACAGGAGCCAAAATACATAAAATGTCTACAAACTGCAAACAGAAAGTGGAAATGGTTATAAAGAGACCACCAAGCTTCATTATCTGAACTTGTAAAAAAGCATGAACAGAACGGAAAATGTTCAGAAACCTGAATAAAACTCAGTGGTTCAGCTCAGTGATTTTTTACTGCCTTTGGAAAAAACTTCCAGATTGACAAGGTGACAAGAAAAAACAAATCTTGCCCATATCCCCTCAGTTTGAGGGAGTTAAGAGATATCTAATGGAGCAGGGAAAGTGATTATTATATTTTAAATACTGGATTTTAATACCGATGGGGCGTCTCAAATGAAACGAAAAGCAAGGCTGAAATTGGAAATAGACATTACTGCGAAAATTCATGAGAAGCTGCAAATATCAGCCTGTTTAAAATGATAATAAATCAGCCAGGATCCTGAAGCGTATTTATTATGCTTGGAATTAGCAATAATAAAACCAAAGCTCCTGCGATGGCCACGGTGGAATGGAATGGGAATGAAATGAACTCCGCGGGTCGATTTCGTGCTTTGTGCATTGTCACTTTTTGGGACCCAGGGCACTTCTGGAGCTCCCCCAGCCCAAGGAGCTGCAGTGGGTGGCAGTGGGGACAGCTGGGTGTGGTTTTGGGGTGGCTGGTGTGGTCTTTTTGGGGTGGCTGGTGTGGTTTGGGGTGGTTGGAGGCCATCCTGGCACCCCTTCCGCGGGCTCCTGATGAGTCAATTTCGTGCTTTGTGCATTGTTGGATTTTTGGATCCAGGGCATTTCTGAAGTTCCCTCGGCCCGAGGAGCTGCAGTGGGTGGCAGGATGTGTTTTTGGGGTGGCTGGGTGTGTTTTTGGGGTGGTTGATGAGGTTTGAGGTGATTGAAGGTGATCCTGGCGCTCCCTCCGCCTGCTCCCAATTTCGCACTTTGTGCATTGTCACAGTTTTGTACCCAGGGCTCTTCTGGAGCTCCCCCAGCCTGAGGAGCTGTGGTGGGTGGCAGTGGGGGTGGCTGGGTGTGCCGTTGGGGTGGCTGGGTGTGGTTTTGGGGTGGTCGGTGTCTTTTTGGGGTGGTTGGAGGCAATCCTGGCGCTTCCTCCGCGTTCTCCCGATGAGTCAATTTCGCGCTCTGTGCATTGTCACATTTTTGGATCCAGGGCATTTCTGAAGTTCCCTCGGCCCGAGGAGCTGCAGTGGGTGGCAGTGGGGGTGGCTGGATGTGTTTTTGGGGTGGCTGGGTGTGTTTTTGGGGTGGTTGATGAGGTTTGAGGTGATTGAAGGTGATCCTGGCGCTCCCTCCGCCTGCTCCCAATGAGTCAATTTCGCGCTTTGTGCATTGTCACAGTTTTGTACCCAGGGCTCTCCTGGAGCTCCCCCAGCCTGAGGAGCTGTGGTGGGTGGCAGTGGGGGTGGCTGGGTGTGTGGTTTTGGGGTGGCTGGTGTGGTTTTGGGGTGGTTGGTGTGGTTTGGGGTGGTTGGAGGCGATCCCAGCACTCCCTCTGTGTGCTCCCGATGAGTCAATGTCGTGCTTTGTGCATTGTCACATTTTGGGACCCAGGGCACTTCTGGAGTGTCTCTGGCCTGAGGAGCTGCAGTGGGTGGCAGTGGGGGGTACCTCGGTGTGTTTTTGGGGTGGTTGGTGTGGTTTGGGGTGGTTGGAGGCAATCCTGGCGCTCCCTCCGCCTGCTCCCAATGAGTCAATTTCGCACTTTGTGCATTGTCACATTTTTGTACCCAGGGCTCTTCTGGAGTTCCCCCAGCGTGAGGAGCTGCAGTGGGTGGCAGTGGGGGTGGCTGGGTGTGTGGTTTTGGGGTGGTTGGTGTGTTTTTGGGGTGGTTGGTGTGGTTTGGGGTGGTTGGAGGTGATCCCAGCACTCCCTCTGTGTGCTCCCGATGAGTCCATTTCGTGCTTTGTGCATTGTCACATTTTGGGACCCAGAGCACTTCTGGAGTGTCTCCGGCCTGAGGAGCTGCAGTGGGTGGCAGTGTGGGGTACCTCGCTGTGTTTTTGGGGTGGTTGGTGTGGTTTGGGGTGGTTGGAGGCAATCCTGGCACCCCCTCCTCCTGCTCCCGATGAGCGCAACGTGTCCCATGTGTTCTGCATGCCCCGGAACCAAGGTCACCCCGATGCCTCCTCAGCTCTGCATTTTTCAAAGCCAGAGTGGTTTCAGGATCCGTGAATAGCTCTCCAATGAAACAGTTCCAAAAATACACCCGTATTTCCATATGCTGATTTTTTTTCCCAACTTTATCACCCTCTTTCTAATTTTTTTCTTCGTAACCTCAATATTTTGTGATTAAAAAACAAAACAAAACAAAATAAATAAAACTTACTTCCATGTCCTTTTACCTCCTGAAATCCCAGTCTGGTTCTGCAGACCTTCTCACCTATGCACTTTCTAATAAAAAGGAAAAAAAGCAAAAAAGATTTCAAGGCAACTCCACAGATCCTTGAGGCAATCTCTCATTGGGTCAGCCTCAAACAGGGCCACCTCCAAGACATAAAAAACTCCCCAAAAGTCTGTTTTTGAGGAGACCCACCCAATTCATTTGAAGTCCCATCAGCTGCGAAGAACCTGGATGTGATTTAAAGCTGAATTTTCACGTTTACCACTTGGCCGGCTCAATCTCCATGACGCCCTCACCAGATGATTCTGACATCATCTGAGGCAGAAAACGGATGAGCAGGAGCCTCTCTGGAGGAAGAAACATCCTGTTTTTTTCAAGCATCCCAAAGAGTTTCAGCCTCTGTGGTCAGTGGAATGTAAGCAAATAAATAAAATGAAAACAAATCAAATGATTTCCTATAGGAATTCTTCCCACCCTAAAGGCAGCGGGGCACTAGCAAACATTCAGTAAACAGGAACTGGCAGAAACATCCCCAGAATCCAAATGGATTTTTATTTATCTTTCCCACTGCATGCTCAGGCAAATGCTGATAGACAAATGCAGGTAACAATTTTAATGAGCGTTAATTTTTTCCCTATTTGTATTCCAGGTCTGAGTTGGTTTTTCTTAATAAACACTCCTGCTTCACTCCCTCACTGGGGCTCACATTCAAACCAGGCTGGACAAGGTTTCAGGTGAGCTTTGTCTCACTTGAGTGGAAAACATGCCCCAAAATCTGGATTTGATGGGACTGAGCCACTTGAGCTCAAAGTTTGCATTAAGGGTTTCATTAATTAACTTGAGATGTGGGGTTGAACGTTGGCTGCAGCCTCGTGGCAATAACACAGAGCCCTGAGTGCCACTGAGCTGCACTCTCCACACTTGCATGGGTTTTTAATTGTGATGTATTCAATTTATTCATTTATCAGGGCATGATACTTAAGAATTTATGCATCTATTTTTAAAAAAATATAAAGCCAAGTATGAATGCATTGGTTTTAATTATAAAAATAAAAGGAGCTTTTCGAAACCAGGGAACAACCCCTGAGCTCCCAGGCCCCCAGGTGACTCCACAGTAGCTCAGGATAGGGATGAAATCCTGAAATACAGCACTGGGACAGGCAGAGAGAGCCATGAGAGGAAAAACAAACACTGGGGCAGAACTCGATGAGCTGCCCACCCTGTGCCTGCCCCAGACCCCCTCGCTCCTTTCAACCCCTTCTCCAAGGCAGTTTCATGCTCATTATTTGTCAGATTAATTAAGCAGGATTTAATGTACTCATTTTCACTATTAATCTTTTCAATCCAAAATATACTAAATTTTGGTGGATAGTGACCTCCTCCTCCTCAAGGATTTTAGGTCCACGTGCTGCTTTGACATTGCTCCCCTGGCCTCTTGAGATCCACACCAGTTTCACCCAGTGCGGGTCTGGCCTTTTTTGGAGGAAACCTTCCACACCAGGTAGATTAAAATCATCCAAATATCACCCAGAAAGGGACACTCACATACAATAAATAAAAACCTGGATGTTTTTTAGTAATTCCTGCCTGGAGTGAAGCTGATACAGAAGTGCTGCAATTTTGCTCTCCAATCTCAGATACAAACTTAATCCAGGGCTGAATATTGCCCCACAGAGATGGATGTGGTGGTAGAGGCAGCCATGGGATGTGGTGCTGCCAACTCCACTGCCTTCAGCCCGAGCTTAAGGACATTTTTGGAGGTAGGTCCCAACTTTCCATGAAAGGGAAAAGCCATTTGTCTGTCTGTAAGGAGAAGCGAGGCATGAAAATACAGCCTTTAAAAAAACACAATTTCAAACCAGTCTCAAATTTCAGATGGCTCGTGAGCCAGCGCCGTCCTCGGAGGGAGCCAGCTCTGAGTCTTGTTCCTTGCTGAATTAGGAGGGCTCTTCCCATCAGCAGGCATGGGAAACCTCCAGATCCAGCATCCACCTTGTGTGTTCTCCATGTTTTAAACTGCTCCTGTAAAATTCACAGAATCACAGAATTTACAGAATCAAAGAATCAATCACAGAATCACAGAATCACAGAATTCACAGAATGACAGAATCACAGAATGCACAGAATTCACAGAATCACAGAATCACAGAATCACAGAATCACAGAATCACAGAATGCACAGAATTCACAGAATCACAGAATTCACTGAATCACAGAATTCACAGAATCCTCAGAACCCACAAAATCACAGAATCACAGAATCCCGAGGTTGTCAGAGACCTTCAAGACCATCGAGTCCAGCCCAGCCCCAGCCCCTCACCCAAGCCCTGGCCCCCAGTGCCACATCCAGGCTCTGTTAAACACACCCAGGGATGGGGACTCCACCACCTCCCCGGGCAGAACATTCCAGAGCTTTCTCACCCTTGCTGTAAAACACTTTTCCCTGCTCTCCAACCTGTATTTCCCTTGGTGCAGCTGGAGGCTGTGAGCTCTGGTTCTGTCAGTGCTGCTGGAGACAGAGCCCAGTCCCAGCTGAGCACAGGCGCCTCTCAGGAGCTGTGCAGAGTGATGGGGGCACCCCTGAGTCTCCTTTGCTCCAGGATTAACCCCCCAGCTCCCTCAGGGGTTCCTCACAGGGTTTTTGTGTTCCCAGCCCCTTCTCCAGCCTTGCTGCCCACTCTGGACGTGCTCCAGTTCCTCAACGTCCTTCCCAAACTGAGGAGCCCAGAACAGGACACAGCACTCGAGGTGTGCCCTCACCAGTGCTGAGCACAGGGCAAGGATGACCTCCCTGCCCCTGCTGGCCAAATCAAAGTCCCAGAGCTGTTGTGGTGACAACTGCCCTCCCAGTGACACCTGGCGAGGCAGACACAGAGCTCCTGGCATGGAAGGGACGTCCAGAAAAGAGCCAGCTGGGTGGAAATAAAGAGCATTTGGCTCTTCACTCCATTTTCATTCCTTCTGTCTCATCATTTCCCTAAGCAGACATCCCTCCTGTGTCTCAGCATCACCCCAAGGTGCTCCCACCTCCCCATGAGCAACCCAAACCCACCTGCAGAAGGCACCACTCCCAGCCAAACACCCTGAGCCCAGCAACTGCTCCCTCCACCCTCCCCTGCTTCAGTTTAGGGGGAAAATCTGCAGGTTCAGGCTGGTGGGGGGACCTTTTCTGGATATTATGGCCACAAGCTGATGGAGCACTGCAGGATTTGCCTTCCTGTGAAGCAAGAGCTGGAATTCTGTGCTGAAACCTCCCCAAATTCCCTTCTCCAACATCTGCCCAGCTCTGGTTTGCTGAACTTGCCCTTGGGCTGAGGTGATTTATGGTCCCCAGCCATCCCAGCTCCCTCTCCACTGCTGGGAGGTGCTGGTGCCCCCGGCCCCATCCATGGCAGCACCTGGGTGGGATGGGAATGGCTTTTTCCAAACAGTTCCTCCTCCTCAGATACGCTCTGCACATCCGTGTCTGGCCAGGAGCTCAGCCATTTATTTTTCCTCTCCATAGGCATGTTTGGAGCTGTGGGTGGCCTCTCCTGTTTAAAATAAAGAAGCCAGGGGGAAGCTTTGTTCTTTGCAGGCTGAAAAATCAGAGCATCTGTCCTGTGCTGGGTGGGAGAAGGAAGCAGCAGAGCTCAATCTGCTGGAAATTTCCCCACCTGAATTTTTGTTTTGGTTGGGTTGAAGGAAACAGGAACACAAGGCAAAAAGAAGACAAGAACTTTACAGAAGGACAGAATCATCCAGGTGATGAAAATGCTGTGAATTTGGATAATCACATTACTGGAATTCTTGTTTCTACAGATGATCAGAAATTGAAAGTATTTGATATAATCTCACGGCTCCTGAGTGGCCTCAAGCCAGGTTTTATTGGATTAAATACTCCTGGAGCAATCAGCCCAGTTCAAAGACATCTGCAGGGTCATTCAGGGCAGAGTGTGCTTCATTCTATAGTAATTTTAATATAAAAGAGGTCTCTTCAGAACTTCTCTCACAGTTTGCTTCCACTTTTACTGTTTGAAGCCTGAAACAGTCTTTTTAATCATAGCTGCCAGCCCCATTTAAAGCAAAACAAGCAGGGCTAGATGAGCGCTTTTAAATTTTACTATTTTTTAAAATATCCTGACATTTTGCAAAACCATCCTGGCAAACATAATGACATATCTTCTGTCATTATGCTTTTGCTTTCTGTAATTGGTTGAAACTGAGACTTCGCTTGTTTTATGTTATGCTGTAATGCTAAGCACCTTTAGCATTCTAATCAAAGAACTGTCAGCATCTTTTGCTGCATTGTTGTAACAATGAGACTGATGCTGAAAAAATGAAGTTCGAGACACTGATCAAGAATGACCCCGTTCCCGTTCGTGTTGTAAATAAACAGCCAGCATCACGAGACACCAAATTCTCTGAAAAAAAAATTACTCTGAGCAGCCCAACCCGGTCCATGAGCACACAGGACTGAGCCACCTCATCGATCCTCCCAGCACAGGACAGCTTGGGTTTCTGCCTCCCCTTGCGCCTCTGAACCTCGCCATAAATATTCCCCCTCCGCAGTGGAAATTTGTGCAGGGCAGGGACATTTATGACTTGCCACGGGATGCTGGGCAGCACCCACGCCCCCTGGGCAGGGAGGGCATCCCAGCCTCTTCCCTCACCCCGTCCCTGCTGCAGGGAACAACTCCTGGGTGTCTCTGGACCTTCCAGCTGAGGAGCAGCCCGCAGCGCCCCTGGCCCTTGATTTACACAGTGCTGCTTCTATCACTGCTTAACTCATCCCCGTGCATCCACTGCAAAGCGCATTTTCCTGCCTGGGATTTCGCTCCTGGCCAAGGAATGGCAGGAGATGCTTCGTTATTGAAGCGGGAGAAGAGCCTGTTTTGAAACTGGTGTTTTGCAGGTCATTAATCCCAGCCCTGGATGGGAGCCTTTAGCTTTTGACCTCCCCAGCGACCGAGTTATTTACTGCAGACGACAAATGGTTACTTTTAAAGAGTTGTTTTCAAAAGGTTTTTTTCCCATTTTGGAGTCTTTGTGGAGCATTGTAGGAGCCCTCATGGTTCCCCTGTCTCGTATCCTTAATCCACCCTGAAAGATATACAGGGCACTTTAGGGATGACTCATGCCAGGGTAAGAGGGTGGTTATGCAATATCCACATTATTCCTGTTATTTCTTGGATGCCTCAGTCTCATAACTCTGCGTGGTCTTAATATTGAGGGGGAATTTGAGCTGCATAACATCCACAGAAAATCTCCGAGAGTTTACTGATACAGTTCCCAAATCCAGTCCGTGTCTGTGATCAGCACTAAAAATGGGCAGAAAATCGGATATTTAGGGTTGAAAATCGGATATTTACTGTGATTTATTGCACGTGTAAGTGTATCCTGCAACAAATGAACGCGGCTTCATTAAATCAGGATTTTAAACCGACTCTCTGGCAGGACTGATAATTGATGTCAGCAGATAAAGGGGTGAATTCTGTTCTGAAAAATTACTGGGAAGAGTGGGAGCAGTGATCCCACCAGCCCAGGAGCTGCTCCCTCAGAGGGAAGGGGAAAACTGGGAGCAGGGAGATAAGGAACGACCAGCCCAAGATGAAATTTCCATGGGAAGGAAGCAGGAGGAGATTCATGCACACAAATGGTCAGTTTTCCCTCATTTTCCACCTCTTTGGTTGTGTCACTCCATGTCCATAGCTGTAGGTGTTCCACAGTTTCCTGGGGCTGGAACAACCCCTGCGCTGCTCAAACAACACTCGGCCAAGCTGAGGACAGCGTGAATTAAAGAGGACGAGGTGACAAACACAAGGTCCCCCCCAAATGATGCTCCCAGCTTAAATTTCCATGGCTTAATCTGCATTTTGGCTGAGCAGGGAAGGCCTCCACGGTGGCGTGTTGGTTTAGTGGTTGGAGGATGACATAAAATAAAAGGCCTGGGTTCAAAGGGCCCGGCTGTTTACGGGAATCCCACCCCCCGAGCCCTGGCAGGAGCGTCCCGGATTACTCATCCGCGTTAACTCTTTGGATAAACATTTCCCTGTCGAGCCTAAGGTCGAGCTGCACAGCCCCTGACAAGGGGAAAAAAAAAAAGAAAAAGAAAAAAAAATCCATGTTCGAAAATAAACACAACACAGGTCTGAATTAGGGGCTTGTTCCTTACAAAGGAAGATGTATTTACACAAGGGCAGCTCATCGGGACGCGTTGGTTTTCCAAAGGAGAGAGCTGTGGAGGGATCTGAACATCACTGAGTGACAGCACCTGAAGGGGAAGGGTTTGAGCCACGCCAGCTGTGCAGGGCAGGAGCTTGGGAACGGCTTTGGAGCTCCACGGTGAGCTCGGGAGGTGAAGGGTCTGGCAGGCAGGGCGGGATTGACTGGGAAAGCGATCTCATGCTCTAAGGACAGGAACACCTCCAGCCCCACATCCAGCGCCCTGAATCACTGCCTTCCACTGAATTTCCATGATGTCAAGCAAGTGGGAAGGAAAATAGGCCGGAGCTAAATGGAGGACGGGAGCGTGGAGCAAAATCATGTTAGATTTGGGGCGATTTTTTTTGGCTTTCCCCAACGAAGGTGGCAGCGCATTTGAAAAGTAAGAATTGAAACAGAAATTCAGCTTGTGATGATGAATGGTCAGGAATTCTACTTGAGAGCAGCCCCACCACGTTTAATAGAGGTTATAAATGTCTGCATCCACCACAGGAGGGGAAAGCAGGGTAAGGGGCATTGATGGGAAATAAAATTCCCAGGAGAAGAAGTGCCAGGGTGTTTGTGTTCCAGGTCTGGAGAAATCTCTGTCCTACAAACTGCAACTCATCAACAGGAATTAATTAGGAATCCTTCCCTGGAAGGGTGGGAGGCCCTGTCACAGATTCCCAGAGAAGCTGTGGCTGCCCCTGGATCCCTGGAAATGTCCAAGGCCAGGTTGGAGCACTCTGGGACAGTGTAAGGTGTCCCTGCCCATGGCAGGGGTGGCACTGGATGGTCTTTAAGGTCCCTCCCAACTGAGCCCATTCCGTGATTCCACGACAATTTCTGTAGCAAATAAGTCTGAAAGAGCAGAGAATTCTCTTTGCAGCGCAGTACAAGAGCCACACATGTTAAATCTGTTTTACAGTTCAGCAGCGCCGTGACATTATTTCCATTTTCCCTCTTTGATTTTCCCACAACTTTTTAATTTTTTCTTTTTAAAAGCTGCAAAATGCTGATACCCTAGAGACAACTTAAGCTGTTGTCTTTGACAACTTAGGATATTCCTAAAAATTTGGCAAGACCCTCACTAAGCCCTTGGCTCTATCCACATGCTGGACAGGATTAGCATCTCAAATGCTGCTCACACCGTCATCTTCTGGGCACAACAATGACAATAAAAAAAGAAATTCCAATAAAACTGGAAAAAAAAAAATCTCATTTCATAAGGATTCTGTCTAACCTTCAGCTGGAAACGAGATGACAAATAGGCCAGCAAGGCCAACTAAGATTTTTTTGGGGTATTGATTTAAAGCAGAGAAGCCACAGTTGGTAGTTTATCAATTCCAGTGGAAACCAAGGATCATGGAACTAAAAGGTATTAATCACTGTGGATTACAGAACCCAAGGCTTCTATTAATTTCCCTGCCAGTTTCGTTATCTTCTCAGATTTTCCTGTCATTTCTTTAAGGCTTCCCTTGTAAATTTTGCATTTTGAGCTGCGAGGGGCCATTAGAGGATGGCAGGAGTCCTGTGCTTTTCTCGTAATGAATTCTCAGGTTACCCCGGCTTTTCCTGTGCAAACAAACTGAAGCCACACACAATTATCCCTCAGCTGCCCAGGCAGACATTCCCGAGGAGGATCTCCTATTTTTAATCCAGCTATTGGAATAAACTGGGGAAGGCTCCCAGGCTTTGCAGCCCCTTGTTTGGGCTGGAAATAAAACATCAGCAGTGCAAACGCATGTCTGGTGCATTATCCTTGAAAATAATAATCTGGGGGTTGTTCCAGTTGGGATTTCAAGAGCTGGGTACTCATGGATCCAGCCTGTGGAGGTAGAAATCTTCCATTTCTACACAAATCACTTATTTCAGTGAAAACTCCTGGGATTTTTATCAGAAGAATGGAAGGTTCCTGTCCCACCCTTCCCTGATTAATTCAGTCAACACAGGTTGTGTTTCCAAGCTTCTTTCTACAATCATCACAAATAAAAACTGAGATTTCCATTAAAAAAACCCCTCTTGAATCACAGATTCATGGAATAGTTTGGGTTGGAAGGAACCTTAAGGCCGATTTTATTCCATCCCTGCCATGGCAGGGACACCTTCCACTATCCCAGGTTGCTCCAAGCCCTGTCCAGCCTGGCCTTGGACACCTCCAGGGATGCCCACAATTGGGCTGGGCCTTGGGCTGCCACCAGAATTCCCCTGGCCCTAAAAGTTTTCACCCACATGGATTCAACCCCGTCCATTCCATTTAAAGCAATCACTGGTTCCACAGTGTTGGCTCTGCAGCCCTTAAAATTGAGGAGATGCTCTTTAAAAAACAGGAATTATTGTTGGAGATGTTGTTACATTTAACCTTCCATGCCATTTCCCTTTGCAGGTTGTACAAAGGCAAAGCAAACACATTTTCTTACATTTTTTTGGGTTATTTTTACTTTAGCTTTGCAGTTCAGCAGCTTCCTCAAGCTCTGTTTGCAGGACAGGGTTCCTTATTCATCAGTGGCAACATTTTCCCTTTGTTTTATTCTCCTCTAGCCAGGAACGTAATCCAGTCATGATGTTCAGCATGGTGACAGCACCAATATTTCATGAGAAGTAAAGAGGGATCAAAACTAGTCCCTAACTTATGTATGGGGGAGGAGGAGGGGAAAGGAGGAGATGCAGAAAGATTTTCTTTGGTTTTCTGCAGATTTTCTTTCATTTTACGCAGAATTTCTTTGATTTTACGCAGAGCTTCCTTGATTTTGTGCAGAATTTTGCAATTTTTACTAAGAATCTGCTCCCAGCTGCACTGCAACACACCACAATTATTCAGGAAAAGCTTCTTTCGATTCCCTAACTCCTGTTTAACAACTTTTAACCATTTCCACGCTGCCATTTGTTTCATTCCGTGCCAAACAACCTCCCCATTTACACAGCTTTTCCCCCCAGCCACAAAGTGAGCATATAATATATTACAGGTCGATTTCCTTTGATATCCCCCCCATCCCCAGCTGTCTTTCCCCACTCCCAAGCCTTGGATTAAGCGGCTCCCAGGCAGCCCACGGAGCTGGACGGCAGGAGAGCTCTGCAATAAGTCCTAAATTGAAAGCTCTGCTGTGTCTCCCCACTGGGAGAGCCTGCTGAGATAGGCTTCTTTTAATATTGCCTTAATAGGCTCAGTTAATTAAGTTCAGTCTATCTGGAGGGATTTTCATGGCCTACGGAGCCCCGGCAAACGGGAGCCTATTCCTGCCCCGCTTGTTATCAATAGTGGCTGAGGGAAAAAGCGATTACAGCACTCGGGAGAGAAGAAAGGGAATCACCCTCGCTGCTTTTGCTGGCTCTGCACATTTCTGAGGATCCCAGCCCGGGGCCAACATCCATCGAGCTGCTGGGGGAAGACGGGGCTGGGAAAAACGCATCCTTGAAGGCTTGAACTTTGGAGCAGCCCCTGCTCCTCCTCACGCCGCCTTCAAGCATGAGCTGCTGGGGGCTGTTAATCACTCAATTAGGCTCTAATTATCAACAGCCGCCGCATCAAAAGGCCTCCCGTGGGCAGGGCAGGGTTGCGGCCGGTCTCTGTGACAGGTGATCCCTGCCCACAAAGGGCTCGCTGGAGCCGCGGCTGCCGCGCATCAAAGCGGGCGCGCAGCTGATGCTGCCCGGCTCCCTCCGGCCCGGCGACGCGGAGCGCGGCTTCCAGCGATTGTTCACCCAGTCCCGGGGCCTTTATTGATTATTCACTCAGCGCCGGGGCTCAAATCAAAGTCTGGCCCCGGGCAATGGGGCGGGAGGAGGTTTTATGGCGTCCCGGAATGTCCTGAGTTGGGAGGGATGCTCAAGGATCACCGAGTCCAACAGCTGGCCCTGCACAGCATCACCCACAAGAGTCACCAAGATCCCCCTGGAGCTCTGGCAGGTTCGGTGCTGTGAGCATTCCCTGTGCTCAAACACCCTCTGGGAGGGAGAAACTTTCCCAATATCCAACCTACACCTTTGTGGGAAGAACCTTTTCCAGTATCCAACCTCCACCCTCTGCGGGAAGAACTTTTTCAATATCCAACCTACACCTTTGTAGGAAGAACCTTGTCCAGTATCCAATCCCCACCTTCTGGGGAAAAACCCTTTTTCAATATCCAACCTACACCTTTGTAGGAAGAACCTTGTCCAGTATCCAATCTCCACCTTCTGGGGAAAAACCCTTTTTCGATATCCAATCTACACCTTTGTAGGAAGAACCTTGTCCAGTATCCAATCTCCACCTTCTGGGGAAAAACCCTTTTTCAATATCCAACCTACACCTTTATAGGAAGACCCTTTTCCAATATCCAACCTACACCTTTATAGGAAGACCCTTTTCCAATATCCAATCTCCACCTTCTGGGGAAAAACCCTTTTTCGATATCCAATCTACTACCTCCTGGGAAAGAAACTTTTCCCAATATCCAACTCACACCTTTGTGGGAAGAACCTTTTCTAGTATTCAACCTCCACTCTCCAGGGAAAGACTCTTTTCCAACATCCAACCTACACCTTCTGGGGCAAGAAACTTTTCCCAATATCCAACCTCCACCCTCTAGGAGAAGAAACTTTTCCCAAGAGTCATCAAAATCCCTCTGGAGTTCTGGCAGGTTTGGTGCTGTGAGCATTCACTGTGCCCAAATATCCTGAGGGGGAAAAACCTTTCCAATATCCAACCTACACCCTCTGAGGGAAAAATCTTTTCCCAATGTTCAACCTCCATCCTCTGGGAGAAGAAACTTTTCCCAATATCCAACTTTGTCCCCCTCTTCCAATATCCAACCTACACTTTTGTGGGAAGAACCTTTTCCAGTATCCAAACCCCACCCTCTGGGGAAAGACCCTTTTCCCAATATCCAACTTACATTTTTATGGGAAGAACCTTGTCCAGTATCCAAACCCCACCCTCCATGGAAAGATTCTTTTCCAATATCCAACCTCCACCCTCTGCGAGAAGAACCTTTTCCCAATATCCAACCTCCACCCTCTGTGGGTAAAAACTTTTCCCAATATCCAACCTCCACCCTCTGTGGGTAAAACCTTTTGCCAATATCCAACCTCCATCCTTGGGGGGAAGAAACTTTTCCCAATATCCAACCTACACCCTCTGGGAGAAGAAACTTTTCCCAATATCCAACTTTGTCCCTCTTCCAATATCCAACTTTCACCTTTGCGGGAAGAACCTTGTCCAGTAGGCAATGTCCACCCTCTGGGAAAAGAAACTTTTATGAAAAGAAACTTATTTAAACTTTAAACCTTCACCCCCTTCCAACATCCAGCCTATACCTTTGTGGGAAGAACCTTTTCCAGTACCCAACCTCCACCCTCTGGGAGAAGACACCTTTTCCCAATATCCAACCTCCACCCTGCCCTGACACCGCTTCAGGCTGTTCCCTTGTGTCCCCTGTGCCAAAATTCACAGCTTCAAAGGGACCTCTGCAGGCAGATCCCTCTGCAATTACGACAATATCTCTGATACTGAAAGCTGGCACCGAGGTGAGGCTTTCCCAGCAGCTGGGGCTGTCCTGAAGGTAACCCTGAGACCTGGAGGAGCCTTGGAGGAGCTGCTGGGTCTCTTCCAGGCAGGGCAGGAACGAAGCCTCTGGAATATTCTAGGCCAGAATTCCCTATTTGAATGAGACACAAATATAAATACCACCCCTTCCAACACTGCCAGCTAACTCTGAGGGTTGGGAAGGGACACATTTTCTTTCCTTCAAATACATGCAAAATACCTGCTCCCTCCTTAGTGTGAAATAAAATATTTTGCAGATATTCAGGCATTTTTTATCTCTCCTCAAAGTTCTTCAATGCAAAGACCTCATTTACTGCCCCAACATGTCCTGACAGGGCCAGAAGTTCTTATTACCCATTGCTTTGGATTAAATACAGTTTAGTAACACTTGGCCTGTAATGCTGGTTTAACTTTTGACCCATTTCTGATATTTAGCATGCACAGCTTAAATTGAATTAAGGAGCTGTGCTTTCCCAGAGTAACAAAACTCGTGGGGAAACTCCTCAAGGAGAAATGGCCAGGTTGGGGCAAGAATGTTCTGACTTCTAGCAGGGTGTAAGGAGCCAGTGGAAAACCGAGTCCAGCAATCTGGCATTCGAGGATGCTCCAAGAATACCAGAATTCTCTCACCCTTTCCAGCCCCAGTCTCATTTCCTGGGTTTTACCATGACTTGGGGTTATAGAGGCACGCAGTGAGTCAGCCTGGATCAATTTTCCTAATCCTCACAAAATGTTGATAATTTGTTCAGCTGTTCCCTTTTAACAGAGTGACAGAACAAATGCAGAGGGAGAATTTCAGCTGGGGTTTCTTTCAGCAGCTCCAACCTGGCATCCAGCTGAAAGCTTGTGATGAAGGACTTTAATTCCAGCACTAAAAGTAGTTGATGACATTCTTTTTATCCTCAATAACACGATAAAGGTGGAGCTGGGGGGAAAAAAGGATAAAAAAGGGTGCCCCAGTTACCTTTCCTGGGCTGGAATTCCCAGCCTGTGGAGCTGGAGTTCCTCAGAAGGGTCCACTCCTGACCCTTCCAAGGATGGAAATGCTGCAGGTCCAGCATCCCCCAGGCTCCATGCAGGAATCCCCACTCCCCTCAGTTTTCAGGGAATGAAAACCCTCAGTGGATTTGAAGGAACAATGCAGGGATGCTGTCGCCAGCTCTGGATCCTCAGCTCTGCACATTTGTCCACCTGCATTATCCTGCTGGCGGCTGAGGGCATCCCCTGCCATCAATCCCTTTCATCCTTCCAGGATTTCTTGTCTAGGTCAGAAAACAAATATTTTGTGATACGGATGGGCTATTTAAGGGTTCCTGAGAGCTCCTGGGTGTATTTATAAATTCAATACATAATAGATTCCTACAGAGGAACCCCTCAACGGTAAAGCCTGGATTATTCCTGCCCAGGCTGAAAGCAGCACCA
The DNA here is from genome assembly GCA_039654755.1 of Calcarius lapponicus. NCBI lineage: Eukaryota > Metazoa > Chordata > Aves > Passeriformes > Fringillidae > Calcarius > Calcarius lapponicus. Next base: position 8,257,706 of record CM077479.1, read on the forward strand.
GCATTTCTCACAGATGTGTCATCTGTTCCTTCACCACCTGGGATTAACCATAATCAAAAGTGACGTCCAAGACAATCCTTATAGCCAGTTGTTTGTTTTCTTAGTGCAGGCCAGAAGATTCCTTCTTGCAATCTTGCAAAATATTACAAAATATTGCCTTATGTCCTTACAAAGTCCTGGCATTATGTGAAAAAGTAAGGAGTGAGCTGGAGGAGTTCAAGAGTGAAGAGGTTTAATATTTTGAACTTTTTCCTCTAAATATGTACGTTAAAAATGTTTGGATCATAAAAAAAATAAATTTACAAAAGTGGCAACAAAGTGAGGAGTTTAATTTAGATAAAAGCAGAACAAAGCACTTGGAAATCAGTAGCATCATCTCATTGCTTCACCTGGAAGGAGGATGGTGTTTATTGAGACTAAAGCAACATCCTTCTCCAAAAATACTCTAAAAATGGCCCAAAATTGCAAAGTGTTTCTGTGTGCTGGATCCTGTGGGTAAGCAAAAGAAAAAATGTGGGAGGTGTAATAGATGAGTAATGCCATGGCTGACTCTCACAATTAAAAGGCAAATATCATGTATAGGTGTTTAGAGAAGTTTTATAGATTTGCAGTTATGTTTTTGTCATGGGATGCCCCGGGTTTGGGACATTTGGGGCACTTGGAAATCAGTAGCATCGTCTCATTGTTTGAAGAAATGTCTGACCTGGAAGGAGGATGGTGTTTATTGAGGGTGAAGCCACATCCTCCTCCAAAAATACTCTAAAAATGGCCCAAAATTGCAAAGTGCTTCTGTGTGCTGGGTCCTGTGGATAAGCAGAAGAAAAAGATGTGATGGATGTGATGGATGAGTAATGCCACGGCTGACTCTCACAATAAAAAAGCAAATATCATGTATAGGTGTTAAGAGAAGCTTTACAGACCCATAGTTACGTTTTTATCATAGGGTGACACGGGTTGGGGACATTTGGGAGGGTTGGCTTGTTTCTATGGCAACAGCTGACCTGCAATCAGTGATCTCCACCACTGGACAGTGAAGGAGGAATCCATGGACAGAACTTTGGGAAGGGCCAAAGGGTTTAAAGGTGAAACCTCCATTGTGTGGGTGAGCACATGGTGGGGAAAATCCTCTGCTCCAGCACTGGAATATTTTCTCTACTCAGTCTTCTGTTAGAATTTTGACAAGGTTCTAATAAACCTTTTACATTTTTTGGAATTGAGCAGCATTTCTCACAGCAGAGGAGGATTCCTGGGATAACCAAGGGGCCTGGAAGCACCCGGGACTGGGAGAGGGGCTTGGAAATACCCAGGAGAGGGAGAGGGGCTCTGCTGGTGCCAGAGCAGAGCGGAGCTGGACTGCGAGGCTCCCAGCCCGGGCAGGGGGAGAGGTCCTGCATGGCTGGGGAGTGACTCAGGCTGCTCTCTGCCGAGCCCTGTGGCTTGGCCAGGCTGCTGAAGGTTTTGTTCTGAGCTGACATTTCTCGCTCTGATTAATCCTTCCCAGCCCCTGGGCTCAGCTGACTCGGCTGAGCCATTGTTCAGCGCTGTGAACTTCGGCTCTTTTCAGGGCTTTTAAACAGAAGACCCCTCTCCCCTCCCCACCTCATCCTTCTTGCTAAAAGCCTGTTTGTAAGGGCCATAATGAAACTCCAGGTGGCCTGGTGATTCCTGAGTAATCCCCTGAGGGATTTGAAGCACTTGGTTATGCCTCATGCATGGTAACAAGCCATGGATGTGATTTTCCCCCTCTTGCTTTCCGCTGGGCTGTGATTTAAGAAGTGCAGGGCATTAAATGCTCAAAAAAAAAAAAAAAAAAAAAAAAGAAAGTTCAAAATCAAAACAATCCCTGGAAACACAACAAGCTCTGCAGTGTGTGTGCATGGGCAGTGTATCCAGCAGTTCCCACTGAACATTAGATTATCTCCTGAGCCAAGCACCACTGAAGAGGACAGCAGATAACTCTGGGGCAGATAACTCAGATGGTAACTCCTGATCCCACAGCCAGGCACCCACACCTGGTCCCAGTTCCCCCCTGTCCCATATGGAAACATCACCCTGGCTGTGCCACCAGCCACCTTCAAGCTTGGGAAATGGTGGGAGTCAGAACATTTCCCCCCTCTAAAGGAAAACAGCAGAAGAGCAAAATGAGTTTTCAAGGCTGAAAAAAAAAATATATAAAAAGGGGTTCAGGGTATTTGATGAGGTTCCAGAGGTCTGCTCGCCACAGGTGTGAAGGTCAAGTGGGGGAAAGGAGACAGAAAAAGCTTGGGAAGGAGGAAATGGGATTATTGGGATGCTACCTGGACACTCCAATGGTTCCTTTCCTTGCCTGTGTCTGGCACCAGAACCTGTCCAGCATTTGAGCAGAGGTGAGGAAGGTGAGGGAACCTCTCGCTAAAACCCCGAGATCAATCGTGGCACTGGCTGAGAGTTCACCTCTGCTCATGAAGTTATTTTGGGTGTTTCCATGGATTGGTGAGAATTGCTAATTTTGTTAATAGAAAAAAATATCAGAACTAAGATCAGGCTGCAGCTAAAGAGGGGCTTAACTATTCATTCTTAATGAGTGACAGCAAACCAAGCCCTCCCTTGCCTTGCACCCCAAAATGGACATTCTGTGTCCCCCCAGACGTGTGCTGGTCCTGTCAGAGCTGAGGGGATTACAGCTCTCATCCCCTGCAGCCACCCTCGCCCTCCTGCCTGGCCAGCAGAGCATTGTGCTCCATTGGTTCCACCAAAAAGGAATTTCATGGCAGAGCCAGGAGGGATAAATCACCAGCAAATTGCTATTGGCAGGGTGAGGTCGGGAGCAAGGGGAGAGAAGGACCTGGAGACAGGGAGGGAAAGGGAGAAAGGGAGAAAACAGCTTTGGTGCACGCTGAAATCCTTGCCTAATTTTGGTTTGAGGCTCCAATCCGGGCCAGCAGCTGCTGCAGATGATGTATTACAAACGACTTATTGCTGTAATGCATCATGAAGCTCCATGGCCCTGCTGACAGGTTCCCCTCATACATCACCAGAGCACTGCCCAGCAGGAACAGGAGTCCTGCAAACCAAACAGCTCCATAATTTTTTTTGTACAGTCCCAACCTCCCCCCCTCCAAATTGTGAATTTCTTTTCTGCTCTATTAAAGATTTCAGCTTTGAAAAGCGTGGGCCAGAGCAGGCCCTCATTAAACGGGCTCTGATGGTTTCATAAGTCCCTGAAGTCATTAAAGGGTTTAATATAAGAGATTAACTATTGCTATTGTTGCTCAGCACAAATAAATTCTCTTTAAATACTTTTTCATGCCCTCCTGGTAGTGAGTGAGGAGCTCAGCCTTGCCTGTGAGGAGGACATTGGCTGAGACAAGCTCTGTTCAAGCTCTTTAAAATAAAATTCAGAGCTTTGAGCAGCGAGGCTGTGTTCTGGTGACCCCAGATATCCCTGGAGCTGCTGCCACAGCCAGGGGGGATTTCTGTGGCTTCAAGATAAGCAGGAGCCCTGCATGCTCAGCCTTTCTGGAAGTCAGGCCCTAAGATCCCACAGGTTGCATTGCACATAAGAATAAAAAATAAAATAAAATTGGGGTGAATCCCAGCAAGGGTTTTGAGCAGCTCAGTGATGAAATCCAGAGTTTCAGCCCCAAAAGTTGTGTTTGGGTGTGACTCACCCTAAAATCTGACAACCCCAGAAGCTCCTCAGGGGTCCCTGCAGCTCTGCTGGGGCCAGGTGACCACCTGTGGTGGTTTCAGTTTGAAACCAGGTAGAAATAATTAATTTTGTGTAGTGATTTAAGTTTGTTAATTGAAGATTTCATTAATTTTGAGATTTTCCTAACTCATGTATTGACAAGCGTGGTGGGTTTTAGTGTTGGTTAATCACTCGTGGATTTTCTTTTTGTTGTGAGGTAGGGAGACAGGATTAGGGGGCACTTGTGGCATCTCCACCCCAAGGCACAGAGAGCTCATGTCCAGTGCTGGACAAGGAGGCTGCATTTGGGTCTCTGTCCACTCCTGAGACCCCAGGGACTGCTCCAGGCAGGATGGGGTTTTGTATTTTTGGGGTGTCTCAATGATGAATTGTGGGAATGTTAGTTATTAGAAGCTGGAAAAGTACTGTGTTTAGCTTTCTGATCTGAGTTTTTGCACTTGCGAAAACACTGTGTCTTTGGACATCTCTAAATGTGATAACAAAGAGTCAGAGAGACGTGAGAAAGTGGAATGTAAGCTGAAAGAATGAAGAAGAGTTGATGTTTAGCTTAACAAATAGAATACTTAGGTTACAGAATATGCATGAGCTCATTAACACTATTATAAAAGTATGTAACTTGATCAATAAATTGGAGACCAATGATCATCACCCCTAAGATGTGCATGTCTCCCCTTCGCCTCCTCAAATGGTGACCCTTCCTTAAATAGTAGACATTCCTTAAATGGTGTATTTCTCCTTAAATGAGTACTTTCTTTTAACAATGAATCTGACTCCATGTTCTCAGATGGTTAATTTATTATTTTATTATATTAATGAATACTAAACTATACTGTACTAAAGAATACAGACAGGATACTTACAGAAGGCTAAAAAGATAAAAGCTCGTGACTCTGGGGAGAGTCCCAACACAGCTTGGCCCTGATTGGCCAAAGAGTGAAAACAGCTCACAGCAGAATCCAATGGAACAATCCCCTGTGGGTAAACAATCTCCAAACACATTTCAAAGCAGCAAAACAAAGGAGAAGCAAATGAGATAATTCTTGTTTTCATTTTTCTCTGAGGATTCTCAGCTTCCCAGGAGAAGAATCCCGAGCAAAGGGATTTTTCAGAGAATGTGAATGCCACACTGGGGATGATCCTGCAGAGGATCCACAGGGAATGCAGCTCCCTGAAGCGCAGAGACGTCACCGGATACATCCCACAATATTCCCTGAGCTCACAGGTGCAAAGGGAAGGGACGAGCTGGAAATCAGGGCTTGCATTTTCCCAGGTCATGGAAAGGCATGGGAAGGCACATTTTTTTTAAGGATACTTTAAAAAAAATAATTGTCAAAGTGAAAGCCATCAAAAGGCATGGGATGCCATCAAGTGCAGGGACATGGAGCAAAGCTTGCCAAAATCCATCCGTTAAAATCCCAGAAAGAGAAAAAAGGACTTACAAACACTCTGGAATGGAGATCCCATCAAAGGGAATGAGATTGAAGAAAAAAGAAGAAAAGAAAATCGGGAAATTTCGTGACTACAAGAAAATGGGCCGGGATTACGTGAGGTGCAGTGCAATGGACCAAAACATGCCAAAACTGACCTCACAGATGTTGCAGGGGAAGAAATCAAGGAGGAAGACACAATTTTGAGGGAAGATAGCACAGATAGTGGGACATAGCACAGAATCCAAAAGGGTTCCAAAGACATTCTGGTGTTAAAATTAGGGATCATTTCTCCTTGGATTTATGGGAGAAAAACGAGGACTTTTCTATGCAGACAGCAGAATGCATTGGTTCACAAACACAAATTAATTTATAACAAAAAAGAAAGAAAAGGGGAAAACAGGAAAAGAGCAGAGGAATTTTGCCTGTCTTTAGGTTGTAGGACAAACAGAACCCTTTGCACAAACTCTGGAAAGTTCTGGGTGGCACCAGGGTGACCCTGAGGAGGCGCCCACTTGAGAGGGGCCGTTCCTGGGCACGGCTGGAAACTCCAGCAGGGAATTGCCAGCAATTTCTCAGAACAGCATTTCACGGGAGGGTATCAGCACCTTGGATTTGCCTTGGAAATGCCCCTGGGCTGGGCGGCGCTGCTGCCATTCCAGAGCTATTTTGGATCCGAGATTAAGTGTCTTTTTATTTTGTTGAAATGGGTTTTAATTGAAGGCGCTGCTCTGCTCGAGGAGCACCAAACCAGCGTGGTTTGGTGTTTTTCTTTCCCAAATCCTAAGGGGACGTGCCCCTAGACCAACATTCGACTGTTTTGTTTTTGGGGTTTTTTTTTTCCCCCTTGGTCAAAAGATCCAGTGTGTGCTAATTCTGTCGGGCTCCCTCTCACTCAATCACTCATATTCAGTGCCCCCTAAAGAAACATTGCAGAAGCCAGAAGGGTAAGAAATTACCCAAATGAGCTGCCTGTGCTTCTCCCTCACATATCACACACGGAATTGTTGCCACCTTGCTGGGAAAATTAGCCCTGGCTTGGCTTTGCTTATCAAATAACAGAGGAGGTGCTGTGCTGGGTCAGGGACTGGCCAGAATTGGGGCTGAGAAGGAAAGGATCCTGCAGAATTTTATCTGAATTTATACTTGTGTTTATATTTGATCTTCTGAATCAAATTTTCAGAGATTTTGTGCTGAGATTCGGTGGCCATGTATTCCCCATAAAGAACAGTTGTGTGTTTTCCTTATTTAATCTCTGAATGTGCCCTATTTAATTTGGGAATGGGCTTAATTTAAAAAGCGCTTCTAAATTAGAGAGAAACCCTCTGATTTTATCACTTTGCAAACTCCTGTCTTTGCTGGGTAATGTGCTTTATTTAATCTGTGAATGTGCCTTTTGTAGTCTGTGAATATGCTTAATTTAAAAATAAAAAATTCTTCTATGTTAGAGAGAAACCCTCTGATTTTATCACTTTGCAAATTCCTGGGTTTTGCTGAAGTTTTAATGTATAAATGGGCTCAAGAAATGTTTGACTTCATCCCAAAAATGCAGTTTTACAGAAATCCTTCTTTAGCAGAATATTTTATCAGAAACTTTGTAATTTTTCATTTTGCAAAGCTTTGTTTCAAAATTTGCCTAAATTTGATAACATCAGGGCTGGGGAAACAAAATAAAGGCTGAAGTAGAGAAAAACAAAGTATTTTCTTCCTGAATCCTATCTTTATTTCCTCTTCCTAAGGAATCCAAAGGCTTTTGCTTCAGTTTGACTCAAGACATGATAATAACAAAAAAATCAAATTAGTCACGGTGCTGAAAAACCAAATTTTCATACAAATTTATGTGTAAAAAATACTTCTTCGGCCCCATTTACTGGGAGCTGATGATGGCTGTATCTTTAATTAGGGTAAAAATCAAATTCCTAATTAATTATTGAATTTTTAGTCTAGACCCAGCAGAAGGTGAAGGAGAACCCAGCAGCCATTGGGATGTTGGGAATGGTGGAGGGGGATTGTTGGAACCCTGGTTCCTGAGAATTTCAGATTTTCTGTGCTGCCAGGCACTGACCCCCAAGAGAACTCTGCATTGACCTGAGGCTGTGGAGAATCTTCCAAAATTAAATTCTAGCACTGGGATTGTGGGTGTGGAGTTTGAATAGAAGTGTGTGATATCACAGGGTGGAAAACTTGGAGTTTAAGGGTTTAGAATACAGTAATAGATATAAAGCAAGATGGAGGCTTTAGGGCAGAGGCTGCTCCTTCTTCTTCTCCATGGGTTTGGGTGGTTTTGTGTAATTGGATAAAACCACCATGGGTGGTTGGTTATTGGGTTAGAAGTAAAAATAACTGAGGTGCCATTTCTTAATTGGACACTTTATCCTTAAAAGGCCTTGTAGAGAGAGAGATGGGGCTCAGTTTTTAGTTTGTTAGAGTGAAGTTCTACAGCACTTTTTGTGTGTTTGTGAGACTGTGACGTAGGTAAGAACTGATAAACATCTGAGCCCAACAAGAAATACCTTCTAGCGCGTTTAATCCTGACCTTGGGATGAAAAGAAGCAAAGAATCTGCAGAGAATGTATGATTTCCAATGAATTCCTGACTCACCAGGGCAAACACCAGCCCTCCCTTGCCTCCTGCTGCAGCCAGGACATCCTTTGGGATGCGATGGCAGCAGGAATTCCATTTGGGAACATAAAGCCAGACCCAAATTTTACTTCCTGGGCCACGACACCTTCATTTAACATAATTTACAAAGCCCTGCTGCAGCAAGTGCAAATCCTGCAAATAACAGGAGGTTGAAATGATAACAAAACCAGAATAATGAACCAAAAAACCTGTCAAAATTCTGAATTTCAGGAATAACACAGGAGATTCTGATGCTTATGCCTCTGAGCCGCTGATTCCTGCTGTCTGCCCCCAGGATTCTCCTGCCTCAGGTGCACCTTGTGCCCCACCTCGTCCTCTCGTTTTTATAACTTATCTGAACTTGTAAAATTACCTAACACTCAACTTGAAGCTTCTTTATTTTGAAAATCTCACGAATTGCCCAACATTCTGACTATACATGAGAAAATCTGATGCACTGAGGCTGCATTTCAGCAACCAAATGCAAAAGATCCAAAAGCCTAAAATTCAAACAGAGCAGGAAATGCTGCAGCATCCTGTCCAGACAACCCTCTGCCTCCTGCTTTCATCAAATCTGGTCTCTTTTCTTGGAGTTTGCTCTGAATACTATCCAGACACCCCCTGCTTCCTGCTTTCATCAAATTTGGTCTCTTTTCTTGGAGTTTGCTCTGCATCACACAGGATTTTGGACACTAAACCCCAATGAAAACAAAACCAAGCAAGGTGCTGAAGATAAGAGTGGGAACTCCCAGGGTTCACAAAGGGAGGTTCAGAGGCTCTGCAAGCGCAGGGACCTGCCCATCCTCATCCAGCACAGCCCCAAATCCCAGGTTTGAGGTTTGGGGAGCTTTTCCTGCCTGTCCAGCTCTGTCCTGGGCTGTCCTGAGCAGCCCCACGGCTGGAGCGTGCGGATCTGTGGACGGAGCCTCCCTTACGTCACCAGGGAGAGAAAAACCCCCAACCCCTGCAGCTCCCCAGCCTTCTGCAGCCCAATTTATGTCCAATTTGCAGACTTTCAACATAGCAGCCTCACAGTTCATAAAATCAAACTCAGCCAGGGCTAAGTCTCTGGGTAATGGATTTAGGATCACTCGAGGTGTTACTGGCAGTTCATGATGGGTAACTTTCTTGTTAACTAAAGTCCCTTTTGCTAAATGAGTTCCAGGTTTAACTCCCTCCACTCCCAGCCTTCACTCTCCCTTTTTTTACCCTTTTTTTTTTCTTTTTCCCCCCTTTTTTGGCAGCGCTGTTCTGGATGGGAAGGGAGGGGGAGAGGAGGAGGTGGCACAGGACTTTTTATTGGGCTGCACGTGGAGGGCTTTTCATGGCCAGGGCTACGGGGAGCAGAGACAGAGGCAGAGAGAGGGGGGAGAAAGGTGGGATAAGTCAGTCTTTGTGTGAGGGAAGGTGCTGAAAGGAGGGCTGTGTGCTGGGGCTGGGGAGCAGCCCTCTGGCTCCGCTCGTCTGCGCCGGGCTCTGGAGCCAGCCCGGGGCTCTTCGGCTTCCGCAGGTTCCTCCAGGCACCGTGGGGAGCACGGCCAGGCAGGGAGAGCATGGCAGGGAAAGCACAGCCTGATCATGGCAGGGGAAGCATGGCAGGGAAAACATGGCCTGGACAGGGCAGGGAAAATCATGGTATGGCAGGGAAACCACAGCCTGATCATGGCAGGGAAACCACAGCCTGATCATGGCAGGGAAAGCACGGCAGGGAAGCCACAGCCTGATCATGGCAGGAAAATCATGGCATGGCAGGGAAAGCATGGCCAGATCATGGCAGGGAGAGTGTGGCCTGGACAGGGCAGGGAAATCATGGCATGGCAGGGAAACCACAGCCTGATCATGGCAGGGAAATCATGGTATAGCAAGGAAACCACATCCTGATCATGGCAGGGAAACCACAGCCTGATCATGGCAGGGAAACTACAGCCTGATCATGGCAGGGAAAACATGGCCTGGACAGGGCAGGAAAATCGTGGCATGGCAGGGAAAGCATGGCCAGATCATGGCAGGGAGAGCACAGCAGGGAAAACATGGCCTGGACAGGGCAGGGAAATCATGGTATGGCAGGGAAACCACAGCCTGATCATGGCTGGGAAAACATGGCCTGGACAGGGCAGGGAAATCATGGTATGGCAGGGAAAGCATGGCCAGATCATGGCAGGGAAAACATGGCCTGGACAGGGCAGGAAAATCATGGTATGGCAGGGAAACCACAGCCTGATCATGGCTGGGAAAACATGGCCTGGACAGGGCAGGGAAATCATGGTATGGCAGGGAAAGCATGGCCAGATCATGGCAGGGAAAACATGGCCTGGACAGGGCAGGAAAATCATGGTATGGCAGGGAAACCACAGCCTGATCATGGCAGGGAGAGCACGGCAGGGAAGCCACAGACTGATCATGGCAGGAAAATCATAGCATGGCAGGGAAAGCATGGCCAGATCATGGCAGGGAAAGTGTGGCCTGGACAGAGCAGGGAAATCATGGTATGGCAGGGAAACCACAGCCTGATCATGGCAGGGAAACCACAGCCTGATCATGGCAGGGAAAACATGGCCTAGACAGGGCAGGAAAATCATGGCAAGGCAGGGAAAGCATGGCCAGATCATGGCAGGGAAAGCGTGGCCTGGACAGGGCAGGGAAAGCATGGAAGGGAAACTACAGCCTGATCATGGCAGGGAAACCATGCCATGGACAGGGCAGGGAAACCATGTCAGGGAAACCATGGTCTGCTCATGGTAGGGAAACCATGGCCTGGAAACCACAGCCTGGAGAGGGCAGGGAAACCATGGCCAGGCAGGGAAACATGGTCTGCACATGATAGGGAAGGCATGGCCTGATCATGGCAGGGAAACCACAGCAGGGAAACCATGGCCAGGCAGGGAAACATGGTCTGCACATGGGAAGGCATGGCCTGATCATGGCAGGGAAACCATGGCCTGGACAGGGCAGGGAAACCATGGCAGGGAAAGTCTGGCCTGATAATGGCATGGACAGCATGGCCTGGACAGGACAGGGAAATCAGAGCAGGGAAACCATGGCCTGATCATGGCAGGGAAGTCACAGCCTGCTCATGGCAGGGAAACCATAGCCGGGAAACCAGTCAGGCAGGGACACATGGTCTGCACATGGCAGGGAAACCATGGCCTGGAAACCACAGCCTGGAAACCACAGCCTGGACAGGGCAGGGGAACCACAGCAGGGAAACCATGGCAGGGAAAGCACGGCCTGAACGTGGCAGGGAAACCATGGCCAGGCAGGGAAACGTGGTCTGTACATGGTAAGGAAGGCATGACCTGAACATGGCAGGGAAAGCACAGCAGGGAAACCACAGCAAGGATACCATGGCAGGGAAACCATGGCCTGCTCATAGCAGGGAAACTCCAGCAGGGAAAGCATGGCAGGGAAATCACAGCCAGGCAGGGAAATCACAGCCAGGCAGGGAAACATGGTCTTCACATGGCAGGGAAACCATAGCCTGGAAACCACAGCCTGAACAGGGCAGGGAAATCATGGCAGGGAAACCACGACAGGGAAACCATGGCAGGGAAACCATGGCCTGCTCATGGCAGGGAAATCACAGCCAGGCAGGGAAACCATTGCCTGGAAACCACAGCCTGAACAGCGCAGGGAAATCATGGCAGGGAAAGCCTGGCCTGTTCTTGGCAGGGAAACCGTGGCAGGGAAACCACAGCCTGGACAGGGCAGGGGACCCACAGCAGGGAAACCATGGCAGGGAAAGCATGGCCTGTGCAGGGCAGGGAAACCATGGCCAGGCAGGGAAACATGGTCTGCACATAGTAGGGAAGGCATGGCCTGGACATGGCAGGGAAACCATGGCCTGGAAAGCATGGCCTGGAAAGCACAGCCTGGACAGGGCAGGGAAACCACAGCAGGAAAACCATGGCAGGGAAAGCACGGCCTGAACATGGCAGGGAAACCATGGCAGGGAAACCATGGCAGGGGAACCATGGCAGGGAAACCAGGGCAGGGGAACCATGGCAGGGGAACCATGGCAGGGAAACCATGGCAGGGAAACCATGGCAGGGAAACCAGAGCAGGGAAACCATGGCAGGGAAACCAGGGCAGGGGAACCACAGCAGGGAAACCATGGCAGGGAAACCAGGGCAGGGAAACCATGGCCTGCGTGTACCAGGGACACCCAGCCCCTCCTGCCATGGCTCCCTGGGCTGGCTGTGCTGTCCAGACCCCATTTTTGGAGCAGCAATGGGGTGGCTCCATCAGCCATCACCACTGGACCTTCCCTGTGGAGCCCCTGGTGCTTCTCTTCCCCCAGCACTGGATTTTGCAGCTGAGCAGCCGTGCTGTTTGTCAGGCAAGGGTGAGCTCTGCGGGCCATGCATCATTTCCAAATACTGCCCATCACCCTTGCAGATTTTGAGGGAATATCATGAAACATTCCCCTCTCTGACAGCACTTCTGGCAAAAATAAAGAAGTGGGGCCGGTGTGTTTTGGTTTTAGCCAAAGCAGCAGCTTTGTCCTTGCTCTACAGGCCACTTCTGCTTTCAAACATTCACCTCTCAAGTGTTTTCTTGGAAAAATGATCCCCCCAGGAACTCTGTGTCTCCTTCCACCACCCTGCACAGGGCCAAAATTAATGGATCAAAAGTAATGAGAACAGTCAAAACAAGTGTTTAATTTTCTGAGGTCCAATCTCCTTGCAGGAGTTGTTTGCAGAGAGGTTCCTCACTCAAAACACATCTGAGGTGAAGCAGTAATTTAAAAGTGTAAAAAAAGCCCAATTCCAAATGAAAAAACTGTGCTTTTTTTGGTCTAGAGCAGCATTCTGAGTTGAATTTCAACACCATCATCGACTGAAGGGCCTCCAAAGACCATGACAGGCCCGGACACAGTGCTGCACAGAGAAAGGAGTTTGCAGGCCAAGCTTAGCAACCTCCAAGCCTACTAACGGGTGTATTTTACATTCTGGCTACAATCAAATGGGCCCAGTAGTGATTTATTATTGATACCAAATAAAAACCCACTTGATAATCTCAAAGCATTACCTCCAGGAGAATATTTCCTTTCCTTTCTGGAGATGTCAGCCAACATTTTCTTATCCCAGCCTGGGAGAAGCCTGAAACTAGAAATGGAATATTACAAGAATCCAGTGTGGAGGACTCTCCTCCACTCCATTTCATGGCTATTTGTTTGCAGTAACTCAGAAATTGTCATGTGAGCCCCTTTTCCTCTTGGAAGGGCCAGTGTCTCCCTGTGGCTGTGCCAGCTGCTGCCTCCAGCCCAGCCTGGATTGGCTTTCAAACTAAACAAATAATTTTATTTAAAGAAGGAAGAGAAGAAATTGTCCATCAATCCCCCCAAGTCCCTCTGGCTCTGTTTGCTCTAGTTTTGTGACAAAATCTCTGGGCTCGTGCTCTGCACCATTTCTGGCAAAAGCCATGGATGTTGTCTCACTAAAAAGCTCAATTTCTAAAAAGTAAAGTGATTTTTTTTCCTTTTAAAACCAGCTCATAAATACTGATTTCAATCTGCCATGATTTCAGTCCGGATTTCCTGGTTGAATGGAATGATTTCCTGATTGAATTTCATTGATTTCAATCATCTTTCAATGTCTCTGGGGAGCTGCTGTGAACAGGGTTCTACTAATAGGGCAAAGATGACTTAATTGGAGCTAATCCTGATGAAGATGAAGATGATGAAGATGAAGATGAGAGAGATTCCCAGCTGGATCAGGACAACATCCACCCTCTCAGTGCCCTGTCCTGGCAGAGCCCAGCTGTCCATGAGGAAGCACAGGGTGCAGGGAAAGAGCAAACACAGAAAGACAGGGCAGCAAAATCCTCCAGATCCACCCTTTCCATGGAGAAATTCCTCCTGCTGTCCCACCTGAACCTCCCTTCTGCCCCTTTCTTCCTGTGAAAACTTCCAGGTAATTCTTACCCAAGCCATTATCTCACTGCCGAGGAGCTCCCTGTTGCACTTTTCCTTCTGCACCCCCTGAATCCCATTTCCGTCCATTTTCCATTACCGTGGCAGGGAGACCATGGCAGGGAATTCCAAGAAGAAATTCCTTTCTGATGTCCAACCTGAACCTCCCTTCTGCCCCTCTCTTCCAGTGAAAGCCTTCAGGTATTCTTTATCCAAGCCATTATCCCAGCCCTGAGGAACTCCCTGTTGCAGTTTTCCAGCTGCACCCCCTGGATCCCATTTCCAGCTGGGATTCCATGAAGAATTCCTCCTGCTGTCCCACCTGAACGTCCCTTCTGCCCCTTTATTCCTGTGAAACCCTCCAGGTATTCTTCATCCAAGCCATCCCAGTCCTGAGGAGCTCCCTGTTGCACTTTTTCATCTGTACCCCTGAATCCCATTTCCATCCCATTTTCCATTACCATGGCAGGGAAACCATGGCAGGGAATTCCAAGAAGAAATTCCTTTCTGATGTCCAACCTGAACCTCCCTTCTGCCCCTTTCTTCCTGTGAAAACTTCCATGGAATTCTTACCCAAGCCCTTATCTCAGTCCCGAGGAGCTCCCTGTTGCACTTTTCCCCTGAATCCCATTTCCAGCTGGGACTCCATGAAGAAATTCTTCCTGATGTCCAACCTGAACCTCCCTTCTGCCCTTTTCTTCCAGAGAAACCCTCCAGGCATTCTTTATCCAAGCCATTATCCCAGTCCTGAGGAGCTTCCAGGTGCACTTTTCCATCTTCACCCCCTGAATCCCATTTCCAGCTGGGATGGGGTTGGATTCCCAGGCCACGGCTCAGCAACTACATTCATTTTCAGCAACTTGAACAGCCAGGAAAGACTCTTGACCAAACAAATGGCTCCCCATAAACATGTCCAAGGAAATTAAGATGCTACAACTGATCTGCTTTAATAAAATTACGAGCTCGGCTCCGATTCCAGTGTTGCTCCCTGTATTTTCTGCATCGCGCCATGCAATTAATCCTTCCTAAAATAAACGGGCTGATTAAAATTCCATTATCCTGACAGTTCACAATAAACCATGGGACCAATGATCCCCTCTCTTTTTAACCTTTTGAGCCATTATAATTAATTCTGGATTTATGTCATTTGCTGGCAAATGTTCCGATCACCTTCCTAACTACTTCAACAATTCCAAACAGTTGCACTCCTCCAGCATGTAAACAATGGACAATAATTGAAGTATTGAACCTGATTCCCATTTCATGGAGTTTCCTTTAGACACAAAGCTCAGTATTGAGTTGCTCAGGATTGAGTTGTTTGCCTTTTTTATTTTTTTTTTTCCATCTCTAATTAAGTGCTCATGAAAAATAAAATAATAACACCTTGGAAAAAGACAGAGAAGGGCCTGAATTTGTATCTTTTGGTGCCATGTTCAACTTGTGAGTGAAGAGAGACCTGCTGAAGAACATTATTTTATGGTGTTATTTCAATAATATTAAAAATCCCAATATTTTCCTTCCCAAATTTTCTGCAATTCCCTGTTTTCCCAAGCCAACCTTCCTTAGCACACCCTGTGCTTTAGGATGACAACCACAACACCAAGAACACCCAAAATAATGATAATTTTACCCAGTGGAATCACATTTTGCTCAGACGCCTCTAGTTTTCACAACAAACACACCATGGAAATGAAACTAATCTCCCAACCAAGTTTATTCTAGGTAAAATATCAGTTTTGAGGGGCTGCAAATCAATCCCTGCCCCAACCTGTGGCAAAAGTACCAAGAAATACGGTTTATATTCTTTAAAAATCATGTAAAGGCACATCAGCCAGGTTGGAGGAGGTGAATTTGCTAAATCAACCGCTCCTTTGCCTACATTTTGTGGGTATTTTTATTTCCCTGTCATACAATTTCCCAAAAAGAAACCAAATAACAAATGAGGTGATCTGGTGCTATTAAAATTGCCACTTAAATGAATTTGTCTTGGTTTGGGGAAAAGAGCATCAAAATGTCAGCTGCTCAAAAACACAGATCCAATCTCCAAATTTTTCAGAAGGTGGAAAATCCATTTCCTAACCAGCCCTACTTACCACTGGGTACATGGGTTACTTATCCAAACTCACCCTGACCTTCAAAAATGTTTGGGTTGATGTCAGTGTTTGGGCTGAGGTTTGGTTTGGCCAGTTCTGCTTTTTCCATCGCAGTGCACCCATCCCTAGAAGAGATGGAATAAAAAGAGGAATTCTAAGCACACACAGACCCAACTATTTAATAGAAATAATAAAAAATCCCCTTTCTTTATCTTCCTCTGACCGATGCCCGTGAGCAGCAGCCGATCGCACCGCGAAAACCATCGGCCCCAACAGCGGCACCCGATGAAAAGGAGGAAAGAAAACAGATTTATGAACAAGCTAAACTGTGTTTACATTGATAAATGAGCTTTCTAGAGATCCCCAAGTCCATTCCAAACCCCCTTTTTTAGCAGCTCTTTACCCAGCCAGCTGCAGCATCCCCCCGGGACCTCCCCAGTGGCACTGGCAGCAACCTCCCCTCCAAGTTCCTGCCGGGGTCTCCGGAGCAGCGCCCAGGTGTTGAGATTTAAGGATGTGCTGCTGCTCCCATCAGCTGCACAGGATGGACTCTGGCCCATCCTGTCAGCACCCTGGGAACGAGCAAAGGCCGCCTTTGTGCGCGCCCCGGGCCCATCTCGTTCTGGTTCGAATTAAGAGCGGCGGCGATTTCCGCCGCCGGGGCTTTGCAGAAAGCTCCCAATGTTCCGTGGCCGTGCTCCGGTTGCAGCGCCATGGGAGGCTCCAGGCAGATGCCAGCAGCGTTGTCTCACTTTGCTCCCCTGGTTTTGCTTCTGAGGAGGCTGCGAAGGGAAAAGGAGGTGGGGGTTTGGCCATAGCGGGGAGAGAGAAAGGGGCTGAGGATGAAGCGCGAGATATGGATTGTTCCATGGATTGCAAAATTCCTGATTTCCTCCCATTGGCCTCCAGGTTGTGATGGAATGGTGGAGGATATTCCTCAGCACAGCCACAGGATGGTTTGGGTTGGGAGAGACCCTGAAGGTCATCCAGTTCCACCAGCACCTTCTGTTATTCCAGGGTGCTCCAAGCCCCATCCAAACTGGCCTTGGACATTCCAGGGATCCCAGGGGCAGCCCCAGCTTCTCTGGGCACCCTGTGCCAGGGCCTGCCCACACTCACAGGGGAGAATTCCTTCCCAATATCCCATCTAAACTTGCCCTCTGAAATACCCAGTTAGAGGCAGAGGATCTGCAGGCCAGGATACAAAACCCCCTCAGCACCCAGAGCAGGAGCTGCAGCCAGTGTGAGATCACAACACTGATGTGATGTTAATTTGAATCCAACAGAGAGTGTTTAGAAAAACAGTTCCCTGCTCTGATCCTGGCATTCCCAGGGAAGGCACAGATGGAGTGGCAGCAGCAATGAGTGGTGATTTTCTTCAGCTGCCTTTCCCTGCACTCAGAACCTCACAGACAATGTCCATGGGACTGTGCAGATTCACAGGGATGATTAGTACTCGCTGCTGATTAATGGCATGTTGACTCCAAGGCGTGACTCAAGAATTACATGAAAGTTTTTCCCATCCTTTGCCAGGTTTTATCCCTTTCCAGCCACAGATACATCCTGAGATAGAGAGCAAAGCCAGGGGCAAAAAGAACCTGGAGCTGCTCCATCCCTGGGAGCGTCCCAGGCCAGGTTGGTTGGGGCTTGGAGCCACCAGGATAGTGAAGGATGTCCTTGACCATGGCAGGGGGTGAAATGAGATGAAATTTAAGGTTCCTCCCATCCCAAACCATTCCCTGATGCTGTGAAATCCACGCTCCTGAGGCCATGCCCTGATCCTGGCCACAGAAATCCTCTCCTAAATTTGCCTCAGGCTCCTGAGCTGGAACAACCTCCTGGGGGCTGAGCTGACAGCCCTGAAAGTACAAAAAGTCTTGTCCATACATAAATATATAAAGCTGGGAGGAGACCAGGTTCCTGAAGGGAAATCCATTGTTCCCAACTGGTGCCCACAGGCCTGGAATAGCTGGGTGGTTTTGCAGGAGCAGGGAGGACACTCAGCCTGTTGATGTCCTGCTTTAGACAGCAGGGCTCAGAGTCAACAGCAGCGTGGTGAAAATATCTCTGCAGATTTATTTATTTATCTGCATTCAGCCCAGCTCGCCCTTTCTTCCCAAGAACCCAACAAACAAAACTAAAAATGGGGAAAGGGAGTGGCCAAGATGTTCCAGCTTGGCCTGGCAGGTTTAACCCTGTTCTCTCTAATTGGGAATCAATATTGGAAGACAATCTTGCATGTCCCATGTTTCTCAGGCTTGGATGTGACAGCTCTGTGGAGCTGGGAGGGTTTATCCCCAGCAGGATTGCTCATGGATCATTGGGACAAGTGGAAAAAACTGGGAAAGGAAACCATCCCAAACAGCCCTGCAGTGGCACCATCCCTGGATGGGCACTCCCATCCACAGCCTTGCAGTTTTCCTCCATCCTTATCCCTTTTCCTCCTTCCTTTTCCTCCATCCTTTTCCTCTTCCTTTTTCCTTCATCCTTTTCCTTTTTCCTCCATCCTTTTCCTCCATCCTTTTCCTCTTTCCTTCATCCTTTTCCTTCTTCCTCCATCCTTCCCCTTCTTCTTCTATCCTTTTCCTTTTTCCTCCATCCTTATCCCTTTTCCTCCTTCCTTTTCCTCCATCCTTTTCTTTTTCCTTTTTCCTTCATCCTTTTCCTTCTTCTTCCATCCTTTTCCTCTTCCTTTTTCCTTTGTCCTTTTCCTTCTTCCTTTGTCCTTTTCCTCCATCCTTTTCCTCTTTCCTTTTCCTTTTTCCTCCATCCTTTTCCTCTTTCCTTTTCCTCTTTCCTTTTCCTTTTCCCTTCATCCTTTTCCTTCTTCCTCCATCCTTTCCCTTCTTCTTCTATCCTTTTCCTTTTTCCTCCATCCTTATCCCTTTTCCTCCTTTTTCCTCCATCCTTTTCTTTTTCCTTTTTCCTTCATCCTTTTCCTCCATCCTTTTCCTTCTTCTTCCATCCTTTTCCTCTTCCTTTTTCCTTTGTCCTTTTCCTCCATCCTTTTCCTCCATCCTTTTCCTTTTTCCTCCATCCTTTTCCTCCATCCTTTTCCTCTTTCCTTTTCCTTTTCCCTTCATCCTTTTCCTTCATCCTCCATCCTTTTCCTCTTTCCTTTTTCTTTTTCCTCCATCCTTATCCCTTTTCCTCCTTCCTTTTCCTCTTCCTTCTTCCTCCATCCTTTTCCTTTTTCCCTTTTCCCCCTTCCTTTTCCTTTTCCCCTTTCCCTTTTTCCTCCATCCCTTTCCTTTTCCTCCATCCTTTTCCTTTCCCCTCCTTCTTTTTCCTTTCCCCTCTCACTTTCAGCCCTGAATTCCAGCAGGGCAGTGCCTTTTAGAAAATACTTTTTACAAACAAAAGAAGAATTGCAAATACCATTATTACAGATAATATAGATTATCTTCTGCTACTCAAAGCGATTGCAAGATGTGGAATTTGGAGAATTATAGCGGAAACTATATTTTCATTTTTGTTTTGTATGGACCCATTTAACAATTAAATATTTAAAAGCAAAGAACTTTCTGGATTTCTTTCACCATTGAAAACAGTTTTTCAGTGTCACGTTTTCCCCTCAGACTGTTTATTAGAAAGTGTATTATTATTTTTTTTTTCACAAAACATCAGTTTTATGGGAAAAGCCATCCAAGACCTCAGAGCTGCCAGACCCTCAGATGAATAAATCTGACAGAGTTTTCCCCTGACTGTTCCGGTGCTGGGCTTTGCATCAATTTAATCCACACAACTCAATCTGCACCAGCCTATCAGGGGGCAAAAAATCCTGGGATGGTTTTATTTCTTCTGGAGGACAATTTACATGGAGGACAATTTCCAATGTGAAATTGCCAATTTTTCCTTTAAATTTGCCTTGCTGCATTCTTTCAAATATCACAAAGTATTGCCTTTAAATCATGAAGCTGCCACTGCTTTTTGCCTGTAATTATTATCATTCTTTCTTTGCTTTCCTCCTTCCTCTTTTCTTTTCAGAGAGAACCATATTGTGCTGGATTTTTGGGTTTGATATTCCAAGATGTGGATGTCTCTGGATGGGTTTTCTTGTGCTGTATTTATTTTTATGGGATATATAGAAATAAAACCAGGCTCAGATTCTGATATTTCATAATAAATTGGTGGAAACATCCAGGTCCAGTCCATAAAGCTGAGCAGAAATCAGGAGCAAGGAGGGCACTTTTGGATGGACTCGTCCATGCTGGAGACAATTCCCTCCATCCAGCCCTGAAAGTGACGCCACCTTAAAGAATCCCAAAGGGATAAATCACCAGACAAATCCATAAATCATTTTATCAGCCTTAGATAAAATTTAATAATCTTTTATTTTTCTCCAGGAACGATTTCAAATTTCTGCCTGAGCAACCCTTGGGTACCTTACAGGAGATTTGGGAATATTCTGAATATTCAGGCTTCTTCTTTTTTTTTTTTTTAGCTGTTCTGCTGCAAAGCCGATGGGATTTATATTTAGTCTGTGTTCCTGTCCCTATTTTATAAACAGAGGAATTCTGAGACAAAATAATAATAGTGTGAAAATGGACCAACCGCAGTGACGGCAGAGGCAGGGATGGACTCTGGAGTTTATAGTTACCCAGTAAATGTTTGGCTCCAACAGTGGGTCCCTCATGTAAGATTCACTTTTAATTACCCACTACACTCATATCTGAGTCAAAAAAAATAAACAGAGATAGGGAGAAGGATACGAAAGGCAGTGGGCATGAAATCATGGAGTGGAAACCCGAAATGATGTATTTGCTTAATTTAACCCAGGCAGCTCAGCCGTGGCTCTGCAGTGCCAGTGTGGGCAGCTGGGGATTTGGGCTTTTATCTGCCCAGAGAAGATTTCATGCCCTTGGTTTATTTGTGTAACTCTGCTCCATTTCTAACTGCAGCAGCACATGCTATTTACCCTTTTGAAAAAGGTTGTCAAAATTTGTAGATACCACACCAGTGCCTAAAATGTAAGAAATAAAAAATATTTTCTTTTCCATGTCCAGTAAATAATAAATATTTTAGATTTCATCCTTTAGCTGGTCATTTGACTTTTCCAGTTAGAAACATTGCTGCTGTACAAGTCAGGAGTCACTCTAGGAAAAGAGTGGATGTTAAATTACATTTTCAGCTATCTTGACAAGCCGTACTTGGCACAGTTTTCTCAGGGAACAAGCTGGTCTATAGATTTCTGAGAAATTAAAACCATATGGCAACACCTTGGAGGAAAAAAAGCAGCCCTTCTCTGGAAGCATCCTTGGAGTTTTCAAAATGTATGCGAATTAAATATAGTCCTGTTTATTTAAAAAGAATCTGCTCGGATTAGAGCCGGACCCCTCATTCCTGCTCCAAGAATTAAATTGCCAATAAAGCCACAATGGGAGAGAACCTCATGACTGCATTTCTGTTAATAAACTCAAGCTGAATTTTGGGTTCATTTTGGCTAAACTCAGCTTTTCTGCAGACATTTGAATTAGGGCGTCAACTGGAGGATGAGGGGTTTCCTCTGATAATTGCGATAATGTTGGCACTGGGAGCAGGTTCCACTCGTCGCTGGCACTGCCAAGGCTACAGAAGACGGCAGGTAAAGTTCAAAACTCCTGTCAGAGATAAACTGGAGCTCTGCAGAGCAGCACTGACCTGGCTCTGAGGACAGCTGGGGACAGGAGGGCTCACAGAGCTCCGGGGCACAAAGATCCTCCCAAAAAAACCCATTTGGGACACAGGGCCGGGGAAGTGGAGCCCAAGAACGCAGCTGGACACAACCACGTTCCTTAGCAAATTAACCTGAAATGTTTTTTTTATTAAAATGTAGAGGCTCAATTCTGCAGGGCAGTGAGCAGAAGCTGCCTCACGGCGCCTCCTCCTCCTCCTCACGTGCTGCAGCTGGAAAAAGGTGCTGGAAAAAAAAAGTCCCTTTCCTGCTGAATTATCTGGTGACATTACAAGCTTTGACAAGAAGAGAAATCTCCTCCAACTCCTCCCCAGACCAATATGTGGTCAAATATATGACTTCAGCGGAAAGCATTTGATTAGATGGATGTAGGGGATATAAAACCCTTCAATTGGGGACAGATCTTTTCATATAGGAAACATATTTTCAATGTTGGATTTTATGGCGGCGAGGAAGTGCGCAAAAAACTTTTCAGCAACATAATACCCCCCAAAAAAAAAAAAAAAAAAGCTGAAAGCCCTCAATTTTCCCCTGCCTCTGCTGCTGTAGACTTCTTGTATATTTGCACATTTGGATATGATGACAATTAGTTCTGTGCTGCGGGACTGGATTGATTTCGCTGCCTGGGCTCCGTCCAGCTCAAACCTCGCAGGTTCAAATACAGAAGCTTTTGGTTAATGAACTCCAGAAAGTGTAAAATCCTGAGGCCCTGCAGTTACACGATCGCCCTTCCCAACAGCAGCACTAATATCTAACAAGGCCAGCTACTGTTCTACCCCTTTAGAAGAAGCTCATAAAAAGGAGGTTTAATTTGTCTGGGAAAAATAGACTTTAAAATAAAATTAAAAAAAAAAAAAAAAAAAAAGCAAAAGCACTGTGAGTTCCCTGGTGGAAAAACATGCCTTGTATTATGGAGCCTTCCCCATGAAACGTCTTGGAAATTAGGCAAAGTTAACATGTCCAGTTGGAGCTGAGCCAGGAAATGAACAGTGGATGTTCTCTTGTAAAAATCCTGAAAGCGGCGAGGAACCCATAAACAGTTTGCAGAGTGAGGCGAAATGGAGCACTTTATGTTCCCTAATGGAAATTCAGCTTATTTGTACACGGATTCAAAGGGACAACGTGATGTCATCAAATGATTGAAGGTCAGCAGCACGGCAAGAGTCAATATTCAGTGGTGGATGGAAACATCCCATTCTTCCTGGGGTATTTTGGAGGAGCCACCAACAGTGGGGTTTGTCTTGGCCCTCCGGAGCTGGTACAGGAAAACCTCAGCAGCTCTATTCCTGGAATTGCAAGGTGGGAAGTTTACTGTTACCATCAGTCTAAGGAGGGCCTGCAGGAATATTGGGAAAAATTTGTGTTGGGTTCAGCAAACAGAGACATTTCCTAGAGAAAACCTCACCTTTGGTGATGCCTCAGGTTTGAGCTTTTCCATTTTTCAGGTTCTATTCTGCTTTGGTGTGCAAGTCTAGGCTTCATATGAGGGGATGGAGAGCTCTGTGCACAGAGCAGGGAGACAAAACAATTCCTGCTCCAGCTGGGCACCAAGGACAAATGATCCCAATCTCAGCCCAGGAGCACAAACCCCGTGGGCTGGAGAGAGAAAAGCAAGCAGGGTGGGACTGGATGGGCTAAAGCTGGAATGGGACAATGAACTGCAAGGTGCAAATGGAGCAGAACTGATCCCAGGGGGAGACCTTGTGACTGTTTGAGCATTTTGGGGCCATTTTGGTTCATCTTGGGTGCAGCCCTGGCTGGGCTCTGGTGCTGCCCAAGGTGGATCCATGGAGGAGATGCTTTGAATCAATCCCTGCTTTATTCTGTAGCTCTGCCCAGCCTCTGCTCCAGCTCAGCCTTCTCAAGGCATCATTTTCACAGGGTTTCAAAATCCCAGCTCCGGAGCTGCTCCCAGGATTTCCAGGTTTTTGTGAGGTCAGTCCTGGTGGCTGAGGAGCTGCTGGGGATGAACTCTGAGCAATGTCAGTGTGAGGTTGGGAAGTTCTGCTTTGGGCTCGTGCTGGTCCCTGGAAAGCCAGGAGGGTTTGGGTCCCTGATGTCGACACCTCTCAGTGTTTTCTACAGGTCAAGCAATGCAAAGTTACCTTGGGCTGCCAAAAATGCACAGGACCATTTTGGGTCCATCTTGGGTTCATTTTGGGACCATTTTGGTTCATCTTGGGTGCAGCCCTGGCTGGGCTCTTGTGCTGCCCAAGGTGGATCCATGGAGGAGATGCTTTGAATCAATCCCTGCTTTGTTCTGTAGCTCTGCCCAGCCTCTGCTCCAGCTCAGCCTTCTCAAGGCATCATTGGGTGGTGGGGCTGGAGGAACCAGGTGTGGGCAGGGTTATCTCCAGGATTACCAGGCAGATGCGCAGGTCAGGGGTTCCAGTGTAGATTTCCGACAGAATTTTCCAGCAGATTTCCTACAGAAAAATGGCACAGCTGAGAATGTGTCCCTGGAGAGCCAAACTTCCTTCTCTTCTAAGGAGAGGGATCTGGGATGTCCCTCAGCCTTGGACTTGCAGCCAGACACCTTTTGCTTGTGCTCTGAAATGTGAGATTTGAGCCCTGTTTTTGCTTCAGTTTCTGCAGTGGTGTTGAGCCTGTGGTAGAAAAGCTGGATTGTGGAGCACTGTCCAGCTCTGATAGAGCTTTCCTGGGGCAGGAACAGCCCTTCCATGGTCTGTCCAAAGGCAGAGGAGAGCAGAGCAGTGATGTTGTTCCAATGAGGGGCTCTCAAACAGGTAGAGGAATATTTTTGCCCAGGTAATATAATTCCCTTAAATTACTGAGACCTGCAAAAGTTTGTTCCTCAGCAGTTACCTGAACATCCTCAAAGCTCAAGTTTCACTAAATAACCCTTTTTTCCCCCCTCAAACACTCTTAATGAAAGGACACTGCCTCTTTAGCTTCTTGAACTGTCTGAGAGTGACTTTTGAGTCATTTCTGTTCCTTATCTGAGTAGTTTTGTTCATCATTATCATTTCTATTGTATGAAAACATCCACATCATTTTGACAAGGGCTGTCTTGCACTGCACTCAGTTCTAAGCATTATCATTCATTTAGAAATTGAATAAAACCTGGTCTAACTCAAGTTTTTAACAGAATGAATTAATTCAGAATTAATCTCTAATCAAAGATGAGTTTGCAAATCTAAACTGGTAATAGAACTCCACATCCTGAACTCAGTAGGAATATTAAAAACCTCATCAGGAATGGTCAGGCTGGCAAGAGGGGATAAAAGAATAATATAAATAATGAACATAAAACATTCAAATAGCAGAACTGAAGATGCACAGAAGGAGCACAGAGCTCACCCAGGAATCCCTCCAGGCTGTGGTGCTCTGTGCAGACACAGCTGGATTTCCTTTACAGATGTTTTCCTGCAGGGTTTTTTGGAAGGGATCAGGAGGATCCTGGTTTTCACAGAAATCCACAGGCAAGCAACATGACATGAGATTTCTGAGGTCAGCTGGAGGCAAAGAGGGGAATGCAGGAGATTTTTATTCCCTGACTTCTATCTCCTTATTCCATGGATTATGATCCATTCACTCTGAGACAATTTCTGAAATAAGGTGAGAGCTTGTGCCCTGAAAAAGATGGGAAATCTTCAACCACTTACTAAGAAATCAATGCTAATTTCTTAAAAATGAAAGCTCTTCTTTTCAGTTTCTTCCTTTTGAAGGAAACTTCTCAATCATTTGATTTTTTCCAGCACTCATTTGTCTCCCACCTTGGCAGGAGGTGAGTGCAGATTCAGTGGAACAAATCCCCATTTACATCCCCTTGCTGTATTTCATGGCAGCTGCCAATTTGGAGGTGGGAGAGATGGGCCAAAAACCAGGTGGTGGGCTCCAGGAGCAGATAATTTAGGAGTGACATTTATTTGTATAAAAAATAGTGCCTTCCCTTCCCTACCTGTAAGGCAGGGCCCTTTTCACGACTCTTGCCCACAGTTGTAAGAAAAGCAAATTGGAATCAAAGGAGATGCCAAGAACAGCACTTGCTGCTTGGGAACATTGCTGGTTTATTATAGGAAAATACCTGTATCACACTCGTAAAGAAACTGTTAAAAATGTAGGTAGGCTCCCCTTTCTACCTCCTTCCACCTCCCCACACCTCCACACAAACCCTGCCTTTCTTCCCAGCCCCGATCCCAGCCAATTTCTTTCCCTGAGCATCAAGGAAATCCCAGACAAAGCACTGCTGGAGCAGGAGGAATCTGTCTGCTCTGATTTCAGAAGATTTCAACCCCAAAGGTGCAGTTTGGGGTGCAGCAGGGATTTCACTCCCAAATTCTGCTTGGGAGTTGCAATCCCAGGTTTGTGTCCCTTGTACTTGTCCTGCCACCAGCTGATGGGATTCCGGAAGGCTGAGTTGGAGATTCCCAGATGTTGCTGGGAAGAGGAATTGAGGAGGAAAATGCACAAATCTTTCCTCCTCAGCCTCCCTGGGGTTTTGTATTTGCAGTGATCCCCGTGGCAGGGAGGAATGATGAATCTGACTCCATGTTCTCAGAAAGATATTTTTTTATTTTATGATACTCTATTACATTCTTTAATATAATATAGTATCATAATATATAAGTGTCATACCACCACAATATCATATCATATCATATCAATATAATATAATGCAATATAACATAATGATATGATACGATACGATACGATACGATACGATACGATACAATATAATATAATATAATATAATATAATATAATATAATACTGTATATATAATATATCTACTAAACTATACTAAAGAATACAGAAAGGATACTTAAGAGAATGCTAAAAAGATAATAATGAAAACACGTGACTCTCTCCAGAGCCCCAACACAGCTTGGCCCTGATGGGCCATAGAGTCAAAATAATTCACAGCAGAGTCCAGTGAAACAACCACCTGTGGGTAAAACAATCTCCAAACTCATTCCAAAGCAACAAAACAAAGGAGAAGCAAATTAGTTAATTCTTGTTTTCCTTTTTCTCAGAGGCTTCTCAGCTTCCCAGGAGACGAACCCTGGGCGAAGGGATTTTTCAGAGAATGTGAATGCCACACTGGGGAGCAGCTTGGGGCTGGCGCTGAGCAGAACCCCCTGAAAAAAGCAGAGAATTTAAACGTTGTTTGCTTGCAAGCGGACTGAAACCAAACCCTGATAACAGGGCTGAGTCCTTGTGGGAGCTGAGCCAAGGCTTGCACACATTCCCTCAGGTAGGAAACTGCTGAGCAGCATTTCAAAGGCCAGTCCCCTCCCAGCTTTTGCTAAAAGAGCTCTTTGGTGGCTCCCTGGGCTGTGGTTTCTGAGGCTCCTGGGCTGGACACGCTGGTTCCCCACAGGACACGGGCATGGAGCCTCTCAGGGAGGGGTTTCCCTGCTGGACAGATCCATACCCCCACCCTGTGGCACGACCTGCAGCCCACAGAGCTCCAGCATTCCTGCTGGGACACCCTCCTGCCTCCAAGCTTGGGAAAAAAAAAGGAGCAGGATGGATCAGAGGGATGACAAAGAGAAGGTGACTCCAAACTGCTGGAGGACAGCAGAGCTCGAGCCCTCTCCAGGCACAGCAAAAAGCTGAAATCAAATTCACTGTACCAGAAAGACCCTCTGGCTTCTCCTTCCACAGGGACAGAGGAATTTAACGCCTGGAATGCAGCCAAAGGCTGAAAGATCTCATAACTGCAATGTCTGCACCAGACTATTTCATTGCTCCACAACCTTTTCACTCCCAATCAGAACATCCACCCTCAAACCCTCTGTATAAAACTTTCCCCCAGCAGCCCCCACAGGGGGAGCACAGCAGTTTTGGGGAATTATTATGGCTTCAGACAACCAGGGCTTCTCCACACCCAGAGCCCCAGTTTCTGTTATGCCACTGTAAATCTACAAAACTCGACTTATTCCACTGGGCTTGGGCTCGGGGGAAGCCAAAATAAACACAAAGGCTTGTCAAAGGAGTTATATCACATTGGCAGCCGTGTAAGTGAAAGCATAATTTGCACTATTTTTTAATAATATGGTGTCTTAGATCATTAGGAATGAGGTCCTGCACGCCCAGCCATGAGGAACTTTCTTCATGGGAGCAGCTCCTGTGCTGGACATTCATGTGAGGAGAGGGAACGTGCCAGATGTTGGGATTTGAGCCCAATCCATCCTGACTGGCAGCAGCTGGAGCTCTGGTTTACTGTGCTCAGACAGAAAAATATCTGCTGGATCAGGCCCTGCTGATAACAGCACTCTGGGAGGGTAAAAATAATAGCTGGGAGACCCTGCAATAGGTTTCTGGTGGATTCTGTTAAGAAAATCTGGACACTTCGGGGTGGTAGGGCGCTTGTAAAAGATGTAAAAAATCAGCCTGGCTTTGTGTGACACTCTCAGAGGCAGGCGAGGGATGGAACTTTTGGCTCCTCTGAATTATTTGGCTTTAAAATCATGAAGGAAGTGACAATTCAGGAAGAAATCTCTCGTGTTTGGCTCTCATTCCTCAGTGCTCCCTGTGAACTGGCAAATAAAGACAATTTATTTTCTCCTCAAAGGATCCACCTTGGGCAGCACAAGAGCCCAGCCAGGGCTGCACCCAAGATGAACCAAAACGGTCCCAAATTCCTGTCCCAGGCATGGCTTGGGCAGAGCCCAAATCCTCCCCAGCCACCCTGCAGGACCCACACTCATCCCCACACACTGATATCCCAGGAAAAACAAGGCCAGCTCTTAGCTCCAGACCACTGGGAATGCAGGAGGGAAGGGAAGGGAAGGGAAGGGAAAAGAAAGGGAAGGGAAAAGAAAGGGAAGGGAAGGGAATGGAAGGGAAGGGAAGGGAAGGAAGGGAAGGGATGGGAAGGGAAGGGATGGGAAGGGAAGGGAAGGGAAGGGAAGGGAAGGGAAGGGAAGGGAGGAAGGGAAGGGAAGGGAAGGGAAGGGAAGGGAAGGGAAGGGAAGGGAAGGGAAGGGAAGGAGGGAAGGGAAGGGAGGGAAGGGAAGGTGGAAGGGAAGGGAAGGGAAGGGAAGGGAAGGGAAGGGAAGGGAAGGGAAGGGAAGGGAAGGGAAGGTTTGGGAAGGGAAGGGAAGGTTGGAAGGGAAGGAAGGGAAGGAAGGGAAGGGAAGAGGAAGGGAAGGGAAGGGAAGGGA
>CM077479.1:8286355-8315635 GCA_039654755.1 Calcarius lapponicus
TTAAGTTACTGTGACACATCTGTCATAACTCTTCTGGGGAGCTTCAGGACGTGTCTGATCTTTCCCCCTCGGAGCTGAAATGGATCTCCTGAGCTTCAGGAAACCCAATCCCCCAGGTCACTGGCAATAAGCTCTGCAGTGTCAATACAGGCTGTGCTTACAGTGGCAGCCTGCAAGAATCCAAGGCCTCGTCCTGGCCTGAGGAATCTTCATTTCCACCTGTGCACCCCCTCTGCAACTCATTTTCCAGGGTCTGGCTGGGATATTTTGGCCCCCATCTCCTGGGGAAAGCTCCTGCACCAACCCTTCTGAAATCTCTGAAAATTTCTGATTCTTCTGAATCACAGAATCCTGTGGAGCCAGTGGTTGCTTTCCCGGGCTGTGGTGGACACTGAGGCAAAAAAACCCCAAAAAATAAAATTCTCCCTGATTCATCTGTTATGGTTCTTGCACGAACCCTTCTAAAATCTCTGAAAATTTTCTGGATGAGGAGAATCACAGAATCCTGTGGAGCCAGTCTTTGCTTTCCTGGGCTGGGGTGGACACTGAGGCAAAAAAACCAAAAAAAATAAAAACCTCCCTGATTCATCTGTTATGTTTGGGTTTTATACTTCATTAAGAAAAGCATTTGGCACTAAGAATTTCTTTCTAGCTGCAAATAAATCCGGATGATTAAATTTTATTATAAACTAATGGAGGCTCTAAAAAAGTTAAGTAAAAGGTTCCACACATCAACTATAAATGTCATTATAAGGCCAACATTCTGGGATGTTTGGGAAGCTGGAGCTCCTGGGCTGGTTTATCTGAGCACTGGTGATAAATTCCTCTGTGAGGAATCACTCTCCTCTTTATCACCCAGCAGTGACTCTTTCTGGAGTTTGCCTAAGCTAAAACCAGCCTCATGCACTTTGGGAAGTGGCAGTTTTTGGTCCCCAGGTGCTGTTTGTGCTCCCAAACTGAGCAGTAGAGAAGCAGAAGCAGAGATTGCAGTGACCAGCTCTGCTCTGGGCCCCAGACACCCAAAACTTTGGGATTTCTGTCCAATCCAACTTGGAAATCTCAGTTCTCACTCTGGGTCTGGGCTGGCTTTGCTGTTCCAATCCATGTTAAAGGAGGAAAATGAAAAGGAACTGAGTTATTAATGTGTAAAAATGGAAATGTGTTGGATTCTTACAGCCTTCAAGAACCATTGTGGGTACCTGGGATTAAATCCTGTGCTTTTAGGCTGAGCTCTCACAGACCCCATCCTCTGCTTCGTGTTAAGCTCTGATTTCCAGGATTTTGGCTGAGCTCAGCCAGGAGAGGGGGATTCATTTCCAAAGGAACAGACCAAGCTCTGGGTTCTGCTTTCAAAGAAACCTGAGGGTGTCTGGGCTCAGAAACATCTTCAAACCCCAAAACCATCCTCCCTGGCTTGGCCTCAACCCAAAACCCAACTGCAGCTTGCTCTGTTTGCAGGACAGAGGGGAAGGAACCCAGTGGAATCTCAGTTTCCAGCTGTGAAATATCTGCAGACATTGCCTCTTAATAATGCCATCCAATGATTTGAGGGGATATTAAATGAGGAGCAGATATTTAATCCTAAGGCTACGGGGCAGTTTTGCAGCTCTAAAGCTGAGCTCCTCTCTCAGCACTAAAACAGGGAGCCCCAAGGAGATGGTTGGGGTATAGATGTTCTACAAATCGCCAAGTTTAGATCTAAAAGGGGTTAAGAGCTTAAAATGGACCAAAAAATGAGGTGAAATCAAATAAAGTCCTCCGTTCTGTGCTGATGCAGTGGTGCCAATGATTTGAGGGGGTATTAAATGAGGAGCAGATATTTAATCCTAAGGCTACGGGGCAGTTTTGCAGCTCTAAAGCTGAGCTCCTCTCTCAGCACTAAATCAGGGAGCTCCAAGGAGATGGTTGGGGTGTAAATGTTCTACAGAGCCCCAAGTTTAGATCTAAAGGGGTTGAGGGCTTGAAATGGAACAAAAATTGTGTGAAATTATATGAAATCCTCTATTCTGTGCTGATGCAGTGGTTGCTAATACCCCCACCAGTGATTTGAGGGGGTATTAAATGAGGAGCAGATATTTAATCCTATGCCTATGGGGAAGTTTTGCAGCTCTGATATTGGGCTCCTCTCTCAGCACTAAAACACAGGAGCTCCCGGGTTGGGGGTATAAATGTTGTACAGAGCTCCAATTTTAGAGCTAAAGGGGTTAAGGGCTTAAAATAGAACAAAAATTGAGTGAAATCAAATAAAGTCCTCCATTCTGTGCGGATGCAGTGGTGCCAATGATTTGAGGGGGTATTAAATGAGGAGCAGATATTTAATCCTAAGGCTACAGGGAAGTTTGCAGCTCTGATATTGGGCTCCTCTCTCAGCACTAAAACAGGGAGCTCCAAGGGAGATGGTTGGGGTGTAAATGTTCTACAAATCGCCAAGTTTAGATCTAAAGGGTTTAAGAGCTTAAAATGGACCAAAAATGAGTTAAATCAAATAAAGTCCTCCGTTCTGTGCTGATGCAGTGGTGCCAATGATTTGAGGGGGTATTAAATGAGGAGCAGATATTTAATCCTAAGGCTACGGGGCAGTTTTGCAGCTCTAAAGCTGAGCTTCCTCTCTCAGCACTAAAACAGGGAGCTCCAAGGAGATGGTTGGGGTATAAATGTTCTACAAATCGCCAAGTTTAGATCTAAAAGGGGTTAAGGGCTTGAAATGGAACAAAAATTGAGTGAAATCATATGAAATCCTCTATTCTGTGCTGATGCAGTGGTGCTAAAAGGTTAACTTCCCAAATGGGCCCGCTCTGGAGCCGATCCTGTGGTGGCTCTGTGGTTTCCGCCTATATAATTTGATAATATTTTACAAATGCAGTATATGAAATATATCTTAACATGTGTTTAATACATTTTACAATCTATTAAAATGAAAAACAGAATACGCTTCAAATACTGCTGGGGTATTTGCTTAATGCAGTATGTCTGGAACATGTTAAACATTATTTTAGAGGTAATTGAAACATTTCACACACATTCACCCCGCGTGCTGCGTGTGCGCGCCGGCATGCACCGGGGGCACACAGGATGGGTAACCAGCCTGAGCATGGAGAGGTTCTGGCAGCACAAATTTCCCTGGAAGCACAAATCCCCTGCACCTTCACCCCCAGAGCTGGCGTGGCTCTCCCAGCTTCACTCGAAGCAAATAAATGAGATCCCAAATTTACCCCGGGCAGGCAGTTCCCAAGTTGCAGGGTATTATTGCAGCTCGTTTCAGCACACAGCCTGTCAAAGCAGCCATTAAACCCTTCTCAAATGGACATTTCTGTAAATACACACGGGGCCGGGAATATTCCTGGGTAAGTATTTGCTTAGTTTCACAACATGTTCCTCTCACTCATGCCAATGTTCCCAAAAAGTGAACAAGGTGTGGGGAGTAATGATGGAGTGGAGTCCTCGTTCCTGCCCAAATAAATGGCCACAAAGGCTTGATTATAGTCTTTTTCTGTTAATTGCAGGCTTTTCCTCATTATCTCCATTTCAGGTTCCGGGACAAGGGCAGGGTGATTAATAAATTAAACATCCCTCGTTTAGGGTGATAGAGTGGCTATCAGTGCTCCTGGTTCAATGGAGAGCAGTGAAAAATGGGGTTTATTTCCACGTGTCCCACACTTCTGCCTCCTCCCTGACATTTCCTCTGCCACTTTTGGGATGAGGAGCCCACACTTCACTTGCCACAGAGCTTCATTTTCCCCTTCTCTCAACCTAAAGCACCAAATTGTGCTGTAAATCCTGAGGGAGATGGGAGTTGCGCTGCAGGCTGGCCTGTCAGGAGAGCTGCACCTCGTGCTGAGAGATTTGCAGCTTGGACAGAAACCATTTGTGTCCCATTGAAGCTGCAAAAAAAAATCTGGTTTTTCTTTGCTCACGCTGCAATGTTTTTTATTTGGGATCCAATCTTTTGAGAGATAGGAAAGCAAATTTATTCAGGGGAAAAAAACAACACGAGGGATGAAAAGGAAGAACTCTGTGCTCGTGAAAATGAGATAAGAGCAGAGCTTGGAGGGTTTCTGTCTGAGTTTGGGACAATGAGCACCTTGATGTCTCAACTCCTTGTTCCCAGCGGAGCCTTTCCTCCATCCACGGCCTCCTCCCAACTTTTTTAATCCTTCTAAAATCCTCTCCCTCTGCCAAGTAATGTGGGCAGCCATAATTTGCCCTGGTGGAGGTAGACTGCAAACAATTCATCATTTCAGCCTTGCTTCGGACACTCATTCAAGCTGGGAGACATTAGAAGCAAAAACACAATTAATCAAAGCTTCAAACAGACAGAATTAAGTCTCATTAGAGGGGTTTGGACATGTTCAGTAATTTCTGTATCATCCTTTCGCTGTAGCTCCTTCAGGGAGTTGTCTCAGCACACAGGTAAAAATGGAATTATTTGGAAATTATGTGATGTGAGGGAGCAGATAATCATTTTCCAAGGGCAACTCCAGCAAAGAAAACTTTATTTTTATGTATCTTTTTACTGTCCCTCTCCACATTTCATGGGTATCTCAGGCAAACAGAGATTGCACTTTACATTCCACTTATTTCAACAGAAATAACTTTTTTTTACCAATGGAAGCTCAGGCTGTGTGATTAGTTTTAAAAATAAGAATGATTCCTCATTGTTTATTTACAATAATTATAAATATTACATATATATAATAATAAATATTACATATCTAATAATAATATATAGTATATCTATTAAATCATGGATTTATAAATTGCAAAAACCTTCTCCTTTTCCACTTGTATTAATGTTCTCTGTTCCCGCAGCTGCTTTAAGACATCTTGCAGACAAATAGGACAAACTATGAAAGGGGTTTTGCTAAAAATAAAGAGTGTTAATTTTAGCCATAAATATTCTGTGTTCCTCACCAAGGGCATCTCTGAATGATCCCTCAAAGCTCTTTTTTAAAGGTCTCTTTAAAGGTCATGGCAGATCTTAAATGTAAATACAAATTTAAATTTAAATATGTAAATGTAAATGTAAATGTGAATTTGCAGTGATTGTCTCTGCATTTTGTGCTGGTTTGAGCTCTGAAATGCCCATCAGCTGCTTTCCAGAAAGTTCAGGAATCATTTCCAACCCCCTGGATAATTCCCATTATTTCCTCTTTCTGCCCCAATTTTGTGAACCCTGATTCCCTGAAAAATTTTCCTGAGAGGCAAAGAAGCCCCAAAATCTCCCCAATTTCATTTGGGTCTCATTTTAAGCCCTGGATTTTCACACCTCTGGGAAATGGAGACACAACCAGCCCAGGAATTTGGTTTCTGTGCGAACATTTTTGGCAAGGCAGGTTTGATTCCTCACCTCCTCCCTTTCCTTTCATCTCCTCCTCCTCCTCCTCCGTCCCACCCCATCCAAACCCCAGGTGCCCTTTCCAGCCCAGGAGCCCAAAGGAAAGTTTGGAGATTACAAATTGGAATAAACTTCATTTCAACAGTAAACAAGCACAGAAACGACCACATTGGTGTCAGGTTCTTGATAAATATTGGGCCTGACGTAGGTTGGGGTTTTTCCTTGGATTTCTGCTGCCTCTTGGCATTCCAGGAATCCTTTTTTTTTTTTTTTTTCATACTACATCTTTTTCTTTTTTTCTTTATTATTTTTTTTAATGAGCTGAAATAGTTTTCCAGCCCATGACCATGGAGTGTATTGTATTTATAATTTAGTGACATGGTCACAAGCAGAAAACTGTCTGAAATCATGTTTTGAACAGACAAATTTAGCTCCAGATATTTATTTTTCATGATATAAGAAGAGGTGTTAACCAAGGGGCCGTGTTTGGTGGGTCATGGTGGCAGCTAATTTTACAGAGGAGAATCTACACGATCATTAATTCAATTTAACTTAATCTAATTTAATTTGATTCTATTTTATTTTACTTTCTTCAACACTTGTCCTGTGGAGTCCTCAAACCCTAAACTTTGTACCCGAATAAAAACCCCACAGGCACCGACTTTGCAGAGCAATGAGGAAATTTCCACATGAAAAGTCCTGAAAGCTGCCAGGGCAGGAATTCTGTGGCTCAAGCAGAACTTATTAACCACAAGACATTGCTGAAATATCAACCAGATGCTTTGCCCCATCCTAGGCTGAGCTTTAACTCTGTGTATGAATCAGCTCAGGCAAGTTTTTAATCAAGGACTGGCAGAAGAGTGAAATCATCCTGTGATAAAAACGGGAAAAAAATTGATTTTATAGAAAATAAGAGACTCTGAGGAAATGAGAACTCTTCAGAAAGGGGTGTGAGATGATGACAAATTGAACTTTCCAGGTCTAAGAAGCCTCGAGGTTTTTTTTTTTCAGAGCAGTGTTTCAAATATAGGAGTGGCTGAACCGCAGAGAAATCCGACTGCCCACATTTTCCAGTGAGTGTCCCTTGGAAAACAGGTGACTTTGCTGGTGTGGAATGAGAGGTTTGAAAAATCTCTGCAGTGGATGAATCTAAAATAAAGTTTAATCAGGACATGGCAGCCCTGAGTGCCTCCCTCTGCTCAAAGATTCGGAAATCTTTACACAATGCAGTGAAATTTCAGCAGACCCTGAATAAAACTGTGATGGCAGAATCCAAATAAATTGGGATTTATGAGGGTGACTCTCCACATTCCAGTATTTGCTTGGGTCCCATCCACTGGAGAGATTCTGCCTCATGGGTCTTCCAGAGCTCACCCAAAAGCAGAAAACTTTTTAAACTTGATGGGCACAGGATCACCCAAAAGTAGAAAATTTTTTAAACTTGATGGGCACAGGATCCATGTGGAGAAGGATTAAAGCCCTGAAAGGAGCAGAAGAAGAGCTGGGAAATCTCAGTTCTGTGGGAGCAGCCAGTGTTGAGCGCCACGTGGAATTTGGGGGATTTGGCCAACACAACCCTGAGGAGAAGAGCCACCCCTTGCACCCCGACGCTCTGCTGGGTTATTCAAAAAAATCCTGGTCAATTCCTGCTAGAGATGTGGATATTTGGTTGGATTTTAGGGATCAAACAGTGATCAAGCTGATGGTTTGCTCGCACAGCCCTCCTGCCTGGCTTGTGGATGTTCTGACAATATTCAGGAGCTGCATTCCTGATGGCGCCCAGATTCCTGCTCTGATCAATTCCAGCAGGTTGGATGAGCACTGCAGTCACATTGTCAGGCAAAAAACTCATTCCTTCCATCCCTGGCC
The DNA here is from genome assembly GCA_039654755.1 of Calcarius lapponicus. Lineage (NCBI taxonomy): Eukaryota > Metazoa > Chordata > Aves > Passeriformes > Fringillidae > Calcarius > Calcarius lapponicus. The sequence goes on from CM077479.1 coordinate 8,293,560, forward strand.
AGCAAAACCAAGCTATTCTGAGTGTTAAACACCCTTAATTAACTCATCAAAAATAATATGGACTTAATTATTCTGAAATATCTGCCTGGTGTTTTCATTTCCCTGCCCCTTCCCTGCATTATCTCTCGGAGCCCTGCAGCTGCCCCACCTCAGCCTGTGGCCTGGGCTCGGTTTGTTTATTTGTACTCAGGCTGGAAACCTCCAAAAATAAATGAAGGATCAGGTGTGGAGCAGCGATTGCTGAGTGACTCAGAGGTGGCATCAGGCCCCAGGAGTCACCACTGCACCCATGGCCTGGGTGAGGACACCACAGCTTCTGCCCGGGCCTGGGTGAAACAGGGGCCTCAACCTTGCAGTTGGTCATTTTTGATCTAGAACCTTCTTTTCTCCTCTTCTCTTTGTTTTCTCCACTTCTCTTTGTTTCCTCCTTTTGTTCCACTTGTGAAAATGGTGCAAAAACATCTGAGTTGCCCTTCACTGTGAGTTACTCAAAGCTTTGTCAGAGAGCCCAAGAATGCGGTGGTGCTGCTGGGCTGTTTCCTGGCCATCACCTAATCCAGGAGCATTGAATCTTGGAAATTTTCAGCCTGGATTGGCTTTTCCCTGATGAATAGCAGCAGGAATGGGCTCTGCTGAGTTTTCCTCACAGCATCCCAGGCCCTTGCTGTTGGAAGGAACAGGAATCAGGGAGGTGGCATCAGGCCCAGGAGTCACCACTGCACCCATGGCCTGGGTGAGGACACCACAGCTTCTGCCCGGGCCTGGGTGAAACAGGGCCTCAACCTTGCAGTTGGTCATTTTTGATCTAGAACCTTCTTTTCTCCACTTCTCTTTCTTTCCTCTTTTGTTCCACTTGTGAAAATGGTGCAAAAACATCTGAGTTGTCCTTCACTGGGAGTTACTCAAAGCTTTGTCAGAGAGCCCAAGAACGTGGCAGTGCTGGGGTGTCTCCTGGCCGTCACCCACTTCCAGGAGCATTGAATCTTGGAATTTTCAGCCTGGATTGGCTTTTCCCTGATGAAGAGCAGCAGGAATGGGCTCTGCTGAGTTTTCCTCACAGCATCCCAGCCCTGCTGGTGGAAGGAACAAGAATCAGGGAGGTGGCATCAGGCCCAGGAGGTCACCACTGCACCCCTGGCCTGGGTCGAGGACACCACAGCTTCTGCCTGGGCCTCAACCAGGGCCTCAACCTTGCAGTTGGTCATTTTTGATCTAGAACCTTCTTTTCTCCACTTCTCTTTGTTTCCTCTTGTTCCACTTGTGAAAATTGTGCAAAAACATCTGAGTTGTCCTTCACTGGGAGTTACTCAAAGCTTTGTCAGAGAGCCCAAGAATGCGGCGGTGCTGGGGTGTCTCCTGGCCGTCACCTGCTTCCAGGAGCATTGAATCTTGGAATTTTCAGCCTGGATTGGCTTTTCCCTGATGAATAGCAGCAGGAATGGGCTCTGCTGCGTTTCCCTCACAGCATCCCAGCCCTTGCTGGTGGAAGGAACAGGGATCAGGGATGTTCTGCAGCTCCCAGGATGACTCACGGCTCCTCCCGGGGTGTTTTTTCCTGCAAATATTGCTCAAACAAAACAAACAAAACAATTGGTGGCTGGAGCCTCCCTCGGGTGCCTCAGAGATGGAAGTGTCCTCTGGATGGGTGGCCAGGGGAGTGGCTTCAGCTGAGGCTGGGACAGGGACATTGGCAGGGACACCGCAGGCTCTGTGTGGGGTCAGGCTGGCACTGGGCCCATCCAAACCCCAAAGGAATGTGGGGGTGCAGGACGGGACAGCAGCTTCAGCTCTGGTGTTCCCACCCTTGATCCCTTGGGTTTTAAGCTTTTTCTGTTCTATTTTGGTGTGCAGCTTTTAGCTTTATATTGAGTGTTACTGGGATCTTTTCACAGGGTGGGGAAGACAATTCTAGCTGGATTCCAGCTGGAGATTCAAGGACAATCTCTTCAAACTTTAGGCCCAAAGAATAAAAAGCATAGAAAGGGGAGGGGTGGGCAAACAACCAAGGGAGATGAAACTTCATCATTTGAAGCTATTAATTGGGCAGTTGGCTCCTGTATGCAAAACGGATTTTAAAAAAAGGAAAAATGTGAGATCTCCTGACCAAGCCCTCTTTTGCTTCCATCTTGCAACCATCTGCCAGGGTGTGGCCTTTGAAAGTTCTTCAATAAATATCCACTTTATTTCTTTTAACTCTGTCTAGCCTCTGTTCCAGCTCCTCAAGGCCTCTCCAGGTGTTCATCCTCCCAGGGACAATGTGACACTCATGGGCTGTCCCCTGCTGTGTCCCCAACATCTCCCACAGTGGACAGATCCTCTCTGAGCCCACAGGCGTGGCCCTACTGGGACAGAATTCCCACCCCCTGAGCTCGTGGATCCGATTCTCTTGGCAGGGCCCTCATCCTTTCCAAGTTTCATGGTGAGTTAGCCCCATATTCCTTCCCAAAATGCTCTTATCTTTCCACTTCTAGAAAATATCCACTGCTCCTAAAGTTTCCAGCCTTTTTCCAAATGACTTTACTCTTTTTTTTTTCCCTTATTTTTTTTCCTTTATTTCTTTTTCTTCCCCTGTAAGAAAGTGAAATCTGTGTGCTTGCTTATTAAGCCACTTTATTCTTGCAGGCTTTGAAAAAAAGCCCTACTTCAGCAATTTAAGCTTTTCTTCTGGAGGCACAATACTCAGACACGAGGAAAAGTAAGTCGAGAAGACAAAATAAACATATTTTTTTCAGGAAGACTCGAAGCCAAGTGGAACTTTCAATGAATGATTTGAGAGAGTTGCTGCTTTTGATATGCACAAATACATCCCAGCACTGCAGGCACACACCACATCCCTGGATTCTGTGGAGCTGGACAGGGGAGAGGGTGGGAAAACCAGAATAGATTTTGCACTTTGTGCCTCACAATGGCTTTGAAATGCAAGCACGGCTCAGGAAAGGTTGTGCGAGTTCATAAATGACGAATTTGTGTTGCCCAGGATAAAGGGAGGAAGGGAAAGATCCTCCATTATTCACTCATCCCTAAAATATTCTCCCATAGAATATTTAGGCATCTAAAATACAATATCCTAAAGCTTGTATTTCCTTTCTGATCTACATTTGTTTGCTTATATAAGAGGAGGTAAATGATGATTGGATTAATATTTTGGTCTTATTCACACCAGATTTATTAAAAAATGATGACAGATTCATTGTTGGGATGAATTTCCATTCTCCCAGAGGTTAAAGGTGCTGGGCTGGACAACAACCAGATCTATAATATCCTGGACAGTAATTAGGGTTTTATCTGTAACTTTTAATTGGCATTTTCAGGACATTTAGTAATGTATTTTACCTTCCTTAAATGGAAGCATTTTTATCCAGAAAAAAAGAACCCAAGTGGGGAAGACAAAAAAAAATTATGGGAAATCAGTGGGGAAGTGATTCCCACAGATAAATACAGAAAATAATGTAATAAATCCTGCAGAGAGTTCTGGCCATGCAAGAAATTGCTGCCACAACATGTCCTCGAGCTGAGGGACACCCAGATCTGTCACATGTCCTGGAGCTGGTGTGTAAAGGACTCAGGAATTTTCTCATGGAGCTTCTTGCTCCTCATTCCTTCTTCTATTGAGGAAAAAGAGGCAAAACCTCCCACACAGGAAGGAAAAAATGGATTTTACCCCCCTGACTGTACCAGGTTTGTGCGTCTGCCACAACTTCAGGGCTTCACCCTTGAGGGTGACCAGGGAGGGACACTCTGGAAAATGGGAATTCTGGATCCTCTCCAGGCAACTTCAGCCTGTTTTTTTTTCACAGTGATGAAGAAAACCAGGGGATTAAATGAATTCCAAGGTCCTGCACCCCTTCAGGACCAACTCAATGCCAACAGTCCTTTCTTATCACCCCAGTTTGAGTCACAACAGGGACCACAGTGGGCAAGAGCTGTGACAAGGTGGAATGGAACCTGTGCCATTGCAAACATCTCCTCAAATCTCACCTTTTCTGTGTTTGATGTCCTTGAAACTGATTCCACCATCAAGGGTTTAGTATGAGAGAGAGAATCCCAGTTCAAGCCCAGCTCAACAGAGCCCAGGACACCTTTTTCATTCTGATGGCCTCAGAAATGAGCGGAGCAAAAGCAAACGAGCGGAGAAAAAGCACAAAGCTCTGCATCACTCGAACAGAAATTGAATTTGAAATTTGGGTTATGCAACAACATGGCATTGTCTCCTTTTATTAAGGCCACCAGCTCCTGGAGGTCCTGGGCGTGTTATTGTTCTCAATTAACACACTTCTCCCCTTTCTCCCTGGAATCCTTCCCGCTGGTTTGCGTTGTAACAATACCTCCAACTCATGGGTTCCAAGCTGGATTTCAATTTGTGAGGCCACTTTCACTTCATAACCCACCACAGAACGTTCAGTCTCCATCCCAACATGTTGCATTAATTAAATTCCCAGAAACAAACAAACAAACAACAATTTCTTCGCCTTTTTCCTTATTGAGCTGCTTTGGTGTGAAGAATAAATCTTTACATTAAGAAAAAAACCCCTCAGCAAACGGAGCCAGACAGTAGCTGTGTCTTTTGGCAATGAGAATAATCTAATAAAACATCACCTTTCAAAGACAAAAAAAAGTTCCTCTGGACACTCAGTAACGTCACCTCGGCACGAAATATATTCCACTCTTGGTTTGTGTTTTTTGGACCAACGCAGCTTAGGATGGTTGTTATCCCAAGCCCATGCCACCAGAGTTGGAATTGATAATATAAACGGTGAGCCCAAGCCCTGATTGACAGCTCTGATTCTCCTAATACCTCCTAGTTGGGCTTCCACCACGGTCAGAAGTTAAAATTTATTTTGACAAGCTTTCTGCTGGTTATGGAGGCTGGGAGCTTTATACCGGGGTATCCAGTGATTAAATATCTGGCATAGATTATCAAAAACCAGAGGGGGAAGGCAGGGAAGGCCTCTTGATGACAAACTGGATCCCGCGGCGCGGCCAACTTGGTTTTAATTAAGTTATTACCGCCCTTAATGGGAAGGGGCTGTTCCTTTGTTCTGTGGCAAGGCAGCAGACAGGGACGGAGCGGGGAATGTCAGCAACTCAATTAAGGCCGGGCTGCCTGGAGGATGCTCCCAGGGACACCGAGGTGGCCCCGGGAAGGAGCTGCCCGGGAGCGGCCGGGATTCGGGGACGGAGGTTCCAACCCCAGCAGGGTCAGCAGGAGCAAGTCAGGATTAAGGGGAGAGCTCCTGGCCTTAATCAGTGGGTTCAGGGTAATTAAAGGCAGGATTGCTGGGAGCCAGCCCCTTTGTTTCCCAGGGCTGGGGCAGGATTGTCCCCGTGGTTCATTTTCCAAAGTGCCTCAGTGCGCTGGGTATTTCAAAGATGGTTTGTAAAACCAAATTTCATTATCTTCTTGATCACCTGCACCAAACCCCTTAAATGTCAATAACAGAGAAGGCAAGAGAAGCCTGTTTTATTTTATTTCAAAACCTACAGCCTTATTTTTATTTATTTAAAACCCCCAGCTCAAAACATCATGACTGGCTCCAATTCAGGTTTCACTGACAGCAGTTTCAGCTCAGAGAAGTTTGGTAACACCAGCATGAAGAAGAAAACCAGACATGCTAATTTTCATCCTAAATTTTATAAATTTACTGTTGTTGAACAAGGAAATACCTGAGGTGCTGCAAGTCAGGAGAGAACTGCACATCTTACACAGAAATGTCTGAAAAAAAAAGTTTTGCTCTTCTGGAGCACAAAACCTGAGAATTAAATATTCTCTGTGGAGTCACCCAGCTTCACCTTATAGAGCAACACGACTTGGTGTGGGGTAAGACGATAAAACCCACAGAATACCCTAAAAACTCCTGTGCAGAGCAATCCTTGTAGAAAACCAAGCAGCAGCAACAAACACCCCATATCCCAGCCCACACCCTGCTGGGCAGCGTTTGTGTGAAGTGCAGTCAAGCAAGGATGCTCCATATGGTCACGAGAATCCCTGGGATAGAGGGAGTAGCCACCCAAAACCAAGCTCAGACTATACACTTTACAAAGAGGCAATCCCCGTGAAGGGTTTAGGAGGGGAGAAAAAGAGACAGAGGTAAAAAAGAAAAAAAAAATAGAGAAAAAAAAGGCATTTTCAAAGTCTAAACTTTCCTGGTCAGGGGTACGTGCGGAGCTGTGGGCTGTTCTCACTGTGTGGGTGTGAAAGTACAACTGTTGCAATGTTTAAACTGGGGATATTTGTTGGTTTTGGTGGTAAAATTCATGTGGATGGCAAAGGGACGGGGAAGAATTGCACATTTCTCCCTGTGCACACACAGCTGAGGAAGAGCTGACATCTCCCTGCAGATAAGAACTGTTCCAGGGTGTCCAGAGGGGATCCCAGACAAAACTGGGAAAATTCCTAGAGGGCTAAGAGGAGGAAAAATTGCACATTTTATTAATGAATAATGTGTACATTAAAACTATAATTTAAATAAAATGTCATCACGGCTATAATAACAATTATTATTATATTTAATTTTAATCACTGTAAGAGCTGATATAGGCAAGATGGACAAAGTGCAAATGTTTTACTGTGCACAAACTGCTGAGATGAAAGATATTCTGAAATCAGTGGATTTTAATCAGCCCCTGAAGGATGCACTTGATGTTTCTCATGGAGCTGGTTTAGATCCATAACACAAAGTAAAATTATTCTTTTTTACCTCTTTTCCAGGCACTGCACTTGATGTTTCAGTTGATGGTTCATATCCATGTACAGAACTCCTAGTGCAGGTAACACAAAATAAAATTATTCTTTTTTTCCCCATTTTTAGATGCTGCACTTGATGTTTCACTTGGAACTGGTTCAGATCCATGTACAGAACTCAGTGCAGGTAACATGAAGTGAAATTATTCTTTTTTCCCTCTTTTTCAGACGGCACTTGATGTTTCTCATGGAGCTGGTTCAGATCCATGTACACAACACAGTGCAGGTAACATGAAGGGAAATTATTCTTTTTTTCCCCTTTTCAGACACTGCACTGATGTTTCATGTGGGGCTGGTTTAGATCCATAACACAAAGTAAAATTATTCTTTTTTACCTCTTTTTTAAGCACTGCACTTGGTGTTTCACTTGATGGTTCAGATCCATGTACAGAACTCCTAGTACAGGTAACATGAAGTGAAATTATTCTTTTTTCCCATTTTTAGACACTGCACTTATGTTTCACATGGAGTTGGTTCAGTGCAGGTAACATGAAGTGAAATTATTTTTTCCTCTTTTTCAGATACTGCACTTGATGGCTCTCATGGAGCTGGTTCAGATTCGTGTACAGAACACAGTGCAGGTAACATGAAGTGAAATTATTCTTTTTTTCCCATTTTTAGGCACTGCACTTGATGTTTCACTTGGTGGTTCAGATCCACATACAGAACTCTCAGTGCAGGTAAAACAAAGTAAAATTATTCTTTTTCCTCCATTTTTGGACACTGCACTTGATGTTTCACATGGATCTGGTTCAGATCCAGGTACAGAACTCTCAGGACAGGTAACATGAAGTGAAATTATTCTTTTTTACCTCTTTTTCAGGCACTGCACTTGATGTTTCACTTGATGGTTCAGGCCCATGTACACAACTCCTAGTGCAGGTAACATAAAGTGAAAATTTTTTTTTTTTTACCTCTTTTCCAGGCACTGCACTTGATGTTTCACTTGGAGCTGGTTCAGGTCCAGGCATCCTTTAGACAATTATGGAGCTTTTGTATAGGAAATGAACACCTAATCCCCAGATCCCACGAGACTCTGCACCCTTCTAGGGGGAATATGCTTTTTTAAGAAAATCCCTTGCCCTTTGCTTGAAGAAAATCCTCTGCCCTAAATCTCATAAAACAAAGCAGCTTAGGGATCCTTGCAATAGCAGAGCTGAACTAAACACGCTTTAACAAAGTTTCCCTTTGTCAACAGCATCTCGGTGAGCTCCCTCCTGCGGGATGAGTGTCAGGCTTCAGGCTAATCTCGGTAATTCTTTAACCAGAGATTTGCACGTTATTAAGTGGTCGTTTCTCGGTGGGTGGAAAGCGATCAGGCAGGGGAAGGTTCCTCCCGACGCAGGTTTCAAACGCTCCATTCTTCCCTGAAAAGGCCAGCGAGGTGTGTCCGGCCTGAGGGACATCAGCGGGGAATAAAACCAGAATAAAACCAGAATAAAACGCCTCTCGAGGGTTATTCAGCAGCTCTGCCCGCAGACAGGGGTTTCTGGGCGGCCCCAAGGTCTTTGCTAAGCCTGGCTTAGTCTCTGCAGGTAATTGCAGATCCCAAAGCTCAGGGATGTCACCAGGGACCCTCCAGGGGACCCTGGGAGGACCTGACCAAGCTCACTCCAGCATCCTCAGCAAAGCCTCTCTTTTGCTGCCATTTCAGCTGAATCCTGATCCTCCTCTGCTGGGAGGATCCATAGCCTTTAAAATTGAATAAATATAAAAATACAGTAAAGCTGGTCACACCAGAGATCTCTGAGGGTTTGGCAATACTGCCCTGTTAAAGAGAGTGAGAAAAAGAAATTTGCTTTTTGCTGGGGGTACCAAACACTTCCAGGAGCAATCTCAGAGCCTGGGGTGTGACACAATCACTCCCTGCAGGAAACCAGGGCTGGGCACGTCCAGCCCTGCCCAGGACACTCAGGGCTGGGTCATCTCCACAGGACCCATCCAACCCTAGAAATTCCGTGGTTCCACAATTCAGTGATGAGTGACAAACACAGGGAGTGGCTCATGAAGCCCCGTGAGAATTTCCAAGGTGGGAGATCAGGAGGAAATTGGAAAACGGAATTCTCCATGGCTTGGTGGGGTTATTTTGGTGAACATCCCAAGGGACTCCTCAGGAACAATCCACCCCATTGTCATTTCTTTCCAGGATCGCTCCCACATCCAGCTCCCACCTCCTTCCCTTACCAAGCACAGCCCCAAACTCCCCCAAGGGCTTTGCTGGCTCCCTGTGCAGGCAAACCCCTGTTGGCACCGGGGGCTGCTCCTCTCCTGAGCTTCATCTTGAAGCCATTTGCGTGTGGCATTTGCATGCTGCTGCCTGTGCCGCCCTAATGGTTCGATTTCAAAGCACATCTCCTTCCCTTTTATCTCCAGCTGAATGAGATGTCTCAATAAGCGCCAGATAAAGGCGGAAGTCTTTTGTCTGGGAGCGGCCAGGCAGGGCCAGCTGTGAGCAGAACTGGCTGAGGTTTCGCAGGCTGCCTCCAAAAGTGGAGCTCCAGCTCCTTTCAGGCTGCAGCAGCAGGGCAGGGGGACAGGCCTGGCTTGCACACATGGCTGAGCGTCTTCCAGTGTTTATTTTTCCTTCCCCAAGTTATTTTTGATAAAGGAGTTGCGGGGAGAGAAAGAGAAGGGATCAAGAGGGAAGCAAGAAAGGAAGAAAAAGAGGGTGGACGTAGTTAAAGCTCTGATTTGCATCCAGTGGGTTTTTGGATGGTAGATTAGCTTTATATCGGGGTAGACCTTGGCATCTGAGCCTCTGGGCCAGACATTGTTCAGTTGTTGAACAGTGGGAGACTCCTGAGAAAGCGTTTGGCTCTGGTTTTAAAGGGACTTGCTTTTGTGCTCTTGGGTTCGGTGACCTGCTGAATAAAAACCAGCCTGGCACTGAGAAATAAAGGCTGTTTTCTCAGGCAGTTAATAGTGAACCAAATTGTGTCTATCTTAAAAAAAACTGTCAGCCTTAAAAAACTGCCAGCCTTCAAAGTTTGTCAGTCTTAAAAAAAACCCTTGGTCTTAAAAATTTGTCATTCTTAAAAATTGCCAGTGTTAAAAAATTGTCAGCTTTAATATTGTCTTAATATCTGTCTTAGAGCTGTCTGCCTTAAAAAATTATACAACTTAGAAAACTGCCAGCAGGCCCACAAGATGTGGTAATTAAGGAAGGATTATGACAAAATCAAGGCGTAATCAGCAAGTGGATAATTTTGAATAACGCCTTTCAGGGCTGTAAGAGCTCTCCCAAGGATGAAACCTCCAGCATGGTGTTCCACACTGGTCACACCCAAACCAGGTTTGCACCTGAAATGCCCCAAAAAACCCAGCTGGGTTTGTTCCCTAGCTGCTCAGTTCTGCAGGTAAAATGAGTTCACAGATTTTTGTGGAATTATTGGAATAAACATTGAGTTTAAGCTTGAGATTTTCATGGAATTGTTGGAATAAATGTTGAGTTTAGCTCAAGAGGTCTCAGAGAAGAGTTTAAAACTAGCAAGGCCACGATGTTGTCAGGACTAAAAACGATGCAGCTGAGCAGCAGCTGCTGATTTTGGTCCCAAACCAGCCCTGAGTGAGGTTTGTGCAGAACTTGGCTCTCCATAAAACGAGGACAGAGAACCGCCAGCACATCCTTGACCACATTTCCCACCAAGGCTTGGGTGTCACCTGCCCTCCACCACCACCCCATGGGGCTTCCAGGAGCAAGGACAAGGACCTGGAGCTTCCCTGCAGGAGCTCCAAGGGGTTAAACTCGCAGGGAGAAAGTGGAGGCAGATGGGGGAGTCTCAACCGAGCCGCCCATCTGGGAAATGTCAAGTGTTCTCACAATGTTTTTCAGGGTTTGTAATGTGGCTGCTCGCTCGCATGCATGAAAACAGCATGGGAATGCAATATTTCCTCCTCCATGTGCGGTGGAGGCCTCCAGTCCAGCTGTATTTTGCTTGTCATGTTCCTGAATTCTGACACCATCTCGAACATGCCAGTTCCTACCAGAGAAAATGCATTTTCATTCTGTTCCCTGGGTGAAAAGCACATTAAAGGCAGAAGAGAAAACCCAGCAGATCCTGGAGCTATCAAGCGAGGCCTCCTTTATTTATTTAATTTTAATGAACATCTCATTTCATCAGAGGTGGGGGGGGTTGAGTGTGGGGGGGGGGGGGTAAGACTGAGCCTGAAACCATCCCAAAAATGAGAATGTGGAAGCCTGGGCTTGATGCCACAGAGGAAGAGAGCAAACGATGACAACATTACTGTCACTATATTACCACAGGCTGTAAATTAAAGCAGTGGTAAGCAGTTTAAGCGCTATTCCTGTCTGATTCATTACAAAAATACAGTAGCTCTGTGGGCACAACAGTCTGCTTCTCCGAGGGGCTGATATATGATTGGAAAGTTGCATTTGGGCCGCCTGAGCCGTGTGTTTGCAGCGTCCCAAGTGGGGCAGCAGCTGTGTGGCCGCGCTGCCCCGTGGCCAGGCCCCCGTGCCTGATGTGCTGGCTCTGTCTGAGCAGAATTGTTGTTGAAATATGGGAGCCAGATCCTGCCGAGGTGTAAACTGGCAAATCCCTATTAAAGTTAATGATTTACTGGTTCAGCCCAGCTGAGGTCTGGCGCTGGGCGGGCGAGTGTCAAGAAGAGGAACTATTTATTCCTCGGTGAACCATTAACTCTGGGTCCTTTTCTGTTCATCCCTGCAGTTAAAATTCCTCCTGTGCTCCTTCCAAAGGAAAGGGGGTGATCCATACATGACTCACATGTGCACACCCCACCAGCACAGGCTGTAATTAGCACTGCTCAGCAGAGCCATAAGTAACTGGATTTTCCCTTCTCTGCCAAGCCAAGCACAGACCTTCTGCATGGGCTCATTACCGAAATATTTGGATGCAAATCGATGCAGCAAAAGGTCCTTTTTGGGCATAAAACAATGCTCAGCATCATCGTGTATTCTAAGGAGAATTCCGAGAAGCCTTGGGAAGCACAGGTCACATCAAAGTGTTCAACTGTCAAATATCAAATCCAAGTTTTCTGAGTATTCCCAGTGTGCACACACATCTAGCGAGCCTGTGATTAATTAATCAAAGTCTAGGTGAGTACAATCAAGAAAAATCTCTTAAACTTCACACTTTTCAGCAAAATAACTTTGATCAGACCGTTTTCACCCAGCTCCACTCCTTTCTGCTGGAAGTTCTAGGAGCACCGTCTGCAGTGTTGGTGTTCCCCTGCCTGTCCCCTGCTCCATCCGTCCCTGCAGGGCTGCATTTGCAGACAGCCTGAAGGAAATCGAGCTCTGCTCATGACCACAAGGGCTCCTTTTGTGGGGCAGGGTGGGTTACCCACCCCACAGGTGGAGGGATGGGTGCTCTGCTCTCCCTGCAGACAACAGGACCCTGTCTGAGCCTCTGACACCAGCTTTTCCTGCTGTTTTCCTAAACCTGAACCTGGCCTGTGTCTGTGTGACTGCGGCCCAGAGGAGGAACGGAGCTGTTGAAAGGCAAAGAGTAACAGAGCTGAGAGCTGCTGGCTCAGCCCCACTGCTGCTCCTGGAATTTACGGTGCTGCTTCACTTTTTACCACGTGTGGAGCTCAGATAAAGAACTGGAAAGGAAAGCAAACCGTGGAAAACGTTGTGATTTTGCTCATTGGCTGATAAGAAAACCCCCTCTGTTTGGTGGCAGCTTGTAGCTGTTTAATATTTCTTGTTCTGCTCAGACGAGGAATCTCAGGTTGGGAAGTTCTTGGCTTTGCCTTCTAAGGGAGAAGAAGCAGCAAAAATGGCCCAAAATGCAGGAAAATCCCTCATTTTTAATATGATTCAGCTTGTGAGCCTCAGTGAGATGATAAAAGATTTGTACTGGAGCAGATAATGAGCCCAGAATTTGTTTGAGGCTGAGATGGGCAATTAAAATTCACACTCACACAATTCATTCCCTGCCAGCCTCACCCCCAGTCTCTGCTCCGAGCATCACCGTGGCTCAGGACAGAACAAATCCAGCCCAAAGCGCCACCTCTTACTAATCCCACCACGGGTTTGTGCAATCAGACACTTCCAAGAAACGGGACCACGTTTTCCTCAAGCGTCTCGGAGTTATCGCAGAGATTTTCCAGCCCTGGCTGGGAGATTGTTCCTGGTGACTTCCAGTCTTGGTGAGTCACCCAGGAATGATCACGTCAGAGCAATGGGGTTGGAGCAGAGCTCAGTGGGACAACGTTTCAGGGGTTTTTAACTGAATCTGAGAAGGTTTCTCTATGGACAGAAGGCTCTGTGCTCATTCCAGTGGCAGAGAAGAAAATAAAGTCTTTGCTCTTACCTAATCAGTCCTAATGACCCAATAATGTCTGATTGCCTGAGCCAATATTGTCACTTAGAACTTTTCTCCAAAAAGTCTCATTTTAGGTCAGCCTTGGATCCAGTCAGAGAGATAAAACACAATCAAAAGCCATTTTTCTTGTCTCAATGCTTGAAAATGAAATGAACTTGAAAATGTTAGGAAAAAAGAGATTATTTTTCCCCCTGGATAGTGGAGTCCCTCCTGTTTCAGCTTGGTGCATTTATTGCCTTGGTGCTCAGGAGCAGAACAGATTGAGCTGTAAAACAACCTCTGCACAAACTGGGAAACCTCCCCTCGCTCCACACCCATTTCAACATTTCCAAACGTCAGAGAAGTTCCAACCACCCCAAAACAAAAGGGAGATGGGAATTATGAAAAAGATTGTTCTTTATTTCTGGAGAGCTGCTGACTCTTTCCTACCCTGGGGATTAATTTTGTCCAGAGAAACAAAGCCACTGCCACCAGATCTGATCTTTTCTCCCTTTAATGGGTGAGGACATCGATCCACGTCCACACACGCCACAAACCCAACCCAGTGGCACAGCACTGAGCAGAACGTTCTGGTGAAGCTAAAATTAGAAAATGATTATTCAAACCCTGCGCGAGCTCCAGCTTTTAAACCCGATTCTCCCAGAACGCTCCGTTACGAGCGCTCAGCCAGGATTAATAAATCAGCTATTTTTTCCCAGGATTTGCTTCCACCCAAAGCCACTTGCCAGGCTCCTATGGAATGTTTAACACGACATTGCTCTTATCTGCCTGCCCAGCGTGGGGCTGCTCCCTGCAACGCTGGGATCCATTTATTAAATCCCACGGAAGGTGGGGCTGGGGGGGCTGCAGAGCGAGGTCAGCCCTAATAACGTCTGTATTTAGATGGATGAACTGCTCGGGGCTGCCCCACCTGCTGAAGGCTCTAACGAGCCAGCTGAGAGTTCCTGTCAGAGCAAACATGCCCTGCTCGCTCCACCTGCGCGGGGCTGAGCCCACGGCAGCGCCGAGAGCTGCGGGAGCCGGCGCTTGATGGTGATGAAAGAAATAAAAACAGGCCCGGGGAGAACGTTGAGGGGAAAAAAGAAAATCAAATCTGCCTGCTATGGAGAAAGATATAACAGCCCCAATTTATTTAGGCCTGGCTTAAAGGAGATTGGTGCTGAGTGAGAGGGGTTGTTTCTCCAGGAATGGGGCGCTGAGAGTGAAACAGCCCCAGGTGCAGACAGGGCCCCTGTAAAGCCTTCCACACCCTCCTCCTCCTCCCAGCATGGACAGCACACCCATTCCCTCCTGAGAGATGGGTTCAGGCCTCAGGGAGGGAGAAAATACCTTTCTGAAACACCCTTTTGCCATTCTGAAACATCTACTCCATTCTGGAACACCTTCTGCTGTTCTGAAACACCTTCACCCATTCTGGAACCCCTTCTGCTGTTCTGAAACACCTTCACCTGTTCTGAAACACCTTCTGCTATTCTGAAACACCTTCACCCTGTTCTGAAACACTTTCTCCCACCATGCCCAGATCTCTGATTTCACCCTCCTTGCTGCACCAACCTTTTCCTTTATATTATCCAGCCCTTTATCCTCCTCCATGGCATGAAAGACTCACGTAGCTGAGAAGAACCCATCAGTTGTGGTGGGAGAGTTATTGAGTAGAAATTTTTTTAATTATAGGTAAAATTCCTATTTTTACCTATAATACAGAAAAGGTGATCCCCTGAATTAGCCTCATCTGTCCCACTGCCCTGTAAGCATCCCTGGCCTCCATGTCTTTTGGTTAATCCAAGGAAGGCACAGATATATTTTTGTGGTATCTCCACAGATTATTCAACTCTTGCTGGGGAGAGGAGCTTAAATTCATGGAGTTGTGGAATGGTTTGGGTTGGAAGGGACCTTAAAGATCATCTCATTCAAGAGCCCTGTGGTGTTTTCAGCACAGAAACACATGGGATGTACAGAATTCCCCCCATGGAAAGCCAGTTCCAGAGAAGCTGGCTGCCCTTAACAGGGTGAGTTTGGGGCAGGAAATTCGGGATCCATCCCTGTTGCCCACGGTGAGGACATGGCTGCAGCCAGAGGAGCTGTGTCACCACCACCCATACCAAACTTCTCCTGGTCCCTCAGGGATCTCAGGTCACAGCGACAGCCTCTCGATGGTTGAAATACAGGCCACAGCCTTTTCTAAACGCAGAAATCAGTGACAGAGCCTTGGCTAGGGAGTTGTTTTGGGACAGGGTGATGCCCAGCAGCGCTGATACCCCCCTTACCCTCTCCCTTTCCTTAAAGACACCGCTCCCGGCTGCCCGGAGCCTGTTTCGCTCCCTTCTTCCCTCAAATCGATGGAAATCGCTCGAAATTGAGCGAAAACTTGGTTATTGATGCAGAAAAAAGGTGAGCTGTTCCACGCTGCCACCTGCCGGGCACGGCTGGGAACTCAGCGGGGACGGGATGGGATGGGATGGGATGGGATGGGATGGGATGGGATGGGATGGAAGTTCAGAGAAGTTCAGGAAAGAAAATTTCAAGGAAATTTCAAGGGAAGGGAAGGGAAGGGAAGGAAGGGAAGGGGAGAAGGGAGGGAAGGGAAGGGAAAGGGAAGGGAAGGGAAGGGAAGGGAAGGGAAGGGAAGGGGAAGGGAAGGGAAGGGAGGGAAGGGAAGGGAAGGGAAGGGAAGGGAAGGGAAGGGAAGGGAAGGGAAGGGGAAGGGAAGGGAAGGGAAGGGAGGGAAGGGAAGGGAAGGAAGGGAAGGGAAGGGAAGGGAAGGGAAGGGAAGGGAAGGGAAGGGAAAGGAAAGGAAAGGAAAGGAAAGGAAAAAGAAAGGAAAGAAAGGAAAGGAAAAGGAAAGGAAAGGAAAGGAAAGGAAAGGAAAGGAAAGGAAAGGAAAGGAAAGGAAAGGAAGGAAAGGAAAGGAAAGGAAAGGAAGGAAAGGAAAGGAAAGGAAAGGAAAGGAAAGGAAAGGAAAGGGAAAGAAAGGAAAGGAAAGGAAAGGTGTTGGAGCAGGGGCTGGAGGGGCGCTTGATGCCTTGAGAGCCACCCTGGCCATGGTAAAGCAGCCCCTGCTTGCAGCTGTGTCCCTCATGACGTGCCCAATCGCCGTGGCTGGATGCAAATAGAACACAGAATTTATCCTAATTCTGCATTCTGGAATAAAAATACTTCAGTGGGAAGGGAGCTAAAATGGCCATCTGGCCAACTGCAGGGCCTTGAGTGTAGCAAGGCCAGAGTTAAGCCCCCGTGCAATGACAATCAAACTGGGACATTATTTGGGTGTCTGTGGCTTGTCCGTCCCTCTGTGTTTCATCGATCTGAAGCCAGCAGTGGGAAAAGGCAAAAACTGGGGGGAAACAGGCAAAATTCAAGGGAAGAGAAAGAAATGGTTCCACAGCTCAGCAGGGGAGAGTCTAGCTACAGACAGGGCTTTTGGATGTAGCATTTTTGCCCTTACCCAGGGTGAATGGTCCAGCCCCTTCCCTCTTCTGCTGTGCTGGGGACACCTGGATTGTCCTTTCCCACGGTCAGTGGCAGCCCTGCTCTGAGGGCAGCGACAGGGTGGGTCAAAGGCACCTTTGAAAATCAGTAAGATTCTGTGAATTTGAACTTTCTACCCAAGCCAAGATAGAGGAATGAATCACCTATCAGCTGCTCTCTCCTCAGAGTGCAGTCATCCCTAAACATCCCACCTAGACAAATCAAGCCAGGATGATGTTTTGTCTCAGTGACAAGGCAGCTTTCCGTTCAGGCTCCTGAAAAACACACAAAAAGAGCTGAATTCAGAAACCAAGCAGCATGAAGTCACCCTCAGCAGACCTATTTTATTTATTCCACCAGAGTGGCAACAAACACAAACCCCCCTGTGCTGGAGGTGGGCAGCCCGTGGATCAGGCTTAGCACAAAAGCCCAATTTTAGGCAAAGCTCTGTGAGTTTGGTGCCTTGGCTTTGCTGTTGTAAACCATCTGCTCAGCTTCACTCCCAAACACCGGCGCTGGGAATCAATCACGGGGTTGCTTTTGGTTGATCCTTGTTTTGCTCCACTTCTCAGCTTTTAAGACTTCACGGCCCCGGGCTCAGAAGTGCGTGCCAAGAACTGCATCACATCGATAGCAACAAACCCTGGCAAATTGGAGCTGGCCCTCGAAATCCATTAGTGCCCTCGGAAATCGGGGGGCTGGAAGCGTGGGCGGTGGAAAGGTAGGGCTTTGGTTTACATCTGTTGACATGAGGATCTCAGTTGCGCCCGTTCTGAGGGGAACCGCGCGCGGCGATGAGTGAGGGGGTGCTCCGAGGGGGAATGGAAAAATCAGAGCTGGACCCCGCGTGGGAGCAATGCGCCGAGGTGCTGACAGCTTAATGAATAACTTGACTGTTATGACAGTAGGACACCTTGCAGTTCCAAGAGCAAATATTTGAAATCGTATGCAATGCAGGAAATGTAGAAATGTATGGGAGAATACGCGGCTCGCCCCTAACGCCAACAGATGGGCCGTGTTTTCACTTCAGAGCTTTTCTTCTCCGCAGTCCTGACTTACTGGGGGTGAGAGTGAATCCACGGCTTGCAACTGATGACATAAAATGGAGCAGTGTATTAAAATCCCCTTTTTATGGTGGCCATATGGCTCAGGGGTTTTGGTAACAGTTAATTAAGAGATTTGCCTCTAGGCCCCCCCCTCTCTAAAGCTCCCCTCTCCTCCTACTGCTGCTCCAAGAGCTCTTGCCAGCCTATGTGGGAAAAAATGGGGCTTAAAGGATGGATCTTTATGGATTTAGCTACACAAAAAAGAATAAAATAGAGTATTCTGCTCTTCTACATTGTCAATTGCATCTCCTGAAGCTTCGGTGGATTATGGAGGCAAAACCTTTTTATTTTGTCCAATGTTTTGCCCCTAAAATAAATTTTAGGGTGACATTAAAAATGGGGAATTTGGGAGGATCTGGAAATTCCAGTTTGTGCCATGTCCCCAAAATCAGTTTTGGGCACCTGGAGACTCCCTGTTCCAGGTTTGCTTATCCTGACCCCATCATTCTCCATCATCCCCTATCATAGGTAAAACCAGGAACCCCTTCCTAAAGAAATGGACTTGATCCCAACAAGAGTTACTATTATTCTCTCTAGAGAATGGTTGAGAATTCCAAAAATCCACGGAGTTTGTGATTTTCCTAAATGATCAGTGGGTGATTATTAACTTCTGCAGAGCAGATCAGACTTTGAAACACATTTTCTCCTTTAAAAGCAACATCTTGATATGCAAGGAACCTGTTGGGATGTTTTCATTATGGAATCAATCCCTTCTCCAGCATCCTGTCCTAGGAATTCTGTTTATTTTTATTTTAGCCATTTGTAGGCTGTATGAGGAACATGATATTTGCTCTGTTTCCAGTAAACAGCTCCTCAGGAGAGCTTTGTTAATGTTATCTATTAAAAAAAAAACCAACCCCAACCAACCAAACCACTGAGTTTGGGAAGCTGCAGGCAGCTGATTATTTAAAGCAGCTGAAAGAAAAGTCTGATTGAAAGGAGGAAAGTGAAATGATGGGACTGCTCTGAAAGTTACAGAATTAATGGGAAAGAACAAGAGTTGGTGATTGCAAACAAGTGCTGAAGGAATTTTGTGCTGATACAACAGAAGGGAATATTTTGGGGGATGGATTTTCATTATTGAGTGGAATTCAGAAAAGAAATTGATAATAAAGAGAAATAAATGACAACGAAGAGAATAAATTAAGAATTAAATAGAGTCAAAGCAATAATAAATAGAATTAGTGCAGGAGTTTGATTAAAGCAGATCTCTGCCTGGTTTAAACTTTCATTTCCTGCTTTTTGCCCACATCTCCCAGTCCATCTTTGGAACTCAGCTCTCCAACCCCACATCCAGGATTTCCTTGGGAAGGACTGGTCCAGCCCAGGCATTTCAGGGGAGCCTGGCAAGGTAATTGTGCGCTGCAGCTGTCAGGACTAATCACTCCGTGGAAAGCAGGCCCCAGCAGTCGTGGTAGCCCCGGGCAAGCAAAATATCAATTGGGCCACAAATCAAGAGAGCAGCATCCTCCTGGCCCATGAATCAGGGAAATGAGACGAGCAATTCAAGTGCTAAGTCAACATGGGCTGTGTAAACAGCACTTTGGAAAGGGGATTGCAGGGATTTGCTGCACAAAAGGCAGCTGGAAAGGAGAAGGAGTGCACATGGATGTTGGACAAATTAATTGGGGGGAAATAGCCACAGTTCTGATGCCTTTACAGGAATTCCAGCTCAGTGTTGGATCTGGTTTTGGTGGCAATTTTTTAACAAAAGCTTTCATACTTCATTTAGTCACAGATCTGAAGCAGAATATAATATTCTAGGTTCCACTTGAACTCGATTTTTTTCAAACCTTGGTTGTCTTTGCACACAGATTGCTTTACAGGCCAAAGAACCTGGAATCAGCTTTGCAGGGAAGAGCCCTCTAAGCAGGAAAATCCTTGTGACACTGAGCTGACAGATGGAAGTTGGCTTTTTTTCCCTGATTTTTTTCCACCCCTTCATCCCAAATTCCCATTTCAGAGCGTGAATCCAAACCAGAGGAAAGCTGCAAGGTAAATCCTGGGAATTTCCAGCAGCAGAAAGGTGAGGAGCTGTGTGGTGCAAAGCAGCAGAGGAGAATTCCCAGCAGGTCCCATGGGATTTATGGTCAAAAAAGACTAAAAATAAGGAAAATTGGGCAACATCAAAATCATTGCAGCAGCCTCCTCTGTGAGTTCAGGTGTCTCCAAGCTCTGGGAGCTCCTGCCCTCATCCAGACCCTTTCCAGGGAATTCTGGAGGCAGTGACATGGCCCAGAGGAGGAGGACAGGGTGGGATGGGCAGTATCTGCCACCACTTTAGAGGGAGATCTTTCTGAGAAAAATTTCAGGAATCATGGAATGATCTGGGCTGGGAAGGACAGGAAAGATCACCCAGTGCCACCCCTGCCATGGGCAGGGTCACCTTCCACTGTCCAGGGGGGCTCAAGGCCCTGTCCAGCCTGGTCTTGGACACTTCCATGGATCCAGGGGCAGCCAGAGCTGCTCAGGGAATCCCATCCCAGCCCCTCCCCACCCTCACAGGGAAGGATTTTTCTCCAAAATCCCATCTATCCCTGTCCCCTGTCCGTGGGAGGCCATTCTCTGTGTTCTATCCCTCCAGGCCCTGTGGAAACCCCTCTCCAGCCTCCTTGCAATCCCAGTTTGAGCACTGAACACAGAACTGGACGAAAAAGCCCCAAAAAGCCCAAGCCCCAAGCTATTTCCCACCCAAAGGCAGCCAAGGATGACATTCTGTGCATGAGTGGCTCTGTTCAGGACCTGGGTTTGGGGCTGGAGTGCTGAGAAGGGGCAGCTCCTGCCCCAGTCCCCTCCTCCAGCTCCATCTGAACCCCATCATCCCCTCTCTCCTGCCCGGCTGGCATCAGGGCACCCTTCAAGGCAAAATATTGTCCTTCACTCACAGGTGTGGATTGGGCAGGTATCAGTTTGGGGCTTGTCTTATCTGCCACCCGCGCCAGGTCCCCGCGAGGGCTCTCCGGGCGGAGCGCTGATAACGGGATCCATGGATCGCCATTTTCACCCCTTTTCACTGATATCTGCTCATCAAAATATTGAATAATTATTAAATTAATTGAATAATTAAATAATTCAATTAATTGGACAATTAGGTCTGCAAAAAGGACATGCGGACTGTCTTATCGTTGTGTTGGACTGTGCAAGGCCTTGGTGGTAACAGAGAGAAATCAGCTGAAATATAAAATAATTGATCTTAAGCATCCCCAAAGACACACATGGGTATCTCTCTCAAGATGCCCACACACCCTCCCCGTGGTGCAGAGGAGGGGCACAGCTCGTTTTTGTTTGGGCAGGTATCAGCTTGGGGCTTGTCTTATCTGCCACCCGTGCTAGATCCCTGTGAGGGCTCTCCCGGCGGAGCGCTGATAACGGGATCCATGGATCGCCATTTTCACCCTTTTTCAGTGATATCTAGTCATTAAAATAATTGAATAATTAGGTCTGCAAAGAGGAAGTGGAAACCGTCTTATTGTTGTGTTGGGTTGTGCAAAGCCTTGAGGTAACAAGAGAGAAATATTTGAAATATAAAATAATCGATCTTAAGTGTCCCCAAAGACACACACGGGTATCTCTCTCAAGATGCCCACACACGCTCCCCGTGGTGCAGAGGGGGGCACAGCCTGTTTTTTGTCTGGGCAGGTATCAGCTTGGGGCTTGTCTTATCTGCACCCGCGCCAGGTCCCCCGCGAGGGCTCTCCCGGCGGAGCGCTGATAACGGGGTCCATGATCGCAATTTTCACCCCTTTTCACTGATATCTGCTCATCAAAATAATTGAATAATTATTAAATTAATTGAATAATTAGGTCTGCAAAAAGGGCATGTGGACTGTCTTATCGTTGCGTTGGATTGTGCAAGGCCTTGTGGTAACAGAGAGAATCAGCTGAAACATAAAATAATCAATATTAAGCATCCTCAAAGACACACACGGGTATCTCTCTTAAGATGTCCACACACACTCCCTGTGGGGGCAGGCAGAGGGGGGCACAGCCCGTTTTTGTCTGGGCAGGTATCAGTTTGGGGCTTGTCTTATCTGCCACCCGTGCCAGGTCCCCACGAGGGCTCTCCCAGCGGAGCGCTGATAACGGGATCCATGGATCGCCATTTTCACCCTTTTTCAGTGATATCTGGCCATTAAAATAATTGAATAATTAAATAATTCAATTAATTGAATAATTAGGTCTGCAAAGAGGACATGTGGACTGTCTTATCGTTGTGTTGGACTGTGCAAGGCCTTGTGGTAACAGAGAGAAATCAGCTGAAATATGAAATAATCAATATTAAGCATCCCCAAAGGCACACACGGGTATCTCTCTCAAGATGCCCACACACGCTCCCCGTGGTCCAGAGGGGGGCACAGCCCGTTTTTGTCTGGGCAGGTATCAGTTTGGGGCTTGTCTTATCTGCCACCCATGCCAGGTCCCCGCGAGGGCTCTCCCGCGGAGAGC
>CM077479.1:8315735-8360615 GCA_039654755.1 Calcarius lapponicus
AACTAGAATTACGAGAGATGTATTGCAGCAGGATTTATGAGGGGTAATTTTAGGCTGATTAGTTTTAAAGTATTTTATAGTATGATGCGATGAAAGTTGATAAGTTAAGAAATAGTTATATTGTAATTAAGAAATAGTTGGGTTTTGATTGTATTGGTGAATTATATTAATTTATATTGTGAATTATATTAACTGTGAATTATATTATTTTATATATATATAATTATATAATTTATATATTTATAGAAATGGAAACATTTTCCATTGTTTCAATTTTTATACAAGATTAAAAAGAGAATAAAAGTTGAACAGAGAGAAAGAATTCTCTCTCAACGTTTTTATTCCTAGAATAGCCCAGAGAGAAGAAGAGAAACCAATTCTTATCTTTATTCACTGCTCCTGTTTTTGCACACGTGGAGATGTGTTATGGAGAGTGTTTACCTGAAGGGATTTGTCACTTGGATTCTGCTGAGGATTGTTTTGTTTCCTTGGCCAACTGGAAAAAAGCTGTGTCCTGGCACACTGATCCTGGCTGGGAATGTCTGCTTGGAGCTGGGATCCCCCGACCCAGCTGATCCTGGTGGGAATTTCTACTTGGAGCTGGCCCAGCAGATCCCAGGATTAAAGGGAGCTGGGTTCTGTGGCATCCACATTTTCTGAACAGAGAGACATAATTCTCTCTCTCAAAGTTTTTCCTGGAGAAGCCCAGAGAGAAGAAGAGAAAGCCAATTCTTATCTTTATTCTCTGCTCCTGTTTTGCACATGTGGAGTGTGTTATGGAGAGTGTTTACCTGAAGGGATTTGTCACTTGGATTCTGCTGAGCTTCGCTTTGTTTCCTTGGCCAATCACTCAAAGCTGTGTCCTGACTGTCAGGAGACAATCATGAGTTTTCTTTAATATTCTTTAGGATTCTTTAGGATTCTTTAGGATTCTTTGTGGTACAGTTATAGGCATACTCCAATGTAATATAGTACAGTTTTAATAAAGTGAGTGTTCAGCATTCTGGAGCCTTGGAGTCAGATGCCAACCATTCCCTGAAGTTGGGATACCTTTGGATATCACCTTATTTTTGATATCCCACATCCAGGCTGCTCCCAGCCCTCTTCCAGCAAGTCACCACCAGCTTAATCCCTGCCAACACCGCCAGCTGCCTCCCCTGTGGGCTGAAAATGCCTTTTATTTGTCAATTTACATCAAATCAACCCTAAATCTGTCCCCCAAACCATTCCTACAACTCGTGGCTTCCGTTTGCTTCTCTTCCCAAAGGAGGGGGAGCCAAGAGCTGCCTCTACTTGGAGGGAATTGTGCAGCTCCCAAAGCACTGCCAGCTTGAATTTGGGGTGGGAAAAGAACCGGCCCAGACTTGCAGGAGCTCAGTTCAAACAATTCCCCAGGACATCTCAGTGTCTGCAGCCTCTCTATCTGCAATTAATTTGGGGAATTGAAAGCTTTGGATAATTAAATGCCCTCAGCAGTGCAGGGAGTGAGAAGGGATCTGGACAAGCTGAGAGAAATCAAATCAACTTAATTCACAAATCTTCACCTTCCTGAGGTGTTTCCATGGCTCTCTCAGGATTTTTTTTTTTTTTTTTGCACCCTGTGGCATGTTTTTGGGGCCAAAAGGGAGCGCATGGGGCAGGTTCCCAGCGAAACCATAGCAGGGAAATATAAAGTTATTATTAAGTTATTATTAGGGCCACGTTTTCCAGAATAGAAACTGCAGGGAAAACAACCCCGCTGCAGCTCTGCCGTGTAATTAGGCAGCAGACAGAGCTCTTAGTCACGCTGGATTTCTGATCAGGACACCCAGGATGACTGTGCAGATTCCTGGAGAGGAGCCTGCGTGGAATAAACCCTGAATATCCTTTGCTGATTGAAGGTGCAGAGTTTGCCCACAATCCTGGGTTCAATCTGCAATCTGAAAACAATCTCAGCTCCTAATGAGGCAATTCAGATCTTTAATTTTTGGAGGGTTTGACCTGACTCGTGCAAAGCTCTGAAATCCAATTTTTAATCAGCAGTTTCTCTCTCAGGCTGAGTATCAGGCTGGGAATCTCATCAGAACAGGATTTCTTGTGAGATTTCCAAATCCTGATGGCAGAAAATGCCACAAGAAAGGAGCAGACTTTATCCCAGCCAAACCCAGACGTTTCAGGGCCGCGCAAAACCAAACATGAAACCACAGGGAAGGCTTTTTTTGGGGTTCCTGTTAACATGACCAGATCTCTTTGTGGTCCCTCTGCTTCAGCCACAACAGCCTGATGAGAAAACCCCGTTTCTCAGCAGCTCAGGCTGATTTCTCACTGGGAGAAGGAGATTTCTTTGTGCTGAGCAGATCCTGCCTTGCCAAAAATCGCTGCTGGGAGAGGGCTGCACACAACTCCCCAAGAGAAAAAACCCCAATGCAAACAGAGCCCAGCTCACCCTGTTATTAGTGGTTAAAAGGGGAAGCAGCTGCAACATCAGAGCCTGATGTGGTCCCACTCGCTGCTGAACAGGGTTAATTTTATTTTTCTTTTTTTTTAATATTGAAGTGCAAAAAGCAACTCAGAGCTTTCTCTTCTCGCTGAGAAATCCCAAAGATCTTTAGTGCCACTCTACAGCCACTCTGGATCTTTTCTCACCCTTCAAGACTCCTCTCAGTTTGTGTCCCTGCTCTTCTCCCTGTTTCTGGAGTGAGCTGCGACGTGCAGCCCCTTCAAAGGAGCTTTTCAGCACTGCATTAATCACCAGCCTAATGGGCAATTCCAGCTCCTTCCCTGCTAATATATTTTGCATGCTCTTTACGTAAGAGAATGCTCCAAAAGTACAGCCTGTGCAGCTGGAGAGCCACGAGCTCGCTTCATCCCCACCCCAGCTATGCACAGCGTGGTTTGTATCCCCCCCAGAAAAATGGAACAGAAGGCTCAGTTTTGCTCCCTGTGTTGCTCACACCTCATCTCTTCCGCCTGGAGCCAGCAGAGAACTCGTGGAATGGTCCTGAAAAGCCCAAATTGCTCTGCAGGCTCAGGATCTCCCCTGAGGGATGGCACAAAGCGGAGTCAGGGATGGTTTGGGCTGGGGGGAGCTGGAGGATCAGCTCGTTCCAAACTGGGGTGAGGGCTGGTTCAAACAACAGAAATGAGAGCATGGAGCAGTTTCCAAAGGGCTGAAAGCTCCTTGCAGATTGCAAGGTGGCTAAAGCTCTCGGGTCAGGGAAAATCAGGATAGAGCTGTGGTGGGAGGTGGGATTATGCTGAGCTGCCAGAGCTAAAACATCATTTCAAGCACCTTCTCCTGACCTGCCATAGCCTAAAACATCATTTCAGCCACCTTCTCCTGAGGTTTCCAGAGGTGAAACTTCATTTCAGCCACATTCTCCTGACCTGCCATAGCTAAAACACCATTTCCCCCAGCATTTCATCCCCGTTCTCCTGAACTTGTGATAGTTAAAAACATCATTTCAGCCACCTTCTCCTGAGTTTTCCAGAGCTAAAATACCATTTCGTCCCCATCTTCTGCTGAGATTTCCAGAGCTAAAACATAATTTCATCCCCATTTCCCTGACCTGCCATAGCTAAAACATCATTTTCAGCCACCTTCTCCTGAAGGTTTCCAGAGGGGAAACTTCATTTCAGACACCTTCTCCTGAGTTTTTCAGAGCTAAAACATCATTTTCAGCCACATTCTCCTGACCTACCATAGCTAAACCACCATTTCCCCCCAGCATTTCATCCCCGTTCTCCTGAACTTGTCATAGTTAAAACATCATTTCAGCCACCTTCTCCTGAGATTTTCCAGAGCTGAAACATCATTTCATCCAGCATTTCATCCTCCTCTCCTGAGATTTCTAGTGTTAAAATACCATTTCGTCCCCATCCTCCTGAGATTTCCAGAGCTAAAACATAATTTCATCCCCATTTCCCTGACCTGCCATAGCTGAAACATCATTCAGCCATCCTTCTGCTGAGATTTCTGGTGCTAAAATATCATCTCATCCCCCCTTTTCTGACCTGCCATTCCCCCAGCATTTCATCCCCATTCTCTCAAGCTTGTCATAGCGAAAACATCATTTCATCCAGCATTTCATCCACCTTGTCCTGACTTGCTGTACCTAAAATACCATTTCAGGCCCATTCTCCCAAGATTTCCAGGGCTAAAATAATATTTTGTCCCCATTCTCCTGAGTTTTCCAGAACTCAAACTTCATTTCATCCAGCATTCCTCCCCCTTCTCCTGAGCTTTTCACTTCATTTCATCCACATTCTCCTATCCTGCCATAGCTAAAATATCATTTCATCCACCTTCTCCTGAGATTTCCAGAGCTGAAACAGAATTTCAGCCACATTTCCTGAACTTGCCATATTTAAAACATCATTTCAGCCCCATTCTCCTGAGGTTTCCAGAGCTAAAATATCATTTTTTCCCCATTCTCCTGAGTTTTCCGGAGCTGAAACAGAATTTCATCCACCTCCTTTCATGAGATTTTCAGAGCTAAAATATAATTTCATTCCCATTTTCCTGACCTGCCATAGCTAAAACATCATTTTAGCCATCTTCACCTGGGTTTTCCAGAGCTAAAATAGAATTTTCCCCATTCTTATGAGCTTTCCAAAGCTAAAACATCATTCAGCCCCATTCTCCCAATATTTCCAGAGCTAAAATACAATTTCATCCACCTTTTCCTGAGCTTTCCATGCCCATTCTTCTTACTAGCCATAGCTAAAATAAAATTTCTTTCTCATTCCAAGGAACTCCTGGATGAAGGGGGAATTTTCCATCTGTTGACAGGGGAACATCATCCTTTGACTGCTCTGCTGCTGGAACAAAATCCCCAAAAACATCCCGTGGAGAAGTTCAGATAGGAGCTGAGCCACGTCAGCAGAAACTCCCCGGGCTGAGGGGACTGCTTAAACCTCTAAATAATAACAAATATTTTAATTTACAGCTGGTAAAATGACCCCCAGATGTTTGGGAGCAGCCCCTTCCTCAGCAGATGGATGAAAAAGCCAGAAATAATCCTGAGAACTCCCAGATATTTCAGCAAACCCTGGTGCTCCA
Organism: Calcarius lapponicus; assembly: GCA_039654755.1. Classification (NCBI taxonomy): domain Eukaryota; kingdom Metazoa; phylum Chordata; class Aves; order Passeriformes; family Fringillidae; genus Calcarius; species Calcarius lapponicus. The sequence continues at coordinate 8,320,777 of CM077479.1, forward strand.
AATGGCAAACCCCTTCTGTTCCATTACGTTTCACACTCTGTTCTCACCTTTACAGTTTCCTGGAAAAACCAAATTATTTATTTATAGGAGGAGGCAGAGGCAAAAAAATAAAAATTTTCCATTGAAAATATTATTTTCCCTGTGGTGTTTTCATTCAAAACCCAGTTGGATTTTTGTGCGTGTGTGTGGATATGAAATTAAACCTTGAAATGAAAACTTGTGTTTCATTTTGAAATGTCAGCCTGGGCAACATTTTCAATGCAGAGATGGGACTTTATTCCTGTCTTTAAAAATATTCAAATAAGATTTCCCTGCTTCATTTTAAGCATTTCCATTTTTCATCACCTTGTTTCCTTCATTGCTGACTCTGTCCTCCTCGTCTCCCCTCTGCTCATTCTTTTCTATGCAGAAAAAGGCACAAAACCAGCAAAAAATGTGGGTAAAAATAATTCCCATCTCCATTTCATTTTTCTTTCCAGACAGAATCATATTGAATATTTTTTCCATGTATAAAAGAGTGACAAGTGGGAAAAGGAATAATTTAACTTTCTTCTTATTTTCTCACTTTTTCACTTTCTATTATCCAGAATGATAAACTTTGCACTGAAAAAATGAAAGTGGGGAAGGAGGCATTCCAAAAATCAGGATATTTCCAGTTGGGACCTGAACAGAACCAGTCCCTATTGAGAGGTTTACCCCGGGAAATTTCCAGTTTGGAGCTGGAAAATAACCAGTTTCCTATTGCCAGGTTTACTCCAGGTTTACTCCGTGGTATTTCCAGCTGGGAACCTGAACCATTCCCAGCTTTTACTCCAGGATATTTCCAGTTTGGAGTTGGAATATAACCAGTCCCTATTCCCAGGTTTACTCCAGGATATTCCCAGTTTGGAACATGAACATAACCAGTCCCTGTTCCCAGGTTTACACCAGATTTACTCCAGGATATTTCCAGTTTGGAACTGGAATATAATCAGTCCCTATTCCAGTTTTCACCAGGAAATTTCCAGTTTGGAGCTGGAATATAACCAGTTCCTATTCCAGGTTTTCACAAGGATATTTCTCATTGGGAACCTGAACACAACCAGTCCCTATTCCCAATTTTACTCCAGGGTATTTCCAGTTGGGATCTGAATAGAACCAGTCCCTACTCCCAGGTTTACTCCAGGTTTACTCCAGGATATTTCCAGTTTGGAGCTGGAATATAACCAGTTCCTATTCCCAGGTTTTCACAAGGATATTTCCAGTTTGGAACCTGAACACAACCAGTCCCCTATTCCCAGCTTTACTCCAGGGTATTTCCAGTTGGGATCTGAATATAACCAGTCCCTATTCCCAGGTTTACTCCAGGTTTACTCCAGGATATTTCCAGTTTGGAGCTGGAATATAACCAGTTCCTATTCCCAGGTTAACTCCAGGATATTCCCAGTTTGGAACATGAGCATAACCAGTCCCTATTCCCAGGTTTACACCAGATTTACTCCAGGATATTTCCAGTTTGGAACTGGAATATAATCAGTCCCTATTCCAGGTTTTCACCAGGAAATTTCCGGTTTGGAGCTGGAATATAACCAGCCCCCTATTCCCAGGTTTTCGCCAGGATATTTCCAGGATATTTTCCAGTTTAGAACTGGAATATAACCAGTCTCTATTCCCAGGTTTTCACCAGGAATTTTTTCAGTTTGGAACTGGAATATAACCAGTTCCTATTCCCAGGTTTTCACAAGGATATTTCTCATCGGGAACCTGAACACAACCAGTCCCTATTCCCAACTTCACTCCAGGATATTTCCAGCTGGGATCTGTCTGTCCCTCTGCCTGGGCCTTTTTGCGGCTGCTGACTGGGTTTCACCAACCTTGACACTCAAAGGCCAAAAATCAATCTTCCAAGGACGAGATGGCCAAGATTACTAAATTATGGCCTCTTCATTATCTTGAGGTACCTGCTCGGGACAGATGAATTGCCTTCAAGTCAGGGCAGAAAATCCTCCAGGGAGCGAGCGAAGAATGATGTGCAAATACCGCCTGAGCACACGAATGTGCACCAAAGGCAAAAGGGAAAAACACACATCCCATTGCTTTCTTCCCCCCACTCATTCTGCTTCCTTTATGCTCAGTTGCTGGAAGATGGAGACATTTATTAATTCTCCATGCAGGAAAGTAAACAGAGATCTCTGTCCTCTGGGATTTGGGAGTCTGCTCTCAGCTGTCCCTGAGGAATCTTCCTGCCCTGCCTAATGGGCTCTGACCACAGCAGATCCATCTAGGGGGGGACCATATCAATTTCTAAAGCCTCATTTAGGCTCATACACAAAGAAAACACGGCCCTGTCACGATGAAGAGATTTCAACTCCTTCAAGCTCCTTTCCCTTTATTTCTCGTGGCTGATTTAAAATGCAGGGCTGGATTTAAGAAGGGAGAGGAGAGGGAAAGGGAAGGAAGGAAAGGGAAATAGCACAGGAGCTGATTTGCTCAGAGCTGCGTGAAATGATGGATTTTAAAAGTCCATTTTAAAGAAAGTGGGGGAGCTTTTTTAGAACAAGTGCCTGCCATAAAAGAGGGAAAAGGGAAAAAGACATTATCTGGTCTGGTAGTTTTCAGGAAGTTGTGGTCCCAATTCCCTAAAAATAAAATTCCTTTCTGATCATCACTTTGCTTATTACTTCTCTTGGAGTAGCACCCTGAAAACATCAGCAGAATTTGGGATCCTATTGTAAAACCAGATTGCCCAGACCTGGTGATTGACTAAATCTGCAACAGGGTATGAACACAAAAAATTCCCTCCAGAATAGGCTCAGGAGCTCAGAACTTGCTTTAATTTTGGTTTCAGCTGAAAGAAATGCAAGCATGATCATTATTTTGAACCCAACTGTTGTATAATGCAACTGAGAGGCATTTTTAAAACTTTTATTCTATTTCCAGTCCTCATGAAAAGGGTGAGACAATACAGATGTTTATAACTCATGCCATCACAATCAGAATTCTCTACCAATCCATTTCCCACACCCAAGTGTATCTGAAAGATTTATCCTGATTTTATGGAAGAGTTCAGCTGTGAAAAGAGCAAAATTCTGATTTTGTTAAGGTTTAACCTCTCTCATTTCCAGCTCCGCCTTGGAATGGAGATGATGGCAGAACAAAACTGGCCAGGAATGATTTGGTGGAAGCAAGGAGAGCCCGTGACCCATCCTGCTGAACATGGAAGGGGAATTTCCAGGTTGGAAATTTCCCTGGGTGAAACTTCCCAGCCCAATCCAGTCCTGGTGGAAACCAGCACCAGCCAGAGGAGGCTGCAATGGAAGCTCATAAAATAAGAAGAGATTAAAGAGCATCTCAATGCGATCTCCTCCCTCCTTATTCATGGAGGAGTTTCATGTTTAATATCCATGGATTTATTCCCGAGTTCCCTGTCCAGGACACCTCCAGCTGCCAGCCTGGGCAGGAAAATCAGCCCATCTTTCTAGTAAAAGGCTGATTTTCTGGTAATGCCATTATAAGAGGAGATTTTGGAACAATAACTAATCTGTTCTCTGGGATATTTGCACACTGGAATTCCTTTTCCCTTCCCTGATTTGTTTTTTGTTTTTTTTTTCATAAGGAAGAAAACTGAATTGCTATAGACAATCTAAAGCTGACCTGGCTGATTTATGGTAGATAAAATGATTGGTGTGGAGCCCATCTCAGGGAGCTTTATCTTTTCTGGGGCAGAACTTTTACAGGGAAAATTTAGTGCAGCCCTGAAATCAGCAGAGCAAAGACCTGGTCCTATAAATTTAAGGACACTGAAATATTCCATAATATTTCAAACCCTTTTGGAGCCTCCAGCAGAAAGGGATGGAGATGATTTGGGGGGCCTCTCTGAAATGATAGAATGACCCCAATTTGGGCTCATCAGAGATCAGAATTAGGAATGATTTCCTTAAGCAGAGGAAGGATTTTTCTGCTTTAGGATCTGCCTGGGATGGGACATCAGGAATGAGGTATCCCACATCCTCTCTCCCACCCCAAAGTGGGTGAGCAGAATCCCATCATTACAGTGACCTGTCCTGGGAAAAATACAACTTTTCACCCCAATTTCAGGAGCCCTGAGTGCCACATCACAAAGAGGAGCTGTGGGGGTGACGAAATGATGCCTACTCACCCCAATATCCTGTCAGAGGGAGGAGATCCTTAAATTCAGCCTTAAATCCTCTGGATTTTATCAGGCATTTATTTTATCCTCTGGAGAAAATGGAAAGCTGGAGGAACTTCAATCTGAGCGTTCTTGTGATAAAAAGGAGCAGCTGAAATCAGAGTTTGGGCAGTAAAGAGAGGTAAAAATGAGTGGAATGAGCTGTGGCAGTGTCAGAGGTGGATGGTGCACCCCGAATGCTGCCTGGTTGTCCTGGATTGCAGGAAAATCTGTGTGCTCTATTGCCATCTGTTAGAGCTGGGGCAGATACCTGCTGGGAACTTATTGGGAAGTTTTCTTTATCTCTCCCACAACCAATCCTCCCTCCAGGAGAGATCTTCTGTTCATGGGCCATTGATCATTAATTATCTTCTATTCATGGGCCATTGATCATTAATTATCTTCTATTCATGGGCCATTGATTATTAATTATCTGCTGTCCATGGCCAGTCAGTGTCCCTGCAGGGGCTGATCCAATTCCAGCATCCCATGGGGAGATGCTCTGCCCAGGGGAGGAGCCAAGCATTGCTACCTGGATCCAATCTGAGCTTTGGGACACCCCAGCAGCCTCTGCCCCCTGCATTCCCAGGAGGAGCAGCTTTCTGCTGCCCTGCACTGCCAGAGGGAGCCCAGGCCCATCTGCAGCAGCCCTGGAGCTGCAGAGGAAAACTTGCCCCCCTTGTGCAGGATCCCTGCTGCAGCAGAGCCACAGCTGGCACTGCAGGAGGGCTGAGCCCCCATGGCATGGGGCTGTGCCACCCCCTGGCACACAGGGGACAGGGCCTGGTCTGACTCTGGGCAGTGGTTTGTTTTGTATTATTGCATTTTATTTTATTTTGATTTTTTTTTTTCTAATAACTGTTATTCCTACTCCCATATCTTTGCCTGAGAACCCCTTAATTTCAAAATGATAATAATTTGGAGGAAGGGGGTTTGCATGTTTCCATTTCAAAGAGCCTCCTGCCTTCCTTAGCACACACCTGTCTGTTCAAACCAAGACACTGATTCTGAGGAATGAGAGGGCACGTGTACAAATGAACTTTTGGGGAAAATTGCCTTGCTTGAGTGTATTCATAGATGACAGGAAGGCAATAGCAATAGGTGTTTTTGGTGGGATCACTATAGGGAACATCAAGTGCAAGAGCTAAAAATCATTAGCTCTTCATTAGGGTTTACTGAAACAACAGTAGGTAGAATTGAGAGTCCCAAAAATTCATTGTTGACTTTGCTAAGAATTAGAAAATCTTGTTCTTGCTGAAAGGGATTGACAATTCCAGTAGGAATGTTCACCCAGTCTAGCTTGTTTAGTAGAGGAATTAATTTTGAGGAGGCCAACTCGAGGCCTTGCACTTGAGGGTATTGAGTTGAAGTCACTTGAGGATTGCTTGTGGAAGGCACGAATGGCTGAGGTACTAACACCATTGGATTGGGGTGCTTGATTGCCATGGGTACCATTACCTGTGTCTGAGTGCGATGGCAAAACGCGCTGGTTCTGGAGTTTAAAGACAGAGGCCTGCCCTCGATGTCAAACTGAGAATGACAATGTTTAGAGAGGTTCCTGTGGATAAAAAGGAGAAAAGGTGCTGAGCTGGCTCTGGTTCCGTGTCCAGCAGCAGCTGCTGACAGCCGGGCAGGCAGGGCCCGCTGCTCAGGGTGTTTTTCATGGCTGCAATCTCCTCTCGCTGCTCTCGCAGAAGTGGAATTAAAAATCTTCCCTGCTTTGTGGTGAGGACAGACAGATGCTTTCCTGCTTTAATTCCTGAGTGGCCAGAACATGTTTCGTTGACATTTCAGCTTGATGTTTTAATTGGCTGATTTGAATAAAACTCAGACAGGTTGTGTTGCTCCGTTTGATTTCGTGTCTCCCAGCCCAGCAGCCAACAAAAAGAAGACAGCGGGACAAGGAGGGGCACTGACTTTTTCACCTCTCTGATTCCCTCCCTGTTTTGTTGAGCTCTTAATATATTTAAATTCATGCCTCATTAAATTAGCCCTGTGTCCTGCAGGGGCCTGAAGTTGCACGCAGCAATCTGAAAAGAGGGTGCCCAACATTGCTGCTAATTGTCCAGGAAAATGTTGGCTTTCAGGATTTTAATTTTATTTTTTGATGATTTTAATTTCATTCTTTGATTATTTTAATTTGATTTTTGATGACTTTAATTTTTTTATCATTTAATTTTTAATTTTTTGATGAATCTGTTTCTTCCTCATGTGCAGCTCTGAGGGATGTGGCACCCAGCACTTCCCAGGAGTTGTGCTACAACCCTGGAGTGCAGGATGTGGTTCCTGAGTGTTTTCCAAACTGGGAAGGTCGGGCTGGGACCACTCCTCCCCATTCCCAGCATCCCAAGGAGCAGGGAAAGGCTCCTCTGCGAGCTGTGCCCGTTCCTGTGCCTGCAGCAGCAGCACTTCCCAAAGGCTCAGGGGCTGCTCAGAAATCCCTTGAACCCAAGGAGAAGGGGAAGCGTCTCAGGGCAGCAGTGCTGTGACCTCCCTAAACTGGAAATCTGGGGGGATCAACCAGGGACTGGGGTAATTTCTCTCCTTGTCAGGAAGATGAAGGCTCAGAGGGCTGGAACCCCCTGTCCTGGATTGCAAGGCAATGTGTGAATTCTACCCCCATCTGTCAGAGCTGGGGCAGTTCTCTGCTCCTGCCCATGGCTGGTGGGATGAGGTGGTTTCTGAGATCTTTCCCAACCCAAACCACTCCATGATTCTGAGTTACCTTCCTTTTTAATTAATTTGAGATGTATTCATATATCACCCTGAAGAATTAACTGGCTGTCTTAGGTTAGAAGTTGTGGCTGGGGGGTGTGAATTCTACCCCCATCTGTCAGAGCTGGGGCAGTTCTCTGCTGTTCACGGGGAAGTTTTCTTTATCTCTTCACAACCAAATCCTCCCTCCAGGAGATCTCTGCTGTTCATGGGCCATTGATTATTAATTACCTTCTATTCATGGGCCATTGATTATTAATTCTCTTCTGTCCATGGCCAGTGAGTGTCCCCTGCAGGGCCGATCCAATTCCAGCATCCCATGGGGAGATGCTCTGCCCATGGAGGAGCCAAGCATTCCTCCCTGGATCCAATCTGAGCCTGGCACAGCACAGCAGCCTTTGCCCCCTGCATTGCCAGAGGAGCAGCTTTCTGCTGCCCTGCATTGCCAGAGGGAGCCCAGGCCCATCTGCAGGCAGCCCTGGAGCTGCAGAGGAAAACTCCCCCCTTGTGCAGGATCCCTGCTGCAGCAGAGCCACAGCTGGCACTGCAGGAGGGCTGAGCCCCATGGGATGGGGCTGTGCCACCCACAGGGGGGTCAGGACATGTTCTGACTCTGGCAGTGCTGTTTTGTATTTACTGCATTTTTATTTTATTTTTATTTTTCTTCCCCAATAAAGAACTGTTATTCCTGCTTTCACATCTTTGCCTGAGAGCCCCCATTAATTTCAAAATTATAATAATTTGGAGGGAGGGGGTTTGCATTTTCCATTTCAGGAGAGGCTCCTGCCTTCCTTAGCAGACACCCAGCTTTTCAAACCAAGAAAAATCACCAGGAAGAATCCAGCAATGAAAACCAAGAAATGCCTCGGCTACACTGAGCAGAATTGTTTTGATCCATAGGTGGCTTTGAATCACAGTAAAAACTCTGAGGAGAACCAATATCCATGGATCAAATCCTGATCTGCTGCCATTTGTCAGGTTCCCATCAGAGCTATTCAGTGATTGCTCAGCCTGAACTCAGAATCTGGGCTGTAACTGTGCAAAAAGGAGAAAAATTCCTGTGATGCTCAGGTATTTCCTAGGCAAGTCCATAAGAAAGGAATCCTTCCTTCCCATCAATCATCTGTCAAAATAAATTATATCAGAGTTCCAAGGCTGAGCTCCTGGAACACTGTAAGAAATGAATTTTTGGAATTCTTAATTAAAGAGCAGCTGAAATGAAAGAGCACCCAGCAGTCAGGAGAAATTCTGGCTGAGGGAATTTCTCAGTCCTGGGTATTAATTGTTGTTTTCACCTGGGAATTTTCATCCTGGCCTGGGCTGGAGCTGATGTCCCTGCTGGAATGTGACCCCCCTTGGAGGGAGGAGTGGCCCAGGAAGGGAATTGCTTCTCTCTGGGATGGTTTGGGAGGAATCCAACCTCAGTCAGGTCTCAGAAAATGAGCTGGTGCTCCTCACCTTCCAGCTGGGTCCTTCCAGGATCCATCCCTGGGGATGGAAGGACCAAGGGGATGGGCCAGTTCTTGTTGCTGGGGCCCAAACCCCAACTAAAATAACATTTTTTCATTTGAAACACAACCAAAGCTGTGATATGAAAAACTCCCCGTGCTAAACTTCATGATAAATTTTATTTTTGGGGCGGATCTTATCTAGAAACCCTTCGTTTGCTCCCATTCAATTAAAAATTCACCCAGACAAGTAAAAATCCTATTAATTTTGGGGAGAGAAAGCTCCATGTGTGCCTGGAGCCTGTGTGCTGTTATTTAGCAAGAAAGAGAGAATTCTTTTCTCCACGTAGCAGAAAGGAAATTGTGCTTTACTGTATTGTTTACCCTTCCCAGTGCTTCAATTTTTCCCTTTGTTTAATATTTCAGCAGAAGCCATTTATCTTCCTGGATGATCAAATAAACTGGGTGGTTAAAAAAAAACGGATATTTAATTCATTGGGAGGGGGAAAATGGTATTAAAGGTGGACCTAAAGGATCTGATTTGGAAACAGAGTCTTGTGGGATTTGCTACCTCACACTTGCCTCAGTGCCCTAGGGGGAAAAAAGGGATTTTTTTCTCATCCCAAATAAAGATTTGGGATATTCTTTCCCAGCTCTGCAGTGCAGGGGGTGCAGCTCTGAAAGGTGATATTGGGCTGTGAAAAAAAAAAAAAAGCCCAAAAAAAAGAGATCAGGGGGTGTCAGGATGGGAATTTAGGGGTTATCAGGATGGGAATTAAGGGTTACCAGAATGGGAATTTAGGGGTTTCCACGATTTGGGGATAAGGGGTATCAGGATGGGAACTTCAGGAGTTATTAAGATTTGGAGATAACGAATATCAGGATGGGAATTTCAGGGATATCAGGATTTAGAGATAAGGGTAACAGAATGGAAATTCAGGGGTTATCAGGATTTGAAGATCTGGGGTGTCAGGATGGGAATTTCAGGAGTTATTAAGATTTTGAGATAAGGAATACCAGGATGTGAATTTCAGGGGTATCAGGATGGGAATTTAGAGGTTATTAGGATGGGAATTAAGGGATATCAGGATGGGAATTTCAGGGGTATCAGGATGGGAATTTAGAGGTTATTAGGATGGGAATTAAGGGATATCAGGATGAGAATTTTGGGGGTATAAGGCTGAGAAATTCGGTGTTATCAGGATTTGGAGTTCAGGGGTTTTCGGATGGGAATTTAAGGGTTATCGGGATTTGGAGTTCAAAGGGTGTCAGGATGGGAATTTCAGGGTTATCAAGATTTGGAGATAAGGAATATCAGGATGGGAATTTCAGGGCTATCAGGATTTAGAGATAAGGGTAACAGAATGGAAATTCAGGGGTTATCAGGATTTGAAGATCAGGGGTGTCAGGATGGGAATTTCACGGGTATCAGGATGGGAATTCCAGGAGTAGCAAGATTTGGAGATAAGGAATATCAGGATGTGAATTTCAGGGGTATCAGGATGGGAATTTAGAGGTTATTAGGATGGGAATTAAGGGATATCAGGATGGGAATTTTGGGGGTATAAGGCTTAGAAATTCGGTGTTATCAGGATTTGGAGTTCAGGGGTTTTCGGATGGGAATTTAAGGGTTATCAGGATTTGGAGTTCAAAGGGTTTCAGGATGGGAATTTCAGGGTTATCAAGATTTGGAGATAAGGAATATCAGGATGGGAACTTCAGGAGTTATTAAGATTTGGAGATAAGGAATATCAGGATTTGAATTTCAGGGGTATCAGGATGGGAATTTAGAGGTTATTAGGGTGGGAATTAAGGGATATCAGGATGGGAATTTTGGGGGTATAAGGCTGAGAAATTCGGTGTTATCAGGATTTGGAGATCAGGGGTGTCAGGATGGGAATTTAAGGGTTATCAGGATTTGGAGTTCAAAGGGTTTCAGGATGGGAATTTCAGGGTTATCAAGATTTCGAGATAAGGAATATCAGGATGGGAATTTCAGGGTTATCAAGATTTGGAGATAAGGAATATCAGGATGGGAATTTCAGGAGTTACCAAGATTTGGAAATAAGGAGTATCAGTATGGGAATTTCAGGAATTATCAGGATGAGAATTTCAAGGGATATCACGATGAGAATTTCAGGGGATATCAAGATTTGGAGATAAGGAGTATCAGGATGGGAATTTCAGGGGATATCAAGATTTGGAGATAAGGGGTATCAGGATGGGAATTCAGGAGTTATCAGAATTTGGGAAGCACGAGGAGCTCGTTAGGACAGGATGGGTGAGGTTCAAGTGCTTGGAGGCTCCAGCACAAAGTGCTGCCTGAAAAAGGAACTTTTCCTTCAGCCCTCCACGATCCTGATCCCAGTTTTTCCTTGGCTTCAGAGGGATTTTCTGGCTGGGACACCAGGCTGAACCTGACCCCCACCGTGGCTCTGTGCCTGATGAGCTTCTCTACCAGTTTAAAGCAGGAGCAAGTCTGACAGGACTTTAAAAACTCTTGGAAATGGGAAATTTTTACAGCATTTTTCCCATTTAAGCTTTTTATTTGGCAGGCAGAAAGGCAGGATTCACTTCTCTCCCCACCAAACAGCTCATGGAGTGCAAATACTTCCCTTTTTCTACCTTTTTTTTTTCCCTACTCAGTCTTTTTCTGAGAGTCACTTAAAGAGAAGGTGCTGATTTTCCCTGTGACAGCACAAATTTGTGTCAGGGTGTTCATCATCCTCCCTCTCATCATTTTCCCCTGGTTTTTCTAGAGGAAAAATGGAAATTTAATACACGAGTGGCACCTTTTTGATTACAAACACACATAAAAACCAAAACTTTATCCCTTTCAAATCTGTTCCTTCTCCCAGTTTTGATGGAGAGGCTTTGCCTGGCAGACACAGAATTTGTGTAGCACCATCACCAGGAAAAGAGATAAATTATAAAGATGAAAGCCCTTATTTCATCCCCATCTCTTTCTGCAGAAAATTGCTAAAATAAAACTCATCAAGAAATCTGCTGTGGGTATCAAAGCTCCTTTTAAAACACTTTTTCTTTTGCTCTGATCTGAATTTTTAGAGTTGAGGGAGGATTAAGCAAATTAAGAACAGGAAAGTGTAACAACACCAGGCCTTTTGAGGACCAGCCTTAATTTTTCCAGCACATCTCACGTAACCACAGGAATATTTTTTCCTGTGAAGGAGCATTTAAATATTTATTTGAAAATGGTGAAGTGCCTTCCTATAAAGACACAAATCATTGTTTGAGTTGGCAGGCCTGAGAGTGAATAAAATACCTAAATGTGCTTCAGATATTGCCATTTATTATTTTTTATGAGAAAAAAAAAATGTACCTGAAAGAAGCCCTCGAAATACTTGATTATTTTTGGGAGCAGGCTGTGGGTAAAAAGCCACTGTTGATATATCAAGTTTTGGAGAATAAGAGATAAACTTGACCAGAATTCATGGATCTATGTTTAGATCTATGTCTAAGTTTTAATGCTGCAATATTGAAGGTTTTAATTTAATTTTTTTTTTTTTTTTTTTACATTTTATAGACTCAGAGCCTGGTGTTTCTTATGTTACAATTTCAATGGTTGAAGTTTGGGGTTTCATTCAATCACTGTTGTATTGGAGTTTAGAAAATCTGATTTTCTATCTGAAATCTCTGGAGTTTAATAAGGAACTTGAGCTCCTATCATCATTTTGATGAAGGTTTTCTGGTCAGGATCTGCTCTGAAATAAATGATGCCCACCCAGGGTCATTGTGCCATAAGCCTTTAATTAGGATTTTTTTCATTGAATGATAAAAATTGGTTTGGAAAAAAAAATAGGAAAAATTTACGGGCACATTAAAGGCCACAGTTTGATAATTTTAATGCCTGGTGTGGAAATAAAACATGATCTCCACAGTGAATACAAGGACTGGGGCAGGAAAAAGAAGGAAAAAGAATCCTGGCCATGATTGATGGGGGAGAATTTGTTGATTTGAGCTGGTTCTGCTCAGAGGGGAGGGGGCAAACTGAGGAATTTCTAGCCCAAAGCTTTAAAGCAGGACATTCAAACAGACACTGGCTGCAAATATACAACACACACACACACAAATAATTAAAAAAAGTTAATTTGTTTTCATCTGCTGGTTGCAGTCCAAGAGGTGAAGTTTGTTTTTCCCTCTTGCAGCAGCGCAGGGAGGAGATACGCCCCATGTGCCACCAGCTCTGCCGCCAGATGTTTGCCAGAGGTTTTTCCCTCCCCAACCCCATTCCATTCTTATCCTCATCCCCATTGCCATCCCATCCCATCCCCATTCCTGTTTCTATCCCCATTGCCATTGCCATTCCCATTATTCCCATTCCCATTCCTGTTTCCATTCCCATTCCTCCCATTATTCCTATTCCCATTATTCCCATCCCATTATTCCCATTCCCATTATTCCCATCCCATTATTCCCATTCCTATTCCCATCCCATCCCCATTCCCATTTATATTATTCCCATTCCCATCCTCATCCCCATTCCCATTATTCCCATTATTCCCATTATTCCCATTATTCCTATTATTCCCATCCCCATTCCCATTATTCCCATTATTCCCATTATTCCCTTATTCCCATTCCCCATTATTCCCATATTCCCATTATTCCTATTATTCCCATCCCCATTCCCATTATTCCCATTATTCCCATTATTCCCATTATTCCCATTATTCCCTTATTCCCATCCCCATTCCCATTCCCATATTCCCATTATTCCCATTATTCCCATTATTCCCATTATTCCCATCCCCATTCCCATTTCCCATCTCCATCCCCATTGCCATCCCCATTATTCCCATTATTCCCATTATTCCTATTATGCCCATCCCTATTCCCATCCCCATTCCCATTATTCCCATTATTCCCATCCCCTATTCCCATTATTCCCATTATTCCCATTATTCCCATTATTCCCATTATTCCCATTATTCCCATTCCCATCCCCATTCCCAGCAGTTTATTTGAGAGTTCCTTTCCATCCTGATGCAAACCTGCTGGATTAAGAGGATTTAAAGTGAAAGGTTCCAGCTGGGGGCAGGGAGAGCCCTGGGCCATCCTCACGGGGCCGAGCCCTGGGGCCAGGGGTGCCTGTGGCTTCCAGGGCAGCTCAGGATTTCCCTGGATTTTTGGAGGGATCCACATTTAACAGAGGAGCAGGTGCCCACAAGAAAGAGACAGAAATGATGTCTGGTTTTGGAGGTGTGTGTTGGCCAGGCCAGAGGGGACATGGCGGTGATGCCTCGGGATTTTAGCTTTTTATATTTTTCATATTTTTGTAATCCTGCAATTCTTTGTGTAGCTCTAAACTTTGTAGAACTCTAACTCGTTGTATCCTGCGGCTCTTCAGTGTGTAACTCTAAACTCCATGGACTCCATGTCCAGTGGGAGCTGCTGCTTTCCCGTTTGGGGCAGACACAACAATTCCTCTCCAGGCCTGGCAGTCAAGGACACCTCACTGCCTCAGGCCCTGAGATGGAAACAAAAGTGAGTTGGGGGAGCAAACTTGGGGTGAATGACTTCCTGGAGCTGGAATTGGAAGATTCACCCCCAATATGTCCTGCAGAGCTTCCCCTGCACCTCCTCAGGAACCGCGGCCTTGCCCGGCACTGCTGTCACCCCTGGGCCCTGCAGGGACAGGGGCAGCTCAGTGCCATGGTCCAGGTCATCCCTGATGCCTCAGGGCTCTGCTGTTTATATTTCTCATCTATTTGTAACCCTGCAGTTCTTCAGTGTGTAACTCTAAACTCCATGTCCAGCGTGAGCTGCTGCTTTCCCATTTGGGGCAGACACAACAATTCCTCTCCAGGCCTGGCAGTCAAGGACACCTCACTGCCTCAGGCCCTGAGATGGAAACAAAAGTGAGTTGGGGGCAGCAAACTTGGGGTGAATGGCTTCAATAGCTGGAGCTGTGATTGGAAGATAAACCCCCAACATGCAAACGGGCCAAACTTATAAAAGTGTCAAAACCCGTGACCCCTCATCCATTCTGGGAGGCTTTGTCTGCCCTAAATGTACCTGAAGGCCCTTCAATAAATAAAACTGCTTTTTATTCCCTTAATTTTGTCTGGCCTCTATTTTTAGGTAGCCCCAAAAAGTCATCAGCAGAAAGGGAATAATTGAACTGGTGGAAATGGAATAATTGAGCTTCCCCTGGACAAATAATTCAACCCCTGGGCTGTCCCAGGAAAGGGATTTGTGCCTGTGAGCCCACAAAATCCTGAAGGACAACGTTCCCCCTGGGATCCTGGAGTGCTTTGGGTGGGAAGGGCCCTCAGAGCCCCCCCAGTGCCGGGGGCAGGGGCAGCTCCAGCAGCCCAGGCTGCTCCCAGCTCCATCCCAGCTCCATCCCAGCTCAATCCCAGCTCCATCCCAGCTCCCAGGCTGCTCCCAGCTCCATCCCAGATCCATCCCAGCTCCATCCCAGCTCCATCCCAGCTCCATCCCAGCTCCATCCCAGCTCAATCCCAGCTCCATCCCAGCTCCCAGGCTGCTCCCAGCTCCATCCCAGCTCCCAGGATGCTCCCAGTTCAATCCCAGCTCAATCCCAGCTCCCAGGCTGCTCCCAGCTCCATCCCAGCTCCATCCCAGCTCAATCCCAGCTCAATCCCAGCTCCCAGGCTGCTCCCAGCTCCATCCCAGCTCCATCCCAGCTCCATCCCAGCTCCATCCCAGCTCCATCCCAGCTCCATCCCAGCTCAATCCCAGCTCCCAGGCTGTTCCCAGCTCCATCCCAGCTCAATCCCAGCTCCCAGGCTGCTCCCAGCTCCATCCCAGCTCCATCCCAGCTCCCAGGCTGCTCCCAGCTCCATCCCAGCTCCCAGGCTGCTCCCAGTTCAATCCCAGCTCAATCCCAGCTCAATCCCAGCTCCCAGGCTGCTCCCAGTTCAATCCCAGCTCAATCCCAGCTCCCAGGCTGCTCCCAGTTCAATCCCAGTTCAATCCCAGCTCAATCCCAGTTCAATCCCAGCTCCCAGATCAATCCCAGTTCAATCCCAGCTCAATCCCAGCTCAATCCCAGTTCAATCCCAGCTCCCAGTTCAATCCCAGTTCAATCCCAGCTCAATCCCAGTTCAATCCCAGCTCAATCCCAACTCCCAGGCTGCTCCCAGTTCAATCCCAGCTCCATCCCAGCTCAATCCCAGCTCCCAGGCTGCTCCCAGCTCCATCCCAGCTCAATCCCAGCTCAGCATCCCACGGGCTGAGGCTCTGCAGGGATGTCCTGGCGGGGCCGGGTGGCCCCAGAGGGACCCAGCTCTGCTCAGGACAATGGTGCAAAGCCCAGCCTGGCCCTGGCCAGGCCTGGCTCTGTCACTCCCTATTAGTCCCTCTGTCCAATTGCTCCACTGCCCCTTGATTGCTTTGTGTTTTCTCATAATTCCCAGTCTTAATTCCACCAATACCCAGAAAACTTCCTATCATGCCAGTCACAGAGACAATTATATAAGAACCTTTTTTTTCCCCTTTTTTTTTGTTTTGTTCTCCCCCTCTTTTTATTCCAGTTTAGAGAAAACAAAGAGCCCCATTCATTCAATTTGCAGCTGAGCCTCTCAGGTTATGTAAATTGTTAAATCATCCATGCTTTTCTTTTTAGCCATATTGCAAGCAGGGAATTTTCATACCCAGTTGAAAGCCCACAATTGATCTATCCCGACAAACACGGCCATCAAGAGTTTCATCTTTTTTCTTTTTTTTTTTGGTTTTTTTTTTGGCTTCCTTTCTCCTGGTTAACCAACATGTTATACTCCCATGGAGAATAATAAAAAGAAATCAGGAGTCTTTCATGAAAGTTTAAGTGGAATAAAACCTTGTGATATAATTAGGAGATGCCTGTGGACTTCACTTGAGCTTTATTCATTTCCATCAAGGCAGAATTTAGTGCAGAAGCCCAGCCAAGCCTCCATTTGCTTTCTCTTGATTTTTATTTCTTTTTTAACTCTTACTATTTTCACATTACAGCTTCAATGAACCGGAAGCTCCTTGGGAGAACAGCTTTCCTCAGCTCAGTTATTGATTTAGGATTGTTGCAGGATTTCTCTGCAGTGGGAAAGGACAGCAATTTTACAGCTACTTAATGATGCCTGTTAATAGGAGAATTTGATTTGCTTTGAGCTCATCTCACTTTCCCTGCCCCTTGCTGGGCTCAGTTTAAGAAGGGAAAAGGACATTATAGACCTGGCTTAGGCTTGGCCAGCTGGGGACACTCAGAGTGAGGTTTTGGCCAGCAAGTGTCACAATTTGCACAGGGTGGATAAATTCTCGTGTCTTGCAGAAAATCAAGTTCCCTGCTGAAGGGACATCTCTTGTTTTTCCAGGGCTTGGGCAAGGAGATCTGCTCAGACATCTCCCTCCAAGAAAGTGTGTCCACCTTGTCCTGGTAAGAAAAGAATACTTCATATGCAGAGCCTGCTGTTTCTTCTGTTACAATCACACTGGTTGAAGTTTTGGGGTTTCATTCAATCACTGTTGTACTTTGAGTTTAAAAAATCTGATTTTCTGTGTGAAATCCCTGTAATTAGTAAACAGCTCCAGCCCCAAAGTGATCTTTGGTAGATTCAAGGTTGCAGATTCCTTTCAAAACGATCTTTGCGAGGATTTGTTTGTTTGTTTATTATGCAAAATAAACATCACTTACAGGCCCATGGTTTTGCCGGTGTCACCTAGAAATTCCTTCTGCTTAAGAAAACTTTGTCCACCTAGATATTGCAATATTAAGGTAAAGGAGGGGAGTTTTAAATGGGATTTGGGGAAAAATTGTTCCCTGTGAGGGTGGGGAGGCCCTGGGACAGAATTCCCAGAGGAGCTGTGGCTGCCCCTGGATCTCTGGAAGTGTCCAAGGCCAGCTTGGAGCCCCTGGGACAGTGGGAGGTAGCCCTGCCCAAGTCCTTCATGCTGATACCATCTTTCAGGGCTTTCCTAATCCTGAAGGATAATCTGGAAGGTCTTTCCAACCCAACCCATGCCGTGATTCTCTACAGCCCTGAAAATTCAACAGCAGAATAACAAACCAAGACATGAACACCTAGACTGAAACCCAGACCAGCAAAGCTCCCCCGGTGAGTTTATGAACACCTAGACTAAAACCTAGACTGGCAAAGCTTCCCTGAGGGGTTTATCGCACCTAGATTAAAACCCAGACTAGCAAAGCTCCCTGGGTGAGTTTAGAAATGCCTAGATTAAAACCCAGACCAACAAACTCCTCCGGTGAGCTTATGAACACCCAGATTGCCAAATTCATGAACACCTAGACTAAAACACCAGACTAACAAAATCCCCTGGTGAGTTTATGAACACCTAGACTAAAAACCAGACTAGCAAAGCTTGCCCAGTGAATTTATGAACACCTGGACTAAAACCCAGACTAGCAAAGCCTCCCCAGTGAGTTTATGATCTTGACTAAAACCTAGACTAACAAACTCCCCTGGTGAGTTTATGAACACCTAGACTGATGGGTTTATGAACACTTTGACTAAAACCCAGACTAGCAAAGCTCCCCTGGTGGGTTTATGAACACCTAGACTAAAACCTGGACTAACAAAGCTCCCTGGGTGAGTTTATGACACCTAGACTAACAAATTCCCCCTGGTGAGTTTATGAACACCTAGACTAAAACCCAGACTAGCAAAGCTCCCCCAGTGAATTTATGAACACCTAGACCAAAACCTAGACTAACAAAGCTCCCGTGGTGGGTTTTATGAACACCTAGACTAAAACCTGGACTAACAAAGTTCCCTGGGTGAGTTTATGAACACCTGGACTAAAATCCAGACTAGCAAAGCTCCCCCAGTGAATTTATGAACACCTAGACCAAAACCCAGACTAGCAGAGCTCCCCTGGTGAGTTTATGAACACCTACACTGGTGGGTTTTGCACACCTAGACTAAAACCTGGACTAACAAAGTTCCCTGGGTGAGTTTATGAACACCTGGACTAAAATCCAGACTAGCAGAGCTCCCCTGGTGAGTTTATGAACACCTACACTGGTGGGTTTATGATAACCTAGACTAAAACCTGGACTAACAAAGTTCCCTGGGTGAGTTTATGAACACCTAGACTGGTGGGTTTATGCACACCTAGACCAAAACCCAGACTAGCAGAGCCCCCACAGGAGTTTCACCTCTACAGGGACAGGGGAACAAGACCCAGCCATGCCCAGGGCGGGCTCTGGCCCTGGGTGGGCTCCCAGGTCTGGGATCCATTAGAGCTCAACATTCTCCCAAAGCCAGGGATGAATTCTCCTGCAGGAACCTGAGCAAGGCAGGAGCAGCACAAAGTTAATCAAGCACTGATCCTCCCAATCCACTTAATCACAGCCAGCCTGCTGCTTAAAGCCTCAGAAGAGCAACATCCCCAGGCGCAGCCCTTTTGGAGGAGGGAGAAGCCCTTCAGAGCAGCCTGCATGGGAGAAGGGCATGAAAAAGTTAATAAAATAAAAGTTAATTCCCTCAATCAAGGAGGGAGGGAATGGTTCTGGGAAGCTTCTAAAGCTTCCAATATTAATTTTCTTCCCGCCTCCCCAGCTGCTGATCCCCTGGAAGGCATTTGATTTGTACTAAAATATTGCTCAGAACCCAAGTTTCCTCCTGCAGTGTACACAGGCCTGAGACTTGGCTGTGGCATTTTTCCCTCTTTTCATTCCAAGTGTCTCTAAAAATCCTAAAACCTCGACCACGCCATTCCAGTTTACGTTGGCTGGGTAATCTTGTCCTCATTTTTTATTTCTCTTTTATTTTTTTTTAATTTTTGAGGGATGTATGGTCTCTTGGCCATGTCATCCTCTCAGCATAAAATGGGGCCTCTTTTAACAAATGTGTTATTCCCCATTTGAACTTTATTGGGCTGGAACGATTGGAGGGGTTCTGACAGGATTTTGAGGTGTTTCAGCTTCCACAGAGGAAATCCCTAAGTACATCACAGAGGCCCTCTTTGCAAAACACTTCATGGGATGGAGGAGAACACTTCTCTCTCTGAATTCTGGCTGGGGAAGCCCGAGATTCTGATGGATTGAGTGATTTGATAAAATCACTTTTAGGACTGGGGGAGCTGTGGCAGAGTTCAGGTTTAAATCAGATTTAAATCCAAGGTGAATTTGCATTCCCAGTGCTGGAGTCACTGTGTGGATGAGGGGTTGTGGGATTCAGAGAGGATCTGCTGGGAGAACATTTAATTATTTCTCATTTAACATTTGGACATTTAATTATTCATCTCAACTGCATTGAGACATCAGCTTGCTCGCTCAGGAGCTGAGGAATGCTCTGAAAGCAGCTTTGGGGAATAATCCGATTGTGGGTGGTGTGATTGGGATGGAGTAAAAATCTGCAGGCTCTGACAGTGAAAAGCTGATTTCAGTGGGTGTCCCTTGGTCCCCAGCGTGGCATTCACATTCTCTGAAAAATCCCTTTGCCCAGGGTTTTTCTCCTGGGAAGCTGAGAAGCCTCAGAGAAAAAGGAAAACAAGAATTATCTCATTTGCTTCTCCTGTGTTTTGCTTCTTTGGAATCTGTTTGGAGATTGTTTAGCCACAGGTGATTGTTTCAATAATTTCTGCTGTGGGTTATTTTCACTCATTGGCCAATCAGGGCCAGGCTGTGTCAGGACTCTGGAAAGTCACAAATTATTATCTTTTTGGTATCCTGTCTGTATTCTTTAGTATAGTTTAGTATAGCATTCTTTAATATAATCTAGATCATAAAATAATCAATTAACCTTCTGAGAACATGGAGTCAAATTCATCATTCCTTCCTTCGTCTGAGGAAAACCCAAATACAATAAAAATACAAATACAAACCAAATACAACACAAAACCCAAATACAAACCCAGCAGCACCCTCAGAGCTCTCCAGCAGGTCTGGCCTGGATTCCCATGGGGATGAAGATCCTGGTCCAGCCTGGAACAGATTTCCCACAGTTTTAGTTTTGGATTTAGATTTAGATTTTCCCATAGATTTAGTTTCAGATTTCCCACTTCAGTTCCCATATTATAAAACAAAACTCCAGCTTTAACTCCAGGCTGCCACAAGCAGCTGTTTTTTTAAAAGGAAAGAAAGTTATAGTATTCTTTAATATAATATAGTGTCATAAAATAATAAATTAGCCTTCTGAGAACATGGAGTCAGATTCATCATTCCTTCCTTGGTCTGATGAAAACCCAAATACAATAAAAATACAAATACAAACCAAATACAACACAAAACCCAAATACAACACAAAACCCAAACACAAACCCAGCAGCACCCTCAGAGCTCCCCAGCAGGTCTGGCCTGGATTCCCATGGGGATGAAGATCCTGGTCCTGCCTGGAACAGGTTTCCTATAGTTTTAGTTTTGGATTTAGATTTAGATTTTCCCATAGATTTAGTTTCAGATTTCCCACTTCAGTTCCCATATTATAAAACAAAACTCCAGCTTTAACTCCAGGCTGCCACAAGCAGCTGTTTTTTTTTAAAGGAAAGAAAGTTAGAGTATTCTTTAATATAATATAGTGTCATAAAATAATAAATTAGCCTTCTGAGAACATGGAGTCAGATTCATCATTCCTTCCTTGGTCTGAGGAAAACCCAAATACAATAAAAATACAAATACAAACCAAATGCAACACAAAACCCAAACACAAACCCAGCAGCACCCTCAGAGCTCCCCAGCAGGTCTGGCCTGGATTCCCATGGGGATGAAGATCCCAGTCCATCCTGGAGCAGATTTCCCACAGTTTTAGATTTAGATTTAGTTTCAGATTTCCCACTTCAGTTCCCATATTATAAACCAAAACTTCAGCTTTAACTCCAGGCTGCCACAAGCAGCTGTTTTATTTTTAAAGGAAAGAAAGTTGTCATCAGCAGCAGCTCCCTTTCCTTCTGCTGCATTCCCACTTTTCCATGAATCTGCAAACATTTTTAAAATGCAAAGCACAGCTCAGCAGTTTCCCACTGCTGCTTTTCCCTTTGCCATGGCAAACACATTCCACAATCCTTCCCCTAATATTTTGGTTTTCTGCAAAGTTTTCCACCAGAGAAATATTCCTGCATATTAAAATAAAAACAAAAAAGCGGCGTTTTGGACATGCCACAGACTTGTACTTTTTTTTCTTAGAACAGAAAATATCAACATTTTAAATCAATATTGATGTTTTTATGCTCACACAACCACACCTGCGTCCTGATGCATTCTCAAAGTACCATGATATGGAAAAACAGCCTGGAATCATCAGAATTCTGCTAAAAATTCATGGTTCTTTTGAAGGCACCTTGTAAAAATCAGCTGGGCTCTATTTGATGTTCTGTTTTAAAGGAATTTGCAACATTTCAGGAGTTTTTTTTGTGGCAAAAAATGCCACTTCCCTCCTGACAAAACACCTGAACTGAAGCAGGATTTGAGGGGGTTCAACCAAATTTTTACAAATTCCTGTGAGATTTGGGGGTGGAATTTGAGGGGGATTTGGGGGTGAAATTTGGGGGGGGAGGTTGGGGGATTTGGGGGGATTAGGGGGGATTTGGGGGTGGAATTTTTGGGGGAGGGGGATTTTGGGAGATGGGGAGGGAGTTTTGGGGATTTGGGGGGGGGATTTTGGGGGGGATTTGGTGATTTGGAGGGATTTGGGGGTGGAATTTGGGGGGATTTTGGGAGATTCGCGGGGGGAGTTTTGGGGATTTGGGGGTGGAATTTGGGGGGATTTTGGGAGATTCGCGGTGGAGTTTTGGGGATTTGGGAGTGGAATTTGGGGGGATTTTGGGGGATTTGGGGGTGGAATTGGGGGGGGATTTGGGAGATTTGAGGGGGGAGTTTTAGGGATTTAAAGGTGGAAGTTGTGTGGGGGGGATTTTTCATGTGGCTTCAGGGAAATCTGATTAAAGCTGGGATTTTTTTTTATTTCCAGCTTTGTGTTTCCATGTTTTCCAAGAACTGCTCCCTAATTGATGAGCAGGGGGGGGGGGCATGGCTGCCTCTCCAGCTGTGCTCTGCAGTGCAGATGTGGCTGAGAATCCCCCCAAACCCCTTCCCACAGGGGTTTTTTTCCAGTGGAAATGTCCTTGGTGAGTGACAGCCCGGTGAAAAGCCAGGCTGGGCTGCTGGGGACAAGTCCTGTCATCAGTCACCAGCCACCAGCATGGCCCCAGTCATTCAAAACCAAACGGTTTCAAGGAGCTGAATTTATTTTTCATCCATCATGAAAGAGTTGATTTAGGTGGGGGGACATGAAGGAGAGGGAGTGATGCTCAGGAGAGAGCTGGAGCTGCAGCTCCGCTCAAAACTTCCCTTCTAAAGCCATTTAAAAAGTGATTTATTCTCACCACACACCTGAAAATCTGCAAGGCTTGGCCTTGCTTCAGCCAGATCCAGGAAAGACATTAAACATGTGCTCAAATAAACTCAGCAAGGCAGCGCTGCTGAACTCTCTGAGCTGGGGACTTGCTGAGTCCAGCTTATTTTAAACTCAGTCGCCCAGTTTATTTTAAACTATGTTTTCCCAATTTAAACTTATTTTAAACCGTGTTTTCTTATTTTAAACTGTGTTTTCTTATTTTAAACTGCATTTTCTGTAGCCAAAATCACTGCAGGCCTCACATTTTCCATCTCCATTTCTCACCTGCTGGGTATCTCTGTAATTAGTAAATAATTTCAGCCCAGGGTGATCCTCGAGAGATCAAAGTTTGCAGAATCCTTTCTAAATAATCTTTGAGAGGATTTCTTGTATGAAAGAGAAGCTGCGGCTGCTCCTGGACCCCTGGAATGTCCAAGGCCAGGTTGGACAGGGCTTGGAGCAGCCTGGGACAGCGGAAGGTGGGACAGGATGATCTTTAAGGTCCCTCCCATCCCAAACCATCCCACATTGAGTGCCTGTGATGCTAAAATCAGTGATTGTTAGGCCAAGCTTGGCACACAAACTTGGAGAATTTTTTGGAGGCCTTTGCACACAGTTGGGTTCGGGTGGGATCTGAAATGGCTCTCAGGACGGAATCTGGGATGGGATCTGGGGGGAAATGATGGTCAGGGATGGGATTTGGTGGGAAATGGCAGGAATGGGATTGGAGGGGGGGGGGAATCATTGTCAGGGATGGGATTTGGGGGAATTGACAATTAGGGATGGGATTTGGAGGGGGGAATGACACTCAGGGATGGGATTTGGGCGGGAAATGGCAGGAATGTGATGGGGGGGAAATCATGGTCAGGAGATGGGATTTGGGGAAATGGCAGGAATGGGATTGGGGGGACAGGAATCATGGTCAGGGATGGGATTTGGGGGGGAAATTATGGTCAGGGATGAGATTTGGGGGAAAATGACAGTCAGGGATGGGATTTGGTGGGGGAAAACACACGAGGATGGGATTTGGTAGGAAATGACACTCAGGGATGGAATCTGGGGGGGAAATGACACTCAGGGATGAGATTTGAAGGGAAATGAGAGGGATTGGATTTAGGGGGAGAAATTACAGTCAGGGATAGGATCTGGTGGGCAAATGACAGGGATGGAATTTGGGGGAAATGACAGTCAGGGATGGGATCTGGTGGGGAGAATGACACTCAGGGATCAGATTTGGGGGAAATGACAGTCAGGGTTGGGATTTGGGTGGGAAATGACACTCAAGGATGGGATTTGGGTGGGAAATGACACTCAGGGAAGGGATTTGGGTGGGAAATGACACTCAGGGATGGGATTTGGGTGGGAAATGACACTCAGGGATGGGATCTGGGGGGGAGAATGACACTCAGGGATCAGATTTGGGGGAAATGACACTCAGGAATGGGATTTGATGGGAAATGACACTGAGAAATGGGATTTGGGGGGCAATGACACTCAAGGGTGGGATTTGGGTGGGAAATGACAATCGGGGAACTCCTCTGACTGCCAGGAATTCTCCTGGCCAAATTTCCACTCCACTTGGGCACGGGGGAGAAGCAGCACAAGAAATTTGCCCTTTCCATGGTGAACTCAATCTCTGCCAAGCCCCCGCTCCTCAGCACGCCTGGCACTCACTGAAGGAGCAGCAAACACGGATTCGGGCCCCTGGAATTCCCACCCCACAGCCCTGAGCACCCACCAGGGACAGAGGACAACCCCGAGAGCTCCCTGAGATCACATGGAAAAGTTTAACCACTACCCCTGCAAGCTTTTGGTGCATGAAGGCTGGAAAAAAAAAAACCCAAAAAAAACCCTGCAGAACATCCTTAAAATGTAAAACATCTTGGTCTTTTAATAATCCCATGCGGTATGTTTTCACTTTAGCAATAATTGTATTTTCTTTTTGCGTATTTTATTTAACAACATTTCAGGGCCTGGCTAATCTGTTCCATCTGGAGAGGGAGTGAACAATGTGCTGAGCACAGGAACAACTGCCTGCATCGGGCAGGGCTGCTGGGCAGCAGCAATCCAACACCCGGCAGAATTCCCGGCAGGAATTGTGCTCCCACCTCCCCTGGGCACCTCTGGGCTGCCCTCAGCAGGTGGCAGGAAGGGGCAGAAGGAGTTTGGGGTTGAGTTTTTTTCAATAGATTTTAATGTTGAATTATATCCAGGGGTTTTAGTGTTGAATTTTGTCAGTGGATTTTGGTGTAGAATTTTGTCAGTGGGTTTTAGTGTTGAATTTTGTCAGTGGATTTTGATGTGGAATTATATAAGTGGATTTAATTGTTGAATTTTGTCAACAGTAAATTTTAGTGTTGGGTTTTACTGTTGAATTATATCAGTGGGTTTTACTGTAGAATTTTTTGCCAGCGGATTTTATTGTTGAATTATACCCATGGATTTCATTGTTGAATTGTGTCTGTGGATTTTAGGCCTGAATTTTGCCTGTGGATTTTAGTGTTGGGTTCTATTGTTGAATTCTGTCTGTGGATTTTGATGCTGAATTTTGTCAGTGGGTTTTAGTGTCGCATTTTGTCAGTGGATTTTATTGCTGAATTTTGTCAGCGGATTTTACTGTTGAATTTTGTCAGTGGGTGTTAGTGTTGAATATCAGTGGATTTTAGTGTTGAATTAGATCAGTGGATTTAGTGTTGAATTTTTGTCAGTGGATTTTAGTGTAGAATTATGTCAGTGGATTTTATTGATCAATTTTGTCAGTGGATTTTAGTGTAGAATTATGTCCGTGGATTTTATTGATCAACTTTGTCCGTGGATTTTGGTGTAGAATTTTGTCAGTGGGTTTTAGTGTTGAATTTTCTCCATGGATTTTATTGCTGAATTTTTTTCAGTTGATTTTAGTGTTGAATTGTGTCTGTGGATTTTAGTATTGAATTATATCAGTGAATTTTATTGTTGAATTTTTGTGAGTGGATTTCAGTGTTGAATTCTGTCTGTGGATTTTAGTATTGAATTTTATCAGCGGATTTTAGTGCTGAATTTTGTCAGTGGATTTTGCTGTTGAACTTTGCCAGTGGATTTTATTGCTGAATGATGTCTGTGTGCTTAGCAGTAACTGAGGGGAGAGAAAGGTGGGAATCCCTGTGGAATGCAGCAGCTCGTGAGTGTCATTTCCCCCAAATCTGATCCCTGAGTGTCATTTCCCCCCCAGATCCCATCCCTGAGTGTCATTTCCCATCCCATCGCCCTGCTGGTCATTCAGACAGAAATTCAGACAGAAATGTGTGGGGAGAATCAGGAGAGCCAGTGAGCCAAGGAGTGTCTGCCCTGCCTGGCTGAGCTTCCTCCTGCTCCGTGGGGAAAGTGATGCAGAAATTAAACTGGAGTGGTGAACACCTTCGATACACCTGGGGCTGGAAAAGGAGCAGGGAATTCAAACATTTCCGGGAAAAAAGAGGCAACTTTTAGAGTAGCAGCTCGATTTTGAGCCATCCAGCTGCTGGAATGCACAGGGCAGGGAGGATTATCCCTGCAGGTCCCAGGAGGAGGGGATGTGGGAGATGCTGGGGAGGCGATTGTTGGGGATTATCTCATTTATGATGTCACTTGGCGGTCGGTTCCTGGGATATCTCATCGCACAAACGCCGCTCTTCTGATTCCCCACCACATCCAAAGCACGCTGTTTGATTTCCTGCTCTTTATCGTTTCTGCGTTGCTGCAGAAATCCCACACTCCCCATCGGGAACAGCTTGAATAAAAAAATCCGGGGGAAGGGAAAGAAAACAGCCGCGCTTGGAGGCACGGAGGAGCTCCTGCTCCCTGCTGGCACCCACGGAGCTGCGCGCATTTATTGCGGGTGAGGACACGCTGCATGGAGGGCAGAGTTTGTTTCTCCACCAAAATCCTCGCTGTTGTTCCTGGGGGCACCATCTGGAGCCGGGGGTGGTGACACGGCCAGAGAGAGGCAAGAAACTCGGATTTTTGCACAGGAAAGAGGAGGCCACCCCTAACTCACAAATATTCCACGGGGGACTGCGATTCCCCAGAGGATGGGCCGTCATTGTTTTGCGAGGCAGATCAAGAGGGATGCCAATTCCTCACATTTATAAGTAGCTTTCATCCAAAAGAGGGATGCCAATTCCTCACATTATAAGTAGCTTTCATCCAAAAAAAAAAAAAAATAAAGTGGGAAGGAGCAAAGCGTGGCTTACTTGGAGCAAACACGAAGAATCTATTCCTGGGTGACAAAACCCGTCCTCCCTGCCATGCCAGCCCCCCCAAGAGTAGAAATTGATTTCATATCACATTTCACAGTTCGTTTCTCCTGCCTCCCCCGCAGCCCGGCGCACAATAGGCAGCAGCAGCTTCATTTACTGCCCCTCCTGTGGCTTTGTGAGCGGGGAGGCGCAGGGCAGCGGCCCAGTGTGGGAACCCCGAGGATTGAGATTGCTCACCGAAGCTGCCCGGGGGCTGCAGCCCCACTAAATCACGCCTGACAGACCATTGTTGCCAGGGGGGCTTTTGTCGGGGTGGTTTTTTGGGAGTGGTGTTGGGTTTTTCCCTGCCGTGGCTTTGTAGTCCCGAGGCGGGGCTGAGGGGGGCCCGGGCGCTGCGCCACCGCACCACAAAGTGCTTTCAATGGCCACATTCCCCGTTTTGTTTTCCTTTCCCGATTATCCCGTGGCTCTAAATATGCGAATGAGCTCGGCATCCTCCCTCCCTGGGTTTCCAGCTTACCTGGGGTTTTCCCTGCTGGAGCATCCCGAGGCTCCTCCACCCCTGTTCCTCCCACTCCCTTCGTGGCCGCATCATTTAGGGCTAAATTTGCACCTCGTGCTTCACCCTTTGGAAGATCTGGGCTTGGTTTTTCCTGCTGGCTGATCCATCACCTCAGGGAGGAAAGGAATGACCCTGGAGACCCACGCTCTAGGCTAGCTGTTGGATATTTGGGGAAAAGAGAGATTGAAATGATGCTTGGTGTGTGCCAGGTCTTCCTGAAATGATGCAGTGACAACGGAGAACAATCAATCAATAAATCTAAAATATATAAAATATAACAACAACACAACAACAATAATAATAACAATAATAATAATAATGATGCCAAAATAAAGCAAATCAAGAGCATCTTGTGATGTCATCAGGGGCCTGGGACACATTTGTACCCTGCAGATCTCACAGGTGGCTCACAATATGAACATTATCCAGACACACATGGAATTTCAAATATCAAACAGCAGACCATCAGTTCATGTGCTGCTGATAAAACCACAATAATTATAAAAAATAACAAATAGATAATCACTATTGCCAAAATAAAGCAATCAAGAGCATCTTGTGATGCTATGAGGGACCTGGGACACGTTTGTACCCTGCAGATCGCACAGGTGGCTCACGCACATGAACATTATCCACACACACATGGAATTCCAAATATCAAACAGCAGAACCATCAGTTCCATGTGCTGCTGATAAAACCATAATAAAAATAATAAATAAATAATCGACATTGCCAAAATAAAGCAAATCAAGAGCATCTTGTGATGCTATGAGGGGACCTGGGACACGTTTGTACCCTGCAGATCTCACACGTATATGACATTACCCACACACGTGTAGAATTTCAAAATCAAACCCTTTTAAACAGCAGAACCATCAGTTCCACGTGCTGCTGATAAAACCCCAATGGTGCCACTTAGGAGCCTGAGAAGAAAGGGGCTGTCCCTGCAGGCGTGGCAGAGGTGATGAACGCGATTTTTTGTGTGTTGCAGGTCTGGGCTTCCCTTTCTCTGCAGAGCCCCCATGTGCTCCCCAAGCAGGAGGGATTTTTCTTTCCTGCCTCTCTGTGTTTCAGCTGCGTATCCTTCCTCCAGGACGGGTGCCAGAGACGGGTCGCCAAAGTCCAGATGTGCAAGATGGGGAGAGGACCACCAGGACACAGAGGAGCCTGGGCTTGGATTCTCTCAACAAGCACTTGACATCCCCGTGGTGCTGTTTATTTCCCCCTAAATCCCACCTGTGCACTGGAGGATTTCCAGCCAAGCCCAGCTGGGAGTGAGGCCAAAGGACGAGGGAGATCCATGGAAGGCTTTTACAACACCTTTCAAGGGCTGCCCTGAAACTGCTGCTTAAGATAAATCAAGGCTTTTCCTTTCTTCTCCTCCTTTCCCCTTTCCTTTCGTCTTTCCCTTGCCTCGCCTCCTCCTTTCCTTTCTTCTTTTCCTTTACTGTCTGTTTTTTCCTGTTTTTTCCTTTCCTATCCTTCCTTTAGTTGTCTTCTCTTATATCCTCTTTTCCTTTCATGCTTTCCTTTCCCTTTCCTTTTTCCTTTCCTTTCCTTTTTCCTTTTCCTTTCCTTTCCTTTCCTTATCCTTTTTCCTTTCCTATTCCCTATCCTTTTCCTTTCCTTTCCTTTCCTTTCCTTTACTTTCCTTTCCTTTCCTTTCCTTTCCTTTCCATTCCTTTCCTTTCCTTTCCTTTCCTTTTTTCCTTTCCTTTCCTTTCCTTTCCTTTTCCTTTTCCTTCCTTTCCTTTCCTTTCCTTTCCTTCCTTTCCTTTATCCTTATCCCCCTTTCCTTTCCTCTTCCCTTTCCTTTCCTTTCCTTCCTTTTCCTTTCCTTTCCTTTCCTTTCCTTTCCTTTCCTTTCCTTTCCTTTCCTTTCCTTTCCTTCTTTCCTTTCCCCCAGAGCATTCCCAAGTAATTGGAAGTTGATGTGGAGTAGAAGGGATGTATCAAGTTCAGGGAAGCTAAACAATGAGCCCAGGGAGATGAACGTCCTTTCCAAGGGAAGGCCAAAATCAACTTTAAGAAAAAATAAAAAAAAAAAAAAATAAATAAAAAAAAAATGGTGTAGAAAAGTGAAATTCCTGGAGTAATTCAGGACAGAGAGGAAGTACCGTGTTGGAAATAAATCAAAGATAAAAAAGAAAGAAGGCACTGAAGCTCCCAAGCATTTTCCAACTTCTTACTTTCTTAAGAAAAAACTGGGTTTCAATTGGGCTGAAAGAGTTTTGGGTATCTGAGTGTTAAAATTTTGCTTTTTCCTTTTCCTTTTCCTCCTTTCCGTTTACAAAACTAAAAAAAAATGCAGCAAGCGAAAGAATAACACTCACAATCTGTTACTCCCTTTAACAAGAGATGTAGCACACGGGTGACAGTGATATTTCTTGGGGAAAAATAAAAAAAAGGAAAGCAAAATAAACTGAGCTGCTTTGGCCGGAGCTGGCGGAAGCCCACGCTCGGATTCGAGCTGTGGGAACGTGGAGCCTTGGCCAGGCTGGGTCTGGTCTGCTCGCCATCACCTTAGCGTCCCTCCCTGTCAAAACAATTGTGTTTATCTCACTTCGAAACACTCAGCCACACTGAAACGTTTCTCCAGAAGGCTGAAATCCTACAGATTTCATCACTTTTGCTGGAAGGGAAAAGATTAGGGAAAAATCCGACTTGAAAAATAAAAAGCCCAACCCAAGCTTTTGTTGAGCTGGCTTTGGGAGGCAGGAGCAAAGCAAAGCATTTGTAGCAAATTAAATATGCCCTGTCCCATTTGCAGTTTTAATTCCTGTGCAGATGCAGAGTGTTGTTATTCTAATAACTCTTCTGTGGAGCTCCCTTTATCTAGAAAGCTCAACGCCAATTAAAATGTGATCCATCACCCAGCGCAGCTGAAACAAAGGGGAAATGTCCCAGCGCCCCTGCTACAGCCATGAAAAATCCCAGTCCTCCAAAAGGAGCCCAGGAGAACGGAGAAAAACAAACAAAACAACATCAACAAAAAAAAAAGCATCAAGTCTCCCATTTCTGGAAGAAAGAGCAGAAGAAAATGTTCTTTTGTGGGAGTCGTGTAACAGGAACAGACTGAGGGGTTGGGGACGATGTCAGGAGGGAAGCAGCCAGGCTTGCACTCGGCAGAAGTGGGTCATCAGTGGATCATGGCAAAAATAAGGGGATCCATGGCAAAATGATTGGATCCATGGCAAAATGGTACGGTATCCATGGCAAAATGAATGGATCCGTGGGCAAAATAAAGGTATCCATGGCCAAAATCAATGGATCCATGGCAAAATGAACGGATCCCATGGCAAAATGAAACGGATCCATGGCAAAATGAATGGATCCATGGCAAAATTGACGGATCCATGGCTAAATACGAACGGATCCATGGCAAAAAAAGGGATCCATGGCAAAATGAATGGATCCAAGGCAAAATGAAGGGATCCATTGGCAAAATGAATGGATCCACCATGCAAAATGTAATGGATCCATGGCAAAATGAATGGATCCATTGGCAAAATAAAGGGATCCATGGCAAAATAAACGGATCTTGGCAAAAATAAATTGGGATCCATGGCAAAATAAAGGGATCCATGACAAAATAAACGGATCCATGGGCAAAATTGAATGGATCCATGGCAACAATGAACGGATCCATTGCAAAATAAAGGATCCATGGCAAAAATAAAGGGATCCATTGGCAAAATATAGGGACCATGGGCAAAATGAACGGATCCATGGCAAAATAGATGGTTCCATGACAAAATGAACAGATCCATGGCAAAATGAATGGATCCATGGCAAAATGAATGGATCCATTGGCAAAATGAATGGATCCAATGCAAATGAACGGGATCCATGGCAAATGAATTGGATCCATGGGCAAAATGAACGGATCATGGCAAAATAAAGTGATCCATGGCAAAATAAAGGGGATCATGGCAAAATGTACGGAATCCATGGCAAAATGAATGGATCCATGGCAAAATGAATGGATCCATGGCAAAATGAAATGGATCCATGACAAAATAAAAAGGTATCCATGGCAAAAATTAACGGAATCCATGGCAAAATAAAGGGATCCATGGCAAAATATGAAAGGATCCATGGGCAAAATATAAGGATCCATGGCAAAATGAATGGATCCATGGCAATGAATGGGGGGATCCCATGGCAAAATAAAGGGATTCATGGCAAAATGGATGGATCCTATGGCAAAATGATTGGATCCAATGGCATATTGAATGGATCCATAGGCAAAAATGGATTGGATCCATGGCAAAATGAATAGATCCGTGGCAAAATAAAGGGATCCATGGCAAAATAAAACAGATCCATGGCAAAATGAATGGATCCCATGGCACAAATGAACGGATCCATGGCAAAATGAACGGATCCATGGCAAAATGAATGGATCCATGGCAAAAAAAAAAGAGGATCCATGGCAAAATGGATGGATCCATGGCAAATTGAACGGTATCCATGGCAAAGTGTGGATGTCCCCCCTTGGGCCTGGCGGGAGGGGCAGATGCAGCTCAGCTCAGGGCCAGGAGCTGCCGGGAGCCAGGGAATTCCTTGCCTGGCTCTGGGCACCGTTGGGATGGGGCTGCCCTGCCCAGCCCTGCCTCCAGGAAATGCCAAGGTGGGCACTCCTGGCTGGCTCAGCAGCCAATTGAAAACCTGACTGGCTTCCTCTTCCTTGGAGCTCTTGGAACCCTGGATGCTGCTGAGAATTTGCGATTTTCCCGTGCGACCCCCCAAGAGAACGCTGCATTTGACCCCGAGGCTGTGGAGAAGACTCCCAAAATGGAATGATAGAACCAAGATTATAGGTGTGGAGTTTAAATAAAAGTGAATAATATCAACATAGTAGAATACTTAGAGTATGAGGGTTTAGAATATTGTATTTATAAAGCAAGATGGGAGGTTTTAGGGTGGAGGCTGCTCCTTCTCTTCTCCACACGGGTTTGGGTGGTTTTGTGTAATTGGATAAAAAAGTCCCCATTTGCAGGGCCATGGGTGGTTCTTTATTGGGTTAAAAAGTAAAAATAATTTAGGTGTAATTTCCTAATTGGACAGTTTATCCTTTTAAAAGCCTTGTAGCGAGGAGAGATTGGTGCTCCAGTTTAGTTTGTTAGAGTGAAGTGCTGTAGAACTCAGGGGCTGTGAGACTGTGACATAGATAAGAACTGATAACAATCTCAGTCCCAACAAGAAATACCCTCCAAGCACATTTAATTCCCAATTTTGGGATTAAAAGAGCAAAGAATCTGCCAGGAGGATGTTTGATTTCCTATGGAAACTCAGAGTTTAAGGTTTTAGAATATAGTAATGTATATATATCAAGATGGAGGTTTTAGGAGGCAGGAGATGTTCTTCACCTTCTTCCTCTTCTTCTTCTTCTTCTTCTTCTTCTTCTTCTTCTTCTTCTTCTTTCTTCTTCTTCACTTTCTTCTTCTCCATGGGTATGGGTGGTTTTGTGTAATTGGACAGCAAAAAGTCCACATTCTGGATTCTTTAGTGATCAGTTATTGAATTAAAAGTGAAAATAATTTAGGTGCCATTCCTATTTGGGACAGTTTGGCCTTATAAGGCCTTGTATGCAAGAGATTGTTGGGGCATTCTGTGCCCTAGTTGTGGAGAACTAGCAGAACTCAACTGCAGTGAGGCTGTAACCACAGTAAGAAAACAACGAGTCTGAACATGAAACTGTCATCTCCAGTGCCTTCAATCCCGACCCTAGACAGAGGTAGACAAAGAAGCTGTAGAATCAGCATTTAAATGGAGCCCTGTGTGAGTGGACACCTGGATCTACTCCATGGGCCCAGTCCCTCCCAGGAATGGCTTTGCCTGGGAATTGTGGGCCACATTTCTTGCCACACAGATGATCCAGAAATGGCTGGACCGTGGCACTTAGTGGGTTGATCAATGTGGTGTTCCATCCACAGGTTGGGGCTTGATGATCTCAGAGATCTTTCCCAGCCCACTCTATCCTGGGATCTATCTCTGATTTCTGCTGTCCTATCAACCAATGAGGCACCATCTGCTGCAAGGGTGGTGTTCCTTTTGACTTGCAAAGTCATTTCCTTTTTCTTTCCTCATGCTTACCCAACCGAAGTGCATTATGAAGCCAAAAATTTTAAAGGAAAGCTCTGTTCTGTGCACCAGTTCTGTGATGTGAACACAATCAAGCTGTCATCACAAACATGGATTTGCCCCTACAGAAGGATTGCTCAGCAGCTTGAGAGGACAATTGGTGTTCTCCAGGTTCTCCCTGGCTGCTGCATCCCTGCTAGGAATTGCAGAGTGTGGAGTTTCTGAGCTCAGCTTCCAAGGGGATATCAGCTGGAAAAATCTGTTGTGTATTGATTGTTTTCCTGGAGGGATTCTCCAGCAGGTTCCAGAGATCAGGATTGGGAGAGCTCTTCTCCCAGCCCTGAGTGAGGCTTGCAAAGCCTCTCTGCCCCCAGCTGCCCATTCCCATCGTGTTTACTGCCATGGGGAGACACTGGGGTGATGGGAAGGGGTGGATTTAAGGCCCGTGCATTGCTGGAGTACAAAATCCAGTGGTTAATTAATTAAATAAATTAATCACAAACTGTACAGCCCTGAAGGAATCACATCCTCTATTCACACTACCCCAAGCTCTGTATCTTAATCCCGAGATTTTAAATCAGAGTGAGATGAAATGAGCATCTTGTCCCCTTTGTATTTTGCTTGAGGGACAAGCTCTGCCCCTCAGAGAGAGACCAGAAATAAAGACAAGCAGCAGCTTTTGCCTTTCCAGCCCAAAATCCACCCCACAAACCAATTTTCAACGGAGCAGCCACATGTGTGCTCTGGAGGTGGGTCAGGAGGGCAGGGCAGGGACTGCAGGGGGAGGAATGGAGGGTTGTTTTTGTTTGTTTATTTATTTCTCCCCTCTCCGAGGCTGTTTTCTGCAGGCAGGAGGCCCTATGCCACGTCTATTTACAAAAAGTTCAGCCCTGGGATCGTGAGAATTGCAGCTCGCAGGCTAGGCTTTGCCTCGGGGGCTTCAGCGCTCACCCCACCCACAAGATGGTCCTATCCTCCTCCTCCTCCTCCTCCTCCTGCCTTTCTCCATGCCCCGGGGGAGGCGGGTTGAGGAGAATAACACAAACTGGAGAAAATTGCAGGCAGGGAAAAAGTAAAGACTTGTGTCTTCATTGCTGCCTGCTTTTCTTGTCGTAATACATTTGTTAATTATTTCATGTGGGACTGTCATGTCATTTCCGAGCCTGTAGAGTGAATTCTTTTCTGAGGGCCCTAAGCACACCAATCTAGGTGAAGATTTAGCCTGGATAAAGCCCCAGGATACCCATCCACAATTTTTCACTGGCATCAAATTGGAGTTTCAATGGAGCACAGCTGGAGCATCATAAAACGATGATGCTACAAAGCAAATCTGAGCTCTGAGGAGCTCACTGCAAATGCACAACTTAAATCCCATCCTTAAAATCTGTCCAATTCCTGCCCATAACCTGGTTGTCCTGGAGTGTGGAGGAGCCTCAACTACATCCCAAGAAAGCCTTGGAAATTAAGGGTTTTATTTTTACTGTAATCCACAGGACCAAGCTCAAGGAAGAGCAGTGATGAAAAAAAACCCAACACCTTCCTTCTCCTTTAGTGGTGTAAATTTATATTTTTATTGGGGAAGTAAACCGAGGAACAACAGCGGTGTCACATCCTCAGCCCACTGGTTTGGATATTCCTTTCTCAGTTTTTCCCTTTGAGGGAGATCCTGGCTGCTTATTAATGGTACTGACTTTGATTTATACTGAATAAATCTTGAGTGCATCACAATTTTTCCCAGTCTCAGGGATGATTTAGGGCCTAAATATTGCCCCGACACTATGTGAAAAAGAAGTGTTTCCATGTTATTTATTATGTCTATTATTCAAAACTTAAATCATCATTGATAAATATATTTTAATGTTTTTACATTCTAGTAAAAAAATAAAATTAATGGGCCTGGTCACCTTGAAGATTCTGCAGCAGACTGAAAAAGGGATTGATAATCCCACATTTGTCCATCTGCAAATATGTTCTTTATAGAAACAATCAGGTCAGGTTTCTCCCATGTCTGAGTGAGTTTTATTGTGCCATTACCATATCCTGGATGGACCGGTGTAACTTCAGGACACTGATGTGTATCCTGGAAATTTGGCAAAAATTTCTGGCAGTTTTTTCTTGCATTGTGTTTTTTTGTTTGTTGTTTGTTTTTTTTGTTTTTTTTTTTTTCTTCTTGCTGTCTCCAGTGTAAATTCTTTTGCTCTTTCCTGCATGCTCTCCTAAGGGAAGCACTTATGAAAACCAAAATTTTAATGGAAAGCTCTGTTCTTGCCCCTCATTCTGTGATCTGAGCACGATCAGGCTGTATTAAACATTGATTTTGCCCCTTGCACAGGGCAAGGAGAGCATAGAATTTCTTGGGGGCCTTTAAAAGATGTTATTATGAGGGATCCTCTCCAAATTTTGTTGTCTAATTTTGTTAATTGGGGAATCTCTTCTAAATTTTGTTGTTTGGGAGGATCACTCCCAATCTGTCGGGTGAGACCTTGGGGAATCTCTCCAGATTTGGGGTCACCTCAAATCTATCCGATGAGATTTTTGGGGAACCTCTCCAAATTGGAGTTTCACCCCAGATTCATTACCTGAGGCTTTGGGAATCTCTGCATAACGACAGTGTAAGTACATCTGGTATAGGAAAATCTATGCTGTGTATGAGTTTTGTGTATTATGGGGTTATGTGTATTACCAATATATGTGGATATAAAGTACTTACATGCCTATTTATGGGTGTATGCCAAATGTTTTAATTGATGTTTTAATAATTATGTATTATATAATTACCTATATACACTATTTCTATGAACCACACGCATAAAGTGTGGTTGGATATATATATATATATGTGTGTATATGTTTTCATATTCAGAGATTGTGAAAACATTGATTGGAGAAGAATTGTGCATGCTTTTCTCTGGGAAGAGAACATGTGGCGACAATACTCCGGTGGTTCCAGAGGAGAATCAGAGATTCCTTCTCACACACACCTGGCCTCTGACAAGTCCAAGGAAACAAACAACCCTCACTCTGGGTAAATAATCCCCATATTTGCATTCTACTTTCCTCTCTCTGAGGTTCAGAGAATGTGAAACCCAGGAAATATTCTTGGGAAGGATTGTGCTTGGGGAAGATTGTGCCTTCTCTGTGAAATGTGGCGACACTCCGGTGGTTCAGGGGGAGAATCGGAGAATTCCCTTCACACACCACCCCAGTCCTGTAGTCCAAGGCAACAAAAACACTTTGGGTAAAAAATCTCCATGTTGCATTCCTGTTTCCTTTCTCTGAGGTCAGGAAAATGCAAAAAACCCCGAAATATTCGTTGGGAAGGATTGTGCCTTGGGAAGAATTGTGCTGTATTCTTCGCGAAGAGAAATGTGGCGGGGGCACTCCCGGTGGTTCCGGAGAGAATCAGAGATTCCCTTCTACTACACACACAGCGCCCGATAGGTCCAAGGTAACAGACACCTCCTCACTTGGGTAAATATTCCCCATATTGCATCTTACTTACCTTTCTGCTGAGGTTCAGAAAATGCAAAACCCCCCGAAAATATTCTTGGGAAGGATTGTGCCTTTGGGAAGAATTGATTGCCATATTCTCTGTAAGTAGTGGCGACTCTGTCTCCCGGTTCCGTGGGAGAAATCAGAGATTCCCTTCACAACACACACCTGGCCCTTGATAGTCCAAGGAAACAGATCACCCTGAATATTGGGTAACTATCTTCCCCCATACTGCATTCTACTCTTCTTTTCTCTGAAGTTCAGAGAAATGTGAACCCAGATATATTCCTTGGGAAGGATATGTGCTTGGGAAGGATTGTGCCATATCTCTGTGAAATGTGGCAACCTCTGGTGGTTAGGAGGAGAATCAGTGATTCCCTTCACACACAACACCTGGCCCAGAACAGTCCAAGGAAACAAAACACCCTCACTCTGGGTAAACAGATCCCATATTGCATTCTACTTCCTTCCTCTGAAGTTCAGATGAATGGTGAAACCCAGAACTATTCTTGGGAAGGATTGTGCCTTGAAGGATTGTGCCATTTCTTCTGTAAAATGTGACGACTCTCCGGTGGTCTCAGGAGGAAGAATCAGAGGATTCCCCTTCACACACACCCTGGCCAGATAGTCCAAGGCAACAAAACACTTTGGGTAAAAAATCTCCTTGTTTCATTCCTGTTTCCATTCTCTGAGGTTCAGAAAATGCAAAAAAACCCCGAAACAGTCCTTGGGAGGATTGTGCCTTGGGGAAGGATTATGCCGATCAGTTCTTCAGTGAACAGAAATGTGCGGACTCTCCGGTGGTTCCTGAGGAGAATCGGAGATTCCCTTCACCACACAACCTGTCCCTGACAGTCCAAGGAACAGGAACACCCTTGAATTAGGGTAAAATAATCCCCCATATTGCATTCAGCTTTCCTTCTCTCTGAGGTTCAGAGAATGTGAAACCCAGAAAATATTCTTGGGAAGAATTGTGCCTTGGGAAGAATTGTGCCTTTTTCTCTGTGAAATGTTGGTGACACTCCAGTGGTTCCGGAGGAGAATCAGAGATTTCCCTCATCACACCACACCACGCGGCCCTGATAGTCAAGGAAACAAAAACACCCTGAATTTGGGTAAAAATCTCCATAGTAGGCATTCTTACTTTTGTCACAAACACAGGCACAGCAAATTATAAGAATTGTTTTGCCTTTCTCTGAGGTTCAGAAAATGCAAGACCCTCGAAATATTCTTGGGAAGGATTGTGCTTGGGAAGATTGTGCCATTTTCTCTGTAAGATGTGGCACCACTCCGGTGGTGTTGCTAGGAGGAGAATCAGAGATTCCCTTCACACTACACCACAACCTGGCCCTGATAGTCAAGGGCACCAAAACACCTTTGGGTAAAAAATCTCTACATGTTGCATTCCTGTTTCCTTCTCTCTGAGGTTCAGAAAATGCAAAACTCCCAAACATTCTTGGAAGGATTGTGCCTTGGAAGAAATTGTGCCATTCTTCTCAATGAAGAGGAAATGTGGTGACACTCCGGTGGTTCAGGATGAGAATCAGGGATTCCCTTCACACACACACGCGGCCCCTGATAGTCCAAGGAAACAAAACACCCTAATTTGGGTAAACAATCCTCCATATGCATTCTACTTTTGCCACAAACACAGGCCACAGCAAATTATAAGACTTGTTTTTGCCTTTCTCTGAGGTTCAGGAAATGCAAGACCTCGAAATATTCTTGGGAAGGGATTGTGCCTTGGGAAGAATTGTGCCATTTCTCTGTAAGATGTGGCAACACTCGGTGGTTCAGGAGGAGAATCAGAGATTCCCCTTCACACACACCCTGGCCCTGATAGTCCAAGGCAACAAAACACTTTTGGTTAAAAAATCTCCATGTTGCTATTCCTTGTTATCCTCTTCTCTGAGGTTCAAGAAATGCAAAAACTCCCAACATTCTTGGGAAGGGATTGTGCCTTGGGAAGAATTGTGCCATTTCTCAATGAAGAGAGAAATGTGGTGACACTACCGTGGTTCAAGGAGGGAATCAGGGATTCCCTTACACACACAACACCTGCCCTGATAGTCCAAGGAAACAAGAAACACCCTGAATATTGGGTAAACAATCTCCAATGTTGCATTCTGCTTTCCTCTCTCTGAGGTTCAGAAGAAAATGTGCAACCCCGAAATATTTCTTGGGACGGATTGTGCCATGGGAAGGATTGTGTCGTTCTCTCTGCGAACAGAAAAGTGGGCGACTCCTCCGTGGTTCAGGAGGAGAATCAGAGATTGATTCCCTTTGCAAAGGGGTGGCTGCTGGGCTTCCCTCCTGCGAGCGAGGAGCAGGGGCCACGTGCTGCCCAGGGCCCGGGGAGGCTCAGTGACCCTGAACACCCCACATCTGGCTGCAAGCTGCCTTTGTTTGCTTTTGCCTTTCCCCAGCGCCGACCACCCCGGGGCTGCGTGGGGAGGGGGAAAAGGCTTCCAGCCTGGGGGGTTTGGCTACCAAACCCAGCTTCCCAGCGCAGAGAACCAGCCCAGGAATGCTCCCTGTCCATGCTCCTCTCCCTGTCCCATCCCGGGGTAACTCAAAGAGTCATCTGAGATAGCCAGATCTTCAGAAATCGGGGTTTTCTGGGGATCAGTGGGCTGGGAATTAAGTTTTTGTTTTGCTGTGGTGGGTGCTGTCAGGAAGAGGCCTCTGCCGCCTCATTTCAAGGAATTAATTCCTGCTTCTGGGTTGGATAAGAGCAGGAAAACAACCCAGACATGCCAAAATAGACACCAAAAATACCAGGCAGCTCTACAAAGTGGTCTCTATTTCCTCTGATGCTGTCGTTTTTCTTCTACTCA
>CM077479.1:8360715-8464020 GCA_039654755.1 Calcarius lapponicus
ATCTGAGGCTAAACAGGGGTTTTTTTCCCCAGTTCCTTTCCCAGCATCAATTTAATGCACTGCAAACCTTGGCATATTTGAATACAGAGAATTTAATGCATTGCTGGAGGAATGTCTTGGAGATCAATGCAAATTTCCAAAGCAGGGTGGTCTTAAGATGTTTATTTTCTGAGTACAACCATGAGAAATGAATCTTTGGGGTTTGTTTTCATTGATGGCTTTTATCTTTGGGGTTCGTTTTCCTTGATGGTCTTTATCTTTGGGATTCATTTTCATTGAAGGATTTATCTTTGGGGTTGATCGTCATTGATGGTTTTTTACCTTTGGGGTTCATTTTCATTGAAGGATTTATCTTTGGGGTTGGTTTTCATTGAAGGATTTATCTTTGGGGTTCATTTTCATTGAAGGTTTTATCTCTGGGGTTGGTTTTCATTGAAGGATTTATCTTTGGGGTTCATTTTCATTGATGGGTTTTCATCTGTGGGGTTCATTTTCATTGAAGGACTTCTCTTTAGATAAAAACCTTTCCTTAAAGGTTTTTATGTTTGAGGTTGGTTTTCATTGAAGGTTTTTATCTTTGGGGTTAATTTTCATTTATATTTTTCATCTTTGGGGTTCATTTTTATTGATGATTTTTATCTTTGGGGTTGATTTTCATTGATGGTTTTTACCTTTTGTGCATCCTCTGTGCCATTCCCAGCCCATTGAGATGTTCAGCTCATCCTGCCTTGAGGGGTGCAACCCCTCCTTAAAAAAAACCTTTAAAATTCCATTTCCCAGGGCAAAGGCAAAGCAAGCCTGACTAGAGAAATGAAATAAAAAGTTTTAAAAGTTCTTTTATTTCCACCAGGCTGAGCGGGGCAGGGAGCCCTGAACAGCCAGGATGGGGCAGGATGGGAGCGAGGGCTCAGCTCTTGGCTCACCTGCTTCGGACACAAAGGGTGATGCATTCATTAATGAAGCCATGTTGCCAAAAATGATTAATTTACCTTCATTTTAAAAGATATTCTCTATTACAGGGACAATCTTGTAACTCTGGGACTTCATCTTTCTGTTCTGAAACCCCTTGTTAGAAGGCACCCCAGATATTCCCAAGTTAAAGGAGAATTTGCATTAATTTCTGAAACCACTTGTTAGAACCCAACCCAAATACCCCCCAATGAAATAAGAATGTGCATTGATTTCTGTGCCAGCATTTTGCAGCTCTGTTTAATTTCATTAATTAATTGAATTAATGAATTGAATTAATGCAGCATTTTGCAGCTCAGTTCATTTCCGTCCACGTCCTTCGAGCGCACTGAAATGTTTTTTATTTTATTTCTTTTATGTTGATTATTTT
Organism: Calcarius lapponicus; assembly: GCA_039654755.1. Lineage (NCBI taxonomy): Eukaryota > Metazoa > Chordata > Aves > Passeriformes > Fringillidae > Calcarius > Calcarius lapponicus. Next base: position 8,362,055 of record CM077479.1, read on the forward strand.
TTTCCCTCTTTTCCTTTTCCCCCCTTTCAGCCCCAGCCACCCCCCAAAGCCACTTTGTGCACGGGGATGGATTTTGGCCGCAGGTAACGCAGCGCTGCCGCTCAAAATCTGTTTGTTTTCCTTTAACCCTTTGCTGGTGCTCAGAAAGGTGTCAGATGTGGGATTTGTGAAGAGAACACCCCGTTCAGCTCTTCGGGTATTTAAAGAGCTCTTCATGCAGAGAACACGGTGATTAACAGGGGATAGAGTTACAGGTGAAGGAAATTCTGCAGCAGATAAAGGAAAAGCTTTTATCCATTTAATGGGGGAACATGAGCAGCTTTCATTAAACCTCTTCAAAATAACAACACTTAACTCCCCGCAGTCGCTTTAATGCTCACAGTGCATTAAGGCTGCAAAAACTTCAAGATAATTTGACTTTTTCAAGTCCTATTCCTAATTATTATTAATTTTTTTTTGTGGTCAACCATTTCAATTCCCAACCAGCTCTTGGCCTCTCCTGAGGGCGAGGAGAACTAGATTTCAGCTTTGAATCAATTTGCACCACTGGTGTGCAAATTATTAAAGGGTGTGGAGGAGAACAGAAGGCAAAAGATGTTGGTTTGAGAAGGGAAAAGTGGAAATAAAATAATAGCAGGCAGCACAAAAACATTTGGGAAGGGATAAATAGATACAAAGAGCTGGAACCTCATTTTTATTTGGATGAGTTGTGTTGGTGACTCCACAGTTAATAATTGTGGAGTAACTAATAAATTCCAAAATTATTTATTAATGTATTAATTATTAATAAATAAGTAGATATATACTACAAATATTTTTTAATAATTAAATTAATAAATAATTTTGTCCTAATTTGTCTCCAAAAATGGGGATTGGGGGGAAAACCCCCAGATTTTAGTACTACCTATGGCTGTTATCCTGGGAAAACTGCTGCAAAAATGGGGACTGGGGGAAAAAACAGATTTTAGTAACATCTGGGGCTTATCCTGGGAAATCTGCGGCAAAAATGGGGATTGGGGGAAAAAAAACCCACAGATTTTAGTACAGGTTTGAATTTTCCTGAAGGCATCAGGAAATTCTGTGTCTATACAAGAGATGCCTCCATTTCCTGGATTTGGATTTCAATCCTTTGCTCCCTTCCAGCTCAGAATATGATTCTATGAATTGAAGAATTCTTCAGATTTTTCCTGCTGTTGTTAAACTCTGCCCCCAAAAATCCCCACCCTGAGGAATCTCGTGTGGAGTTGTCAGCTCTAGAAAGAATTTTATTACCTGCTCAAACTACAGCAGCAGCTTTATCTTAACCCTGATGTGCAAAAAATCCCACTGAAAATGCCAAATTTGATTTCAGCTTCCTTTCATGGCACCGAATTTCTCTGCCTGCTGCTTAAACCGATTTTCTTCACTTGGGTCAGAAGAGGTCAGGCTGGGACTGGGGAGTGCTGGGCTCTGAGCCTGGCCTAGGGCTGGGCCTAAGAGGAGAAATGAGCCCCCACCAGGAAATATTCACCTTGAAAACAGGAAGGTTTGGTTTAAATCCAAAGTGATCGGCAGTTTCTGTGAAATCCAGCTAAAATATGAATATATGGGGGATATGAAAATGGAATAATTAAGATAAAATATGAATATTTTGGGGACTCTCTCTTCTCACCCTGGTCTTGATGCTTTCCTTACCAGGCCAGGGTGAGGAGTGAGATCTGGTTTAAATTCCCCAGAAATCTTCAGTTCCCTGCTTGCCAAAACCCCTTTGGTTTCCCCACAGAATTTCCAACCAGAAATGCCACTGGGGGACTTCTTTAGGACTAAAAAACCCCAAGTCCTGCAATGTGGGAATGCTAATTAGTAGAAGCTGGAAAAGTACTGTGTTTAGTCTTCTGATTTGAGTCCTTGGGATCAGTAGACAGCATGTTGAACCACAAGATAGAAGCCCATCTACTGGGAAGCCGGCTCACATTTAGAGATGTCCAAGGACACAGTATTTTCGCAGGTGCAAGAACTCAAATCAGAAGGCTAAACACAGTACTTTTCCAGCTTCTACTAATTAGCATTCCCACACTGCAGGAACATTGAAGCGCAATCCTGCGGATTTTGCATTCCCTGGAAACATCTCTGCCTTGTGCTGTTCTGAGGATTCCATCCCACCTTGTCCAGGGATTTTATGGCGGGGAAAATTCAGGCTAAACTGATAAAAAGTTCCAATACTCACAGAGATCAGAAATGTCATTGAAGCAGCAGATTTTATGAATTTTTTTGCCTTTCCCATGTGAGTTGAAAATCCAAGGAATTTGGAGTGTTAGAGCACAGGGCTGTGACTGTGGCTTGCTCTGAGCTGGGGACAGCTCCTGCTGGCTCATGCACCAGGCTCAAACCAAATTAACCTCAGCGGAGCTGAAACGACATCAAGTGAAGGTGACATTAATCAGGATTTCTGCTCCCAGCACGTGCAGGGGCCTTTCCCTCCTCGGCCAGGGGAGCTGCTGGAATGTTTTCCTGTGTGCAGACGTGGAAACCTCACTCTGGGCACTGCTGGCACGACCCAAAGGTTGGTTTCTAATTTATGAACAAGTGCTTGGGGAAGGCATTCCCTGAGAATGTGACAACAGATTTTGGTTTCCATTCCTGTGCAAAGCAGAGCAGCAGCAATTCTTGCCTTGCAACCAACTGTAAAAAAAAAATCTCAATAAACCCCTTTATGATGCTTTCTAGAATATTTATGGTGTCACAATTAATTAGTTGCAAGATAAGCTAAGTGTGGGGACTTCTTCCAAATGTCACTGCAGTTTTTGAAGAGCTGAATTCCAAGAGTAATATTAATTTAGTGATGCTGCAGACAAGTCCTCGGTGATGTATGTGGGGGATTTTATTTCATAATAGAAGTTTTGTCAGATCAAAGAAATAAAGGAGTTTTCCAGCATTAACAGAGCTCTTTAAACATCTTTCTGTGCACATTAGCTTAAGCCACTTCTTAAATTTAGATTTAAGGCCTGTAGAGCATAACTTCTTTGCTGTCTCTTATGACAGGTAAAAACTCCTGAACTGAGCTTATGTTTCCATATCCCTTAAAAATCATGTAAACTGCAATTTATCCATCATAAACATCCAGTTTAGTCACAACACAACTCCTGTCAGCAGCTGGGCTTTGATCCTTGGGAGTCCCTTCCAACCTGGGATGTTCTATGATTGTATTTACTGTTAATCATTCAATTACCATTATTGTTATTAATAATTTACTGCAATAATTATCAGTGCCCAGAGTAAGAGGGTTTCTGAGGGAGGAGACGCAGCTGCTCGGAACTCCTGTGCCTTGGAGCACTCTGGGGTGGTGGGAGGTGCTCCTGCCCATGGCTGGTGGGATGAGGTGGTTTCTGAGGTCTTTCCCAACCCAGACCACTCCATGATTCTGAGTTACCTTCCTTTGTAATTAATGTGAGATGTATTCATATATCACCCTGAAGAATTACCTGGCTGTCTTAGGTTAGAGGTTGTGGCAGGGGGTGTGAATTCTACCCCCATCTGTCAGAGCTTGGGGCAGTTCTCTGCTGTTCACGGGGCAGTTTTCTTTATCTCCTCACAACCAATCCTCCCTCCAGGAGATCTCTGCTGTTCATGGGCCATTGATCATTAATTATCTTCTGTCCATGGGCCATTGATTATTAATTCTCTTCTGTCCATGGCCACTGAGTGTCCCTGCAGGGCTGATCCAATTCCAGCATCCCATGGGGAGATGCTGCGCCCAGGGAGGAGCCAAGCATTCCTACCTGGATCCAATCTGAGCTTTGGGACACCCCAGCAGCCTCTGCCCCCTGCATTGCCAGAGGAGCAGCTTTCTGCTGCCCTGCATGGCCAGAGGGAGCCCAGGCCCATCTGCAGCAGCCCTGGAGCTGCAGAGGAAAACTCCCCCCTTGTGCAGGATCCCTGCTGCAGCAGAGCCACAGCTGGCACTGCAGGAGGGCTGAGCCCCCGTGGGATGGGGCTGTGACACCCCTGACACACAGGGGACAGGGCATGGTCTCACCCTGGCAGTGTGGGTTTGTATTTACTGCATTTTCATTTTATTTGATTTTTTTCTAATAACTGTTATTCCTACTCCCATATCTTTTGCCTGAGAGCCCCCCTTAATTTCAAAATTACAATAATTTGGAAGAAAGGGATTTGCATTTTTCATTTCAAGAGAGGCTCCTGCCTTCCTTAGCAGACACCTCAAACCTCGAGACTGGCCATTATTAAATAGCCCGACACCATTGTATATAGAAATAATATGCATGTATACATAATATAAACTATATAATAATGTAATGCAATATAATATAATGCATTTTAATATCATGCAATATTATATGATGTTATGTAATATAATGTTATGCAATATATTATAATGTAATTAATAGAATAGAATAGAATAGAATAGAATAGATAGAATAAATAGAATATAATATAATTAATATAATATAATATAATATAATGTAATGTAATGTTATGCGATGTAATATAATACAATGTAATGCAATATAATGTAATGTAATGTAATAGAATAGAATAGAATAGAATAGAATAAGTTTTTATATATAGATAATATAAATATCCATTTGTAAATCAATTGTATTTATTTCCTGGGACAGAGCTGCTCTGGGAGATCCCCTTCCTGCCCCTCCTGGCTGGAATGTGGGCACGGAGGTGTCCCCGTGCCAGGCTGAGGTGTGTGGCACGAAGTGACCTTGCTGTCGCTGCTGGAGGAGGCTTTGGGCTCTGCGAGTCCCTTTAATCTGGGCCAGTGACGTCAGGGCTGGTGGCACCAGGCGCTGTTTTAGCACAGCCTCTCCTTAAGGCGGTGAAAATAACCCCGGTGTTAGTGCCAGTCTCAGGCAAACGCAGGGCCAAACCCCTCCTGGCATGCAAGGAAAAGCCGTCTCTTCAAAATCTCTTCAAAATCTCTTCAAAATCTCTTCAAAATCTCCTCAAAATCTATTTAAAATCTGTGGCCTGGACTCCCACCCCTCGAGGGTATTTATTGCTGCAGGACGTAAATCCAGCTTTGCTCAGCAAGGATCACGTTCCTGCCCCTGCCGTGGAGAAAACAAAATGGATCTCTGATAAATAACCGGCATGAATTTGATTTTAAATATGATTTTTCCTAGGGTCTGGTTTGTTCCTTGATGCCCAGTTTTGGGTGTTCCTGGCCTGGAGTTCAGGGCACAGGGAAAGATCTGGAGGATTCTTCCTGGACACCAGGATGTGTCTTGGGCAGCTTTTATTTCTCCAGAATTTTCTAGAGCTGCAGCTTTCCCATGGGAGGCAGAAATTTGGAAAACCATGAAAAGCTGTCTCTTCAAAATCTCTTCAAAATCTCTTCAAAATCTGTGGCCTGGACTTCCACCCCTTGAGGGTATTTATTGCTGCAGGACGTAAATCCAGCTTTGCTCAGCAAGGATCACGTTCCTGCCCTGCCGTGGAGAAAACAAAAAGGATCTCTGATAAATAACCGGCATGAATTTGATTTTAAATATGATTTTTCCTAGGGTCTGGTTTGTTCCTTGATGCCAAATTTGGGTGTTCCAGGCCCGGAGTTCAGGGCACAGGGAAGGATCTGGAGGATTCTTATCCAGGACGTGCCTTGGGCTGGAATTGCAGCTTTTCTTTCTCCAGAATTTTCCAGAGCTGCAGCTTTCCCATGGGTGGCAGAAATTTGGGAAACCATGAAAGGCTGTGAGGAGAACATTCCTGTCCCAGCAGGGATATCTGGAATAACACAGCTTAGCAGAGCGAGCTGCTGTGCAACATAAATGTTATTTTTTAAAAATACCTATGTGCCAAAACATTTAATTGAATCTTTTTTGTGTCTCTTTTTGCTTCCAATGAATTTTCTTTCATTTTTTTGTGTATCTTTTTGCTTCAAACAAATTTTCCTTCTTTTTTTGTGTCTCTTTTTGCTTCAATCAAATTTTTCTTTCGTTTTTTATGCCTCCTTTTGCTCCAATTGAATTTCTCTTTCATATTTTGATAGAAGCCAGAGATTCCATGTTGTATTATGAATATGGATCCGTGGCCAGCAGCTATGTGGAAAAATCAATATATTCCCTGTTGGCTCCCAGGTGTTTTATTGCTAAAGGGGTTGGGCAGAGCGAGTGCAGCGCCAGGAATGGATCCTGCTTAAAAGGGAGCAGGGAAAAGTGGCTGGAAATGGCTTCAAATTGAGGGAAAAAAAATGGGTTCCTGGGGTTTCTAGGAGTGCAGGAATTAAGCTGCAGTTAAATAAAGAGGAACTGGAATTAGGGAGGATCAGGAATGGGAGAGGGATTAATTTTCAGAGCGGAAATGCCAATTAATTAAAATATGTTTATTTTCAGCGTTATTGGGCTGACCAAGCAGGAGGTTCTCCCTCTAAACTTTTTCTGTTCCTGGTTAGAATATTCCATTTTCCCTGTGTAATCCTCATTGTTACAAACCTTTAGCAAATCCCATTAATAAAGTCAGACAATTTCTGTGACAGAAAAGGGGAAAATATCCCAGGCCATGCCCAGCTCCTTGTCTGCCATGAGGCAAAACAGGAGAAATTTATTCCATGAAGAAGCAACACAAACGGAGAGATCAAAATGTGGAACAGAGCAGAGAAAACCTTCAGAGCTCTGCCCAAAAAATTCCCCTTTAAAAATAAAAAATAAATTAAAATAAAAGGGAAAATCAGAGCTGGTTCTTGCCTGCAGTGAATCAGATTTCATTTGGGATGTTTCCCTGGGAGCCCGAGCCAGGGGATCATTGGATTGAAAAGCTCCTGAAAGGGGCTGGAACTTTCCTGGGCACCTTGGGAAACATTCCAGCTCCTCAGTTAATTAGCAGATGACAAATTCAATATTTGCTGAGTGAAATTGGAGCTGCATTTGTGACCTGCCCAGAGATAATTTGGGTTCTGGTGCATCAGCAGGGCTGGATATTTACAGTTCCCATTGCCTGGGGGCAGAAAAAATAAGAATATTTCAATTTTATTGACAAGAAGATTTCATCCAACTGCCAGTGGCATCAAGAGGATCCCACCAGCCAAAGCTGAGGCTGAAATTCCATTTTGGGAATTCCATTCCATTTTGGGAATTCCTTTCCATTCCATTCCATTTTGGGAATTCCATTCCATTCCATTCCATTCCATTCCATTTGGGGAATTCCATTCCGTTCCATTCAATTTTGGGAATTCCATTCCGTTCCCCAATTTTAATTGGCGTGGAATTAAAATTGGGGAATGGAATTCCCAAATAAATAAATTTTAATTTAATTAATTCGATTTTAATTAAAATTAAGATTGAATGAATGGAGGGAGCTCTGGGATTAATATCACTTGAACTTTGTCCTGCTTTTTCCTGGTTTTGTTTTGCTGTTTGGTTGTTTTGGGGATTTTAATTTTATTTTTTCAAGGAGCCTGCGAGCCCTAAAGCCCGAGAGCAATGTCCCCGAGCAGAGGTCACAGATTTACTGCCTGGCCAGCCCCAAAATAACCCAAAAAAAACCCAAACTCTGGGAAAAACTCTGCCAGCAGCACGGAGCTGGAGGCAAAGAGCAGCTCCGAATGCTGAGTAGGGCCAAAGTTTAGTTTCACTTTTTCTTTTTCCCAAGGAAAGGAAGGAATCAAAAATAAATGTAAAAAACCCTGCGGTGTTTTCAACCCTTGGGTGATCCCACAAAAAGCACTGGGGGGGGTTAGGGGCAGGAGGGAAAAACTTTTCCCTGAGCTTTTTCCAGGGCAATCCCAGAATTTCCTTTCCTTTGGAAAAGTCAAGGAGCAGAACATTCCCATCTGTTTCATTTCTCTTTATTTCTGTTCCTCTCTATTCCTACAAAGGGGAAATTCCAGAGGTTTTACCCAGAGGAGCTGGGCAGGGGCAGGGAGAGATCCCAAAGGGCTTGCAGGGATTTTTGTATCCAAAAATTGCATTTTTATTATTTGTATTATTGTATCTTATTTGTAATTTTTTTGTCCATCAAACTGTCCTTTAATAATCCTCATACTCCCCTCAGGGGCTGCCTGAGCAGGAGGTTGTCCCTGTAAATTATTTACATTCCTGGTCAGAATATATAAATCCATATATTCCATTTTTCCATGTAATCCTCGTGCCTCATCCTGCTGTTACTGTATATAAAATTAAAAAAAAATCTCATTTTTTCCAAATTATGGCAGCTTTGCAAAACTCCAAACTTTCCTTTACTACTTTTTTCTGTTTGAAACTCAGGGCTGCTGAACTTCAGGGTGGGACCTGGGAGATGTTTGGAGCTCCAGGATCAGCCTGATTGTGATTTCTTAGAGGATTAACAGATTTAGGAACATTGATATCAACACTAATTAGTCCTTGAATTCCTGTGGAAACCCCAAAGGGTTTGGAACAGGGAGCTCTCCCCAATAAAACATTCCCTGAATCCCACTTTCTTATTTTTCCCTTATTTTTGTGTTTGAAATTGGGGCTGTTGAACTTCACCTGGGCTGTTTGGTGCTCCAGTTTCAGCCTGGTTGTGTCTAATGATGATTTCTATGGGATTATTGATTCAGGAATGCTGATATCAGCACATTCCTGTGGAAACCCCAAAGGCTTTGGAAGCATCAGAGCCTTCCCCAAGAAAACATTCCCTGAATCCCACTTTCCTTTTTTTTCCTTATTTTTGAAGCTGAGACTGTTGAATTTCAGGGTGAGACTTGGGAGGTGTTTGGAGCTCCAATTTCAGCCTGGTTGTGACTAATGATGATTTCTTAGAGGATTAAGAGATTTAGGAACATTGATATCAGCACCAATTGCTCCTTGGATTCTAATGGAAACCCCAAAGGGTTTGGTAGCATCAGAGCCCTCCCCAATAAAACATTCCTTGAATCCCACTCTCCTATATTTCCCCTACGTTTGTGTTTGAAATTGGGGCTCTTGAACTTCACCTGGGCTACGTTTGGAGCTCCAGGTTCAGCCTGGTTGTATCTAATGATGATTTCTATGGGATTATTGATTCAGGAATGCTGATATCAGCACTGACTGCTCCTGGAATTCCTGTGGAAACCCCAAAGGGTTTGGGAGCATCAGAGCCCTCCACAATGAAACATTCCCTGAATCCCACTCTCCTATATTTCCCCTATGTTTGTATTTGAAATTGGGGCTGTTGAACTTCACCTGGGCTGTTTGGAGCTCCAGCTTCAGCCTGGTTGTGTCTAATGATGATTTCTATGGATCATTGATTCAGGAATGCTGATATCAGCACTGACTGCTCCTGGAATTCCTGTGGAAACCCCAAAGGCTTTGGGAGCATCAGAGCCTTCCCCAAGAAAACATTCCCTGAATCCCACTTTCCTTTTTTTTCCTTATTTTCGAAGCTGGGGCTGTTGAATTTCAGGGTGAGATTTGGGAGGTGTTTGGAGCTCCAGCTTCAGCCTGGTTGTGACTAATGATGATTTCTTAGAGGATTAACAGATTTAGGAACATTGATATCAGCACCAATTGCTCCTTGAATTCAAATGGAAACCCCAAAGGGTTTGGGAGCATCAGAGCTTTCCCCAATAAAACATTCCCTGAATCTCCCTCTCCTATATTTCCCCTATATTTGTGTTTGAAACTGAGGCTGTTGAACTTCACCTGAGCTGTTTGGAGCTCCAGTTTCAGCCTGGTTGTGTCTAATGATGATTTCTATGGGATTATTGATTCAGGAATGCTGATATCAGCACTGACTGCTCTCTGGAATTCCTGTGGAAACCCCAAAGGGTTTGGGAGCATCAGAGCCTTCCCCAAGAAAACATTCCCTGAATCCCACTTTCCTTTTTTTTCCTTATTTTTGAAGCTGGGGCTGTTGAATTTCAGGGTGAGATTTGGGAGGTGTTTGGAGCTCCAGCTTCAGCCTGGTTGTGACTAATGATGATTTCGATGGGATTATTGATTAGGAACATTGACATCAGCCCTAATTACTCCTTGAATTCAAATGGAAACCCCAAAGGGTTTGGGAGCATCAGAGCTTTCCCCAATGAAACATTCCCTGAATCCCACTCTCCTATATTTTCCCTATATTTGTGTTTGAAACTGGGGCTGCTGAACTTCACTACATTTGGAGCTCCAGTTTCAGCCTGGTTGTATCTAATGATGATTTCTATGGATCATTGATTTAGGAATGCTGATATCAGCACTGATTTCTCCTTGGATTCAAATGGAAACCCCAAAGGGTTTGGGAGCATCAGAGCCCTCCACAATGAAACATTCCCTGAATCCCACTCTCCTATATTTCCCCTACATTTGTATTTGAAATTGGGGCTGTTGAACTTCACCTGGGCTGCATTTGGAGCTCCAGTTTCAGCCTGGTTGTGTCTAATGATGATTTCTATGGGATTATTGATTCAGGAATGCTGATATCAGCGCTGACTGCTCCTGGAATTCCTGTGGAAACCCCAAAGGCTTTGGGAGCATCAGAGCCCTCCACAATGAAACATTCCCTGAATGCCACTTTCCTATTTTTTCCTTATTTTTGAAGCTGGGGCTGTTGAATTTCAGGGTGAGATTCGGGAGGTGTTTGGAGCTCCAGCTTCAGCCTGGTTGTGACTAATGATGATTTCTATGGGATTATTGATTAGGAACATTGACATCAGCCCTAATTACTCCTTGAATTCAAATGGAAACTCCAAAGGATTTGGGAGCTGGGAGCATCAGAGCCCTCCCCAATAAAACATTCCCTGAATCTCCCTCCCCTATATTTCCCCTACATTTGTGTTTGAAATTGGGGCTCTTGAACTTCACCTGGGCTGTTTGGTGCTCCAGTTTCAGCCTGGTTTTGTCTAATGATGATTTCTATGGATCATTGATTTAGGAATGTTGATATCAGCACTGATTTCTCCTTGGATTCAAATGGAAACCCCAAAGGGTTTGGGAGCATCAGAGCCCTCCCCAATGAAACATTCCCTGAATCCCACCCTCCTATATTTTCCTTATTTTTGTGTTTGAAACTGGGGCTGTTGAATTTCACCTAGGCCACGTTTCTCTAGGCCACGATCTCCAGTTTCAGCCTGATTGTGACTAATGATGATTTTTTAGAGGATTAATGATTTAGGAACATTGATACCAGCACTAATTACTCCCTGAGCCCCTGTGGAAGTTCAGAGGTGTCCCTGCTCAGGCTGTGCTGACTCAGCCCCTGTGTGATGCTGTTCCTTTGTGTCTTCATTAAAACCAGCTCTCAATTTCCTGGATTTGGGACCATCAGAGCCCTTCCACCCCCATCTGAGGTTTCTCCTCACGCAGCAGGAGTTGAATCACCTCGTGCTGGAAGGAATTAACCACCAGGAAACTCCTCCCCGGGTGATTTTCTGAACCTTTTCCCACCCGAGGTAGGAGCTGATTACAAAAGCAGATTGAGAGGTGATTGTGCCCTGGCCACCAGCCCAGCGAGGGTTTTCCTGCCCTTCCCAGGGATATTTGGGAATGGTGTCCCTTTATTATTAATAATAATTAATATTATTAATTTCCCTTCCTTGCAGAGCTGTGGCCTGGGTGGGGACAGGACAATCCCACCCAGAGTGGACAATTTACTGACCCAAAGTTCTTTGGCTGATGAGGTCCTGTTGAATCTCCAGAGGACAAATTCCTCTCCTTTAGGTGGTTACAGATTCCTAAAATAAGTTTTTATTACAAAGATATCTTCCAGTATTCCCTTTGGATAATGGGACCAGGAGACAGACCCAGGGGAACACTCGGACAAATTTTCAACCTGAGAATTATTTCTTTAACCTGTGCAAGGGAAAATGAGGGAAATGCAGGTCAGGAAGGTCTCACCTCCTGCTGAAGGGTTTGAAAGCTGAGGTGATGCCTTGAGAAGGCTGAGCTGGAGCAGAGGCTGAGTTACAGAACAAAGCAGGGATTGATTCAAAGCATCTCCTCCATGGATCCACCTTGGGCAGCACAAGAGCCCAGCCAGGGCTGCACCCAAGATGAACCAAAATGGCCCCAAAATGCACGGCCGGGCACGGGGTCTCTCCCTGGGATCAGTTCTGCTCCATTTGCACCTTGCAAACGCCCATTTGCTGATTCCCAATCTGGAATTTTTTCCAGTGAAAGAACCTGGGACTGAGCCTCCCCTTTTCCCACGAGGCCCCTGGGAGTTGGATCCCAGCTGGAATTTGCTCCCTTTCTTGGGGAGATGGAACAAAACCCCAAGAATTTCTCAGAATTCACCTTTCCCTTGTTTTTTCCCATTTTTTTCCCCAATTCCAGCACACAGAGTTTTATCCCAGCTTCTGTTTTCCCAAACTGGAATTCTTTCAGTTCCTTATCTGCTGCCACCTTTTTCCCCTCATCCTCACAATCTTGTTTTTGTCTCCTTTTTCTGTTGCCTTTGCTGTCTCTTCTACACAATCCTGTCATCCTTGGCTTGTTTTTATTCCAAAATAAAAAAGGGGAAAATTGCTTTCTCACTTGGGCTGAGCAAAGGAGTAAATGAGTTTTTGCTGACATCTGGGATTCTCTTCCAAAGATCAGTTTGGGCAGCAGTGGCTGAATTCAGCTTCCTCTGCCTTTTATTTCATTAGTTGGGTTTTTTAATAAAAAAGAAAGATAAATAGGAATGCAGCCATGGATCTCTAAAAGCAGCTTTTTTATTTTGCTGAGATTTCAGTTCAGCACCCAGCAGGATTTCAACTTTTGGCATCTTTTTCAACATTAATCCTGAAATGGCCAAAAATTCTGGCTCTGCACAGGACTTGAGTCATGGGGCAATATTTGGAGGGGGGAATTATTTTAATTAGTGGGGATTATTTTAATTTATTGTTAAAAATAATTATTCTAATTAGTGGAGAATATTTTAATTTCGTGTAAATTAATAATTATTTTAATTAGTGGGGTCATTTTTCACTCCCACTTTGGGCTCCTCAGGGCAGAGCTGCTGTAATTCTGACCAAGCCCAAGGGCAGCGGCTGTCCCCAAGAATGACACACACAAGGCAAAAATGTTGTTCCTTTTCCTTATTTCCTTTGCTTCTCCCAATAATCCCCATTTTCTCTCTAAGAGCAAAAGTTAAATTGTGTTACCAAAGCAGAAATTACAGCAAAATTCAGGTGCATTGTGGATTTCCTCCAGGATTTTTGGTTGGATTTCATTTTGGAGAGGGAGAAATGCTCCTGGGGACGGTTCCTGCCAGCCCCAGTGGGGTTGTGCAGGATGAAGAATAAAGGGAAAATAAAATGAAGAATAAAGGGAATTTTGCAGCAAGGAAACACCTGCCAGGCCAGGAGAGAGTGGAGGTGGGATGGGGATTTTCCTCCTGGCACCTCTCCCTGGGACTTAACTCCTTCCTCAGGTTTAACTGGACCAAATTAACTGGATATTGTTTTATTTCAATTTTGTTGTTATTTTATTAACATTTAATATTATTTATTTATTATTTATTAAGAATCAAATACAGAGATAAGAATTCCTTTCTTCATACTCAGAGCAATGATTACTATCAAAAAAATTAAGGCAATTAAGGTAAAATTTGGGATTTTTTTGGTTTCCTGTGCAGAGCATCCTGTCTTTGATGCTCCTTCCCAGCTCAGGATATTTCAGGATTCCCCAAAACCTGCAGGGATTTCCTTTCCCTGTGCCCCGAAGCTGGGGCTGGGTTTTGGTGTGGCCCAGGGATGGCTCGGAGCAGAGGATGCTGAATTTTGGAGCCAAAACCGCTTTGGAATCTAAACCAGCTTCCCCTTCAATGCCTTTTGTCTTTTAAAAGTTTGAAAAGTTGTTGAATGGTATCAGATTCAGAGAATTTGAAGCCTCTGATTCTCAAACAGAAAGAAAAAAAAGGCAACAGAGTGTTGTCCACCCTATTTCCAATAATGAACAGCGTGTTCTGAAATACCTGGGAACATCAAATTGGGCCCTGATGAAAACCCAGCTGACAAAAAGCCAGGAATCCGAGGGGACGCCATCAGCAAAGGGCTCTGAAAGCAAAAGGGACATTTGGCTTTAATGAGAATGGCAAAAGCAGCCTCCCATTAAACACCATTTCCAATTAAATCATCCTAATTGCCTTGGGAGGTGCCTGAAAGGATTGGAGATGTGGGGGTTTGTGTGGAGGGGAGTGCCAGGATCCCAAACTGATCCATTTTCAGTGCTTTGGGATGCTTGGAGTCATTAATGCCTAATTAGAGCCCGGCACTAATTGTGCCCTGCTCACTCAGGTAAACATCGCACTGGGGGAAAATTCAAAGCTGACTTCAGAAATTCAACAATTCAAATTTCACTTGAAACTCTCAGGAATGACTTCATGGTAAAGGTGGGAAAAATTTGGCGTTGTAACCATTGCTTTTAATATGATTTATGTACCCAAAATTTGCTCTTTTATTAAAAAAAATAAATTGTAGAGGACAATGGTGCCCTGGTGGGTGGCACAGATTGATGGGACTGAATCCCTTTAAGTGAGAAAATTCTGGGACAAATAAATATTTTTCTTCCAGAATTTTTCCCTCCTGGTCAATTTTAGAGCTTGGCAAGAAATGCTGGGATTCCAAGAAAATGCAGATTTTCAAGGAAAAAACTGGTGGAAAAGGTCAAGAATTCATGTGAAAGTGGTTCAGACCCCCTGCCTTGGTGTGGTTTTTTTTTCCCTAAAATTGTAAATTTTTGCCATTTTTCTTGAAGTTGTGGAGCCTTTTGGACTGCCTGGTTTAATTTTGCAGCAGATTCATCCTGGCAGGGGTTGAGCCTGGCCTGGGCTTCTCCTAAATCCATTTCGAGCCTTTAAATCCATGATGGGCTGAGCACAGGTGGCCGTTGTGGGGTGAAGCTTTGTCCCCATCCCAAAATCCCCCAACAGGTGCTTTTCCAGGTGGGAATGTCCCTCTGGAGGTGAAAATCTCTTTTTCAAGCTCCCATTTCACTGCTGCCTCCAGGAGCCACCCAAACCCAAAGTGAGCAGAGCAGGAGGGGACAGAAAATGAGATTTTGTGGGAATTAAAGATTTCTGAACATTTTCTGGGCCCCAAATTCCAGAGAATCCCCGTGGTGTTCCTGGGACAGGGAATTCCTGACATGAGAGAAATTGGCCTTTTTCCTTTGGGTTAGTTCAGGCTCTGCTGGGCTTTGTGACTTGTCCCCAGCAACCCCAGGCCTGAAATAATCTTTATTTGGCACAGACCCCACTGCTACCACCTCCTTTGTGACAGATGATCGCACAGGCAGAGAATTCCCCCGGAATTCCCTGTGCTGCCACCTGACCCAGACGTTTCCAGCAAGTTTTATCTTTGGATAAAAATTGGATTTCATGAAGCCAAAGTGGCTTTATTTAGTTGGTTTGTTTTTTGGTTTTTTTTTCCCACCTGTTTGTTTGAGGGCTGAGTTTAACTTTGATTTACTTTTTAAATCATAGGAGGTGGGAGAGAGCAGAGGGGGAGCAGGGAAACAAATCCATCTTGGCAAAGCTAAACTTGGATTTTTATCCAGCAGGAAGGAAACCCCCTTGCATTTGGCCACTGGCCTTTCTGAAGTGTTTTAAAGTAAAATTGGAGGGCTGTGGCCACTCTGGGTTCAAAACCAGATTTAAACTGGGTGGCAAAAGCAGGGGGGGCTGTGATTTAGGGGAGGTTTGAGGGGACAAAAAGAAGCAGGGAGGGATAACCCAAGTCCTCTCCATTACAGAATGTGATATTCTGAATGGCACAGCCACATCCAAAAAAATGCATCCTGTGGGGTGATTGAGGATTTAGGGAGATTACCTTTAATCTTCCTCAGTCAATAAAAAAAAAGAAAATAGAATAGATCCTTTCTTCTTAGAAAGACAATGACATTTAATACGCTGCTGGAGCTGGAAAATTGGCACGGCGTGTTTCATGTCAGAATCACATCTGAAACCTCCACAAGTTCAGGCACTGAACTTTATCTGCTTTGCCTTCGTGCAGCCAGGGCTATAAATGCATTTTCCTCTTAAGCTCCCCGAACTTTTTGTGTCTGGCAGAAGGTTTGGAGATTGGCCTGGTGATGGGAATGAACACCAGCACAGAGATGCTGCTGCATCCTTCAGGTGGGAAAATCAGCTTTGAGCAGAGACAGGTTTATCTCTGGAGGTGCTTAATGAGCTGCTGCATCCTCATTTTCCTCTTTTTTATCTTCCTTTTGTGTTGCCTCATTTTCTTATTTTGAATAAGAATAGAAATGGAGTTTTGAGTAGAATTGGGAGTAGAAATAAAATTGCTCCAAGTGTGTCTTTCAGGGGAGGTCCCATCCCATTTTTGAGCTGGAATACAGGTGGTCCAACACTGAGGATGCTGGAGACACCTGGATCAAATTCCTTGTCCTGTACTTGGAGGGCTCCAGGAGGAAAATGCTCTCTGAGATAACTTTTTAACTTTATTATAAGTCATAATTTTATTATGCAATAATAATTTGTGCCTGTCTCATGTTGTCACATCAAATTGGGATAAAATTCCCTCCATACCTTGGAGGTTGGGAGATTATCAGATATTTGCTGTGGGTATGCTCCTTTGGATTGGAATTCAAAATGAAATCCTGCTCCTTTGCATTGGGATTGAGCATGAAATCCTCTTCCTCTGGACTGGGATTGAGCATGAAATCCCATTCTTGGCATTGGGATTCACAGTGAAATCTCATTTCTCTGGGCTGGGACTGAGGATGAAATCCCATTTTTGCTTTGGGATCCACAATGAAATCCCAATTCTCTGGGTTGGGATTTAGAGTGAAATCCCGTTCCTCTGGATTGGGATTAACAATGAAATCCCATTCTTGGCATTTGGATTCTCAGTGAAATCCCATTCTTTACACTGGGATTCACAGTGAAATCCTATTTCTCAAGATTGGGATTCACAGTGAAATCCCATTCTTTACATTGGGATTCACAGTGAAATCCCACTGCGATTCACGATGAAATTACATTTCTCTGAACTGAGATTCAGGATGAAATCTCATTCCTTGCATTGGGATTCACAGTAAAATCCCATTCATTACATTGGGTTTCAGAGTGAAATCCCATTCCTTTTCATTGGGATTCACGGTGAAATCCCATTCTTGGCATTGGGATTAATAACTAAATAATTCCTTTGCACAGGGATTCACAGTGAAATCCCATTTCTCTGGGTTGAGATTTGGAGTGAAATCCCATTCTTTGCACTGGGATTCACAATGAAATCCCATTTCTCTGGGTTGGGATTTAGAGTGAAATCCCATTCTTTGCACTGGGATTCCCAATGAAATCCCATTTCTCTGGGTTGGGATTCGGAGTGAAATCCCATTCTTTGCATTGGGATTGGGAACAAAATCCAATTTCTCTGGGTTGCCATTCACAGTTAAATCCCATTCTTTTCATTGGGGTTGTGAACAAAATCCCATTCCTTTGTGATGCCACGCTCAGATCTCACAGCCAGGTTTGGGCACTGCATCCTGAAGATTCAAATTTTAATCCCAATTTAAATTTCATCCATATAAATCCAGGTATTCCCTAAATTTCTGGCGCTCCTGTCTCACCTCTGTCAGGGTGTCATGAGTGGAGCCAAATAACAGCTGATGTTTTATTGACTCATTAAAATATTCATCCCTGCCTTCATCCAGGAGGTCCCTGGAAAAATCTGCAGCCTCTAAACCCAGAGAGCTCGTGAAGAAAAAGGAGGAAACCATGGATGGTCCCACAAAACTCCAAGAGCAGGAGGTGGAACTACAGACAGGCTCTTTGCTGACAGATTTTGAAACAATATTTAATTTATTTGCTTTTTCGTGGCTTTTGTTTTGGCACCCTCCTGCTGAGGGGACCTGGTTTAGCTCCCTCGTGTTGGAGTTGCTGCTCTGCTCCCTCCTGCAGCCACATTTTCCTCTTTTTCTGGTACTTCCACTCAGGAATGATACAGCTCTGGAAAATGTCACGTATTTTTCAGAGTTATAAAGTTTGTTAATGGATGTTTCACCATAAATCTTCCTCTAAACAGCAAAATAACTGCCCTGGCTGTCCCAGGCAGCATTTGGCACCGGAGCTTTGTGCGTTTTCACCTTTTTTGAATGTTTGCAAAGTCAGAACGTGAGATTTCTTGGTTTTTTCCACCAGGGAAGGAGTCTGTTTGGTGGTGAAAAATCCATCAATTTAGTCTGAGCAGAATCTTGGGGTATTAGGGATTTGCCACAGATGGAAATACATTATTGGGATGGCAACGTTCTTCTTTTCACCTTCCTAGAAAAGCCATCTGTCTGCAGCCCCGTGAAAATATCCCAGATGAAAATGGAAAATCCTATAGATAGCAGCAGTTCTTCCAAGAAAACGTCAGCAAGTCTGTTCCCCTCCCTCCCCATCGTGGTGTAAATACAGAAATACAGATCAATTTGGGATTCGTGGAATACACAGGGCAGAATATGAGAAGAAATCAGAGCTGGGAGAATTCCCATGGATTTCCTAGCTTGGAAGAAGCTGATGTTTGCTGGTCCGGGTTTCAAACCTGGATTTTAAAATTTTAATTTTAAAAATTTTAATATTAATTTTTAATTTTTAAAATTTGTAATTTTTAAGAATGGAGCCGAACCACTTTCCTGTAGAAATCTCCGTGGTTCAGTCCAAATTCAGTTGGATTTATCAGCGCAGGGTTTGGGGATGCAGAAAACACCACAAAAACCTCCTGGGATAATAAACAGTGAACGAACAGCTCCAGTTCTTTAACAGGACTTGCTGCAGAATCTGGGGATATTCAGAGTGAAATTTGTGATTTCTGTGGTGAAAACGCCAAATTTATTGGGAAAAAAAGCAGGAGAGGCACCTGAGGGAAGGGAGTTTTGGTGTGGTGGAACTCCTGGCATGTGAGAGGCGCAGAGCACTGAGGGGTTGGTACAAGACGTGCTGAGTCCTGAGGGAAATCCTTTATTCCAGCTGATTTTCCTTTATCCCAGCTGATTTCTGAGGCTGCTGCTGGGTTTTTCACCCCCTCCCTGGTCACAGATGCTTTTTGAAAATTAAGGGAGCTCGCAGCAAGCCTTGGCTCCCACGTTTTATTTGGGAAACACTCACCTTTGAAATGGTTAATTACTCACTCAGCTCCTCCCCAGTCCCTCCCCAAACTGCTTTTTTCAAGTTTTTCTAATTTCCACTGCCATGACTGGGCAGTAAATCCCAGCCCAGCTGCAGCTACTGATCCCCTCTAACCCTTTTTTTCCTCTTAGTTGTAATTTCAACTATCAGCTCAACAATAAGCCCATCTCTTAATCTCAGCATGAACAAATGGAAAATGGTCAAATGACGCACAATTTTAAGCTTCTTGCTGTATAAATTAGACAAGAGTGCGTCAGTTCACTGGAATACTCTGACCTTTTCTCCTTAAAAACCTTGGAGGGGGAAAGCTCTGGGAAGCCCAGAGTTGAGTCTGCTGTATTTACAGTGAGCATAAGGCACCAATATGGACAGAAATAAAGGAGCTGCTGCTTAAAATATAAGGGGGAGAGGAAGCCAGGGCAGGGAGGGAGGAATGCCAATAAAAGCCAGACTGTTGGGAGCTTTCAGCAGCTAAATTCACTTTATATTTGTACAGGATACCATTCCCCACCCTCCAGTGCAAAACCAGGGATCCTGTGGGGTTTAAAATTGAATTTCTAATTGCTGTCATTAGCACTGGCCCCTTGATTTCAGCTGGGAGGTGCCGCGAGGTGAATTTGGTGCTTTTTTTTCCAGATGGGGGTGGGCAGATTTTGGCTGGGGGAGGTGGAGCCCACCAGCAGCACAGGCTTGGGATGGGTCCGCTGGGAATTCCTCCTCCTCCTGCAGCTCCTGAGTGAAGCTGGGGTTAGGAAAATTCCTAAATTTCCTAATTTCCTTTGGAAAATTTCTCCTTAGAGGAATTCTGCTGTCCCTACCCTCAGTGCTGCTGCTGTTGTGTCACTTGGGTTTGGTCTCAGAGTGATGTTAATCCAGTTATTTGGGGAATTTCTCTTTGGAGAAACAATGGTTTTTAAGGTCCTTTCCACCCCTGATCATTCTGTGATAAAAACGAGCTTTTTGCAAGCTCAGGTGGGTCATGGTTTGTGTGAGAATAATTTTAATAATTTAATAATAAAATAATTCTATTTATAATTATAATATAATAATAATTATATATCATAATAATTATATATACTTGAAAGAAATACAAAATAATTTGGGGAAAAAATAGTTTCTGTTTAGTTGTCGGTGTTCTCTAAGGAAGGAGGAGATAATTTGGTTTGTCTGAGACGAATCATGGAACCATTCAGGTTCTTGGGAGGAAAAAAGAAGGAAAAGCTCTTGAAGAAAAAGACCTTGAGGACCATCAAACCCAACAGTGAACCTGGCACTAAGGCCACTAAGCAGTGTCCCTGTCCTGAGTTGATATGAAAGCAAATTTTTTGGGAGGTTGTGGTCAAACCAATCAGCGCTCACGTTATTTGAGAAGACAATGACAGTCCCCAGGTGCCACTTTCAGCTGCCACCATCCATGGGGGTCTCCAAAAACCCAACCAGCCCCGAGTGGTGGCCCTGGTGATGCCCTGGTGATGGCTTTTGATGTCCCCACCTCTGCTGGTGTCCTCCTTGCGCAGCTGGAGTCCCCTGCTCAGGGGGGTGTTTTATTAACTCATTAAAATATTCATCCCTGCCTTAACTCATTAAAATATTCATCCCTGCCTTAACTCATTAAAATATTCCTCCATCCCATCCAGGCGGTCCCTGGAAAATTTGCAGCCTCTAAACCCAGAGAGCTCGTGAAGAAAAAGGAGAAAATCATGGATGGTCCCACGAAATTCCAAGAGCGGGAGGTGGCAAATGTTAGCAAATTAGTACTAACGTGTTTAATAGGTAGAAAATCAGAATTTGTCACGAAGCAGCTCAAAAAATCAGAAACATTCAGTGCCTGTCGTGTTTTGAGGGGCTAATTCCCTTCTTTTGTTTCCCAACATTGAAATAAGACAATTTATCCAGTGAAATAAGCTTAGAATAGGCTAGAACAAGTAACACATGTGAAATTAAATTATTATTAATGTTAGTAATGAAAAAAATATTATTAATATATTAAAATGTTGTTCCCAGAATTTATAAGCAACTGGTGAACCTGAAAAAGGGACAAAGTGGTGGCAGAGGCTGAGGAGAGGGGACCAGGGCTCTGTCACAGCCCTCAGAGCTCCTTAATTCAGGTTTCCAACTGCTGGGATCGTTGCCCCCTTGTCCCAGGATTTGCTGTGGAATTCGTTAATGCAAACCCTGAGTGGGATTGTAAATAGTGAGAGGCACAAACGGGCTGGAAAAATGAGTGAAAAAAGGATGGAAAAATCCCTAAAGTGAAACTGCAGAATCCTAAAGGTGCAGGGCTGGGCCGGGGGGACCTTGCAGCCCCAAACCCAACGCGTGTGGATGTGTTTCCATCACAGGAGAAATGTTCTGTGCAATTTGTTTCCTTCTAAAACTCCATGAGCTGAGGGAGGATTCAGCTCCAGGCCCCTCCAAAGACTCCTTGCCATTCCTTAAATCTATTCCTGCTCATAAATGTGATCTGTATTCATTGATTTCTCACCGTTTTTAGCTCAGTTTTTTTCCTGCTTCTTCACATATTGTCCTAAATTCTTCTCCTTGTGGTGTTGATGGAGCCCCAGGACTTCACCTCCTTCACACCCACGGGCTCATTTTCAAAACCTGCTGCTTTATGCATTATTCTTTATTTTTAAACTTTCCAGGGAGTTAAAAATAGACCTGATCCTTTTCATTCTCTTATAAATAAAGAGCAGCTCGGGCTTGGGCATTGAGCAGAATCCATTGGTTGGGGAATTCCAGCTGGGGAATGCATCAGTTCCCTCCATCAGGGGCTGCTTCTGCTTTCCCCAAAAAATTTCCATTCAAACAGAAGCTGTTTTATGGGAGTGTGTGATCACCAAAGCCCCTTGACCATTGGAAATTTGCATCTCTGTCTCCTTTTGCCTCATTATTTCCTCTTCTGATCCTCTTGGCTGTCTCAGAAATTCATCTGATCAGAAACCCCTCTTCTCAGAAATAATTACTTCTTATGTTTTAACCAGGACTTTTTTTTTCCCCCTAAATTTTATTGTCCTTGCAGATTAAATATTCAAGTCCATAATTTATGGGTTTCTGCTCTGAACACTGATGTTCATTGTGTTCATCCACTTAGGGCTGCAGCACAGGGAGAGCTTGTCTTGGATTTGGAAGTAATGAAAACAAATGGTCAACGCTGTAAAATCAGTTTTTGTGGTAGAAATGGGAATGTGAGTCTTTTTGGCTCCTTCCAAACCGTGCTGAATTGGTGGAATGGTAGGTTAGGAATGGTATCGTTAATCCAAATTAATGATTGCAGCAGTGAGCTGAAAACCAGCTTCTGGTCAATAAAATCAAGGAAAACTGATGGGACTGGGAAAGTGTGGAAAACCAGGGCTCTGGGAATATTTCTCTGTCTGCTCTGGGGTGCCCTGACCCCCAGGGCAGCACTGACTTTGACCCTCATCCATGGAGAAAGTTTCCTGCGTGTCAAGATAGACCGGAACCCACAAAAGTGTGAAATGGATTATAGAGAGTAGTGAAGTTGTGTGAGAAATTGAGGTTTTGGGGTTTTTAGTGTGTTGTGGATGGAAGCAAGATGGAGGGCACAGGGTGTCATCCTGGGTTTCTTCCTCATGCTTCTTCTTCCTCCTTCTCCGTGGGTTCGGGTGGCATTTTGTAATTGGACAGAAAAGTCCCCATTGCAGCTCTTTGGGATCAGTTTTTGGGTTAAAAGGGAAATAATCCAGGTGTCAGTTCTTAATTGGAGAGTTTAGTCTTAAAAGACCTTGGGACAAGAGATTGTTGGTCATTTTGTGCCTTCTGATGAAAAGCTGCAGAACTCACAGTAGTGAGACTGTTTCACTGATAAGAAACAATAAACATTTGAGTTCAAACATGAATGACTGTCTCAAGTGCCTTCAACCCAGACCCAGAGAAACCCACAACTGGAACCACCACAGTTCTCCATGGGTTTGGGAGGCATTTTGTAATTGGGTGGAAAAATCTGCATTGCAGCTCTTTGGGATCAGTTACTGGGTTAAAAAGGGAAAATAATCCAGGTGTCAGTTCTTAATTGGAGAGTTTAGTCTTAAAAGGCCTTGGAACAAGAGATTGTGGCCATTTTGTGCCTTCTAATGAAAAGCTGCCCAACTCACAGTAGTGAGACTGTTTCAGTGATAAGAAACAATAAACATTTGAGTTTGAACATGAATGACTGTCTCAAGTGCCTTCAACCCAGACCCAGAGAAACCCCCAGCTGGGACCCCCACAGGAGAGCATGGGTGTTTTCCAGATCCCAAAACTGGGAGGTAAAATCACATTAATTGGTGGTTTTGACACTCCTGCTTAAATCTGGAGGGTCAGAGCTGTCGTCTCACACCAGCAGAGATCGTCGCATGTTTAGAGAGCGAGGAGTGGATTCCTAAATGGATTCCCCAAACCAGAGCTCAGAGCATCCCTGATGAAGCTCTAAAAGGAGCAGAGGTGAACACAGGACCCTCTCTTCTTCCCGAGGGCTCAGGGGGAGGGAGTTAGAAACTAAACCTGCTGGAAAAAGAACTGCTAGTTTGGAGAATAGTGAATAAAAATACCCTGCCAGCAAGCAGGGACAGCTGGGGGGCTACACCCAACGGCAAGGGTGGAAAAACAGGGCTGGAAAATCAATATTCCCACGGGGAAAATCAATATCCCCATGGGGAAAAGGTTTGGCAGGGCCTCATTTCCACCCTGCAGCTCCTGGAACCACAAAACAACACCTTGGGCCGGGCTGTGACCTCAGGGACAGGTGGGGGAGTGAAAATTCAGTGCTTGAGTCCATCTGCTCTCCAGATTTCCCTGATTCGCAGCTGTGGGGCCGGGAGAACTTCAGCACCAGAGGAGGAATGGGCATTATTGGGAATGAGCATTTTTAGGGAATGAACATTATTGGGAATGAGCATTTTTAGGGAATGGGCATTATTGGGAATGAGCATTTTTAAGAGTAAGCATTATTAGGAGTAAGAATTATTAGGAATGAACATTATTAGGAGTGAGGAATGCTTCATTAGGAATGAAGCATTATTAGGAGTAAGAATTATTATGAATTATTGTTAATTATTATTATGCTCAAAAGGAGCATTTTAAGGAATGAACATTATTAGGAGTAAGAATGACTAGGAATGAACATTATTAGGAGTGAGCATTATTAGGAGTGAGAATTTTAAGGAATTATTACTCCTAATATTAGGAGTTGGGAGTAATGTTAGGGATTTCCAATATTAGAATTATTACTCCTACTTACTCCTAATAATTATTAGGAGTGAGCATTGTTAGGAATGAGCATTTTTAGGAGTGAACATTATTAGGAGAGATCATTTTAAAGAATGAGCATCCTCAGGAATGAGTGTTTTTAAAAATGACCATTTTAAGATATGAGCATTTTGAGGACTGAGCATTGTTTGGAATGAACATTTTAAGGAATGAGCATTTTGAGGAATGAGCATTTTGAGGACTGAGCATTTTGAGGAATGAGCAGTTTAAGGAGTGAGCATTTTAAGGAATGAGCATTTTCAGCTTTGTCTTCACGCAGCTGCTGAAGGAACCTCCCTGTTCTTTGGGTTTGCTGCTCTGCCACCAGATCTGAAATAATATGAGGGAAATAATATTAGGGAGAGCTCCCTGGCTGCTTATCCAAAATCAAACTAAAACTGGGATGCATTTGGATCCATCCCAGCAGCTGGAATGGCAATAATGCCTTAGGAAAATGGTAATTCCCACTGCTTTCAAAAATCTCACTGAAATGGGAAATTCTGGCTAAAATGAGGCTTTTGGAGGAGTTTGGGTTTATTAAAGAATGGACTTTAATCCCTTTTTGGGGTTGTAAAAGTTTTCAGTGCTGGTCCCATCTTGAGATGATTCTATTCTTTAGCTTGGATTTTATAATGCCTTCTAAAAAAATAAATATAAAAATGGTTCCACCTCATTTCACACATTTCTCAGTCAAAGAAAATAAACCTTGGTGGGAATAATCTATAACTTAATTTCATACATTACTTTTATTGTCTACAGACATTTGAAGATCCTCCAAAAATATCAAAATCCCATCACGTTTTCCATTATTAAACTTAAAAATCAGGGGTTAAATATCTGTATTGAGGAGAATCTTATTTTGATGCTACTATGGTGATACTGCCCTATCAAAAAAATATGTAAGAATTAATCAGCCTCGCCTGGAAACTTAAAGTAAAGAACAAAATGTTCATCCTTTGCCTACTGCAAATGTGTGGTGGGAGACAAAGGTAACTGGGATAAAAATAGCAAAATTTGCCTCATTTCACAGTCAGATCCATCCTGAAAAAATATTCAGGTTTGTGCTGTTCTAGGTGGGAGCGTCCTGGAGCGCTCTATAAATGGACACAGCATTCCAGGCAGGCTGGCAACCCCCTGGAGCTGAAGGAAACAGCAAAATACCTGGAGATATTTGAAATATTTCTCCTTCAATCAGGGCAAGGAACATGGAATTGTGGAGTTATTTGAAATATTTCTCCTTCAATCAGGGCAAGGAACGTGGAATTGTGGAGTTATTTGAAATATTTCTCCTTCAACCAAGACAAGGAATGTGGAGTTGTGGAGGGTCTTGGCGTCAGTGAAGGACATTGGCTGGTGAAGTTGAAAAAAGTACATCTGAAATGAGATTTTTGTGGGTTAAATGTTTCTAAAATCAGTCCCAAATACTTGGAAAAATTAAAAAAAAAAATTGGATATTCTAAACATGGGCAATAAAAATGGAAAATCCCAACCTGCTGAACAGGATCCCCTCCCTGCACCACACTGGGCAAGGTTCGGTGCTCCGGGTTATTATTGTCCCTGTTGTTGGTGCTATTTGGGAGTTTCCAGGATATCCAATGTAACTCCAGTCAGCATTGTCAGAAAATAAAAAAGCCACCTGTAAACTATTTTAGACTGAAACACATCAACAGCTCCTCCCAGGGCGCTTTGCAGGGCTCACTCAGGGATGGAGTTAAGCTCTCTGTTGGTAAAATAAAACCCCACCACAATATTTAGCTTGCAACTGTGCACTTCCAGCATGTGAAAATTGACTTAATTTTCCACAGGGAGAGGGAAAATAGAGAGAGGGAAAATAGAGAGAGGTTTGTGCTGCAATTCCCAGGTGGCAGAAATGTTCTCTTGCCACTGCAAAGAAATGAAGAGTGAGTGCTCAGCACCTGACAAGTGTTTGTCCTATTAGGATTCTGATGAGTTTCATACAGGGAAAAACAGGCACTATATTAATGAAGTGCTGTGCTAAGTGGGCTGCAGCGAGTGGAGCTTGTATAAATAAATGTATAAAAACAAAATCAGGGAAGATTAATGCCTCCAGTCGTGAAGGCAAATGACTAAGCAAATAAATATGTAAACTGTCAGAGAGTGAGAATCAAGAAATCAAGCATCAGAAAATTATGTTTTTACAAACCCAGCAGAGAAAATTGTCAGGCTGCATTGCTTATTTAACTGCTGATATTATTGGGAAAATGAACAATGACAATTCCAATTAACTCCTAAAGCTTTCAGATCTGCTTCATGACAGATCTGTAACCAGGGTCTTTATTCTGTGCTGCTAGGACTCAATAACGTGGCAGAGGTCATGGCCGGGACTAATTAAGAGCTTTTAATCAAGCTGAATCCAAGCCCTGACCCAAAATTCACCGAAATTTGGGATAATCCTTCTCTCAGCCTCCAGTGGTGCTCGCTCCTCCTCTCCAGAACTGCTCCACACAAACCAGCCTGGACTCTGCTCCTGCAGGGAAAGCCCAGCTCTGGTGGCTCCTTGAATTTCCAGTGGTGAAACAATTCCCAAAATCATTTAGGATGGAAAAGACCTCTGGGGGATCCTTGAGCCCAAGCTGTGCCCAATCCCCACCTTGTCACCAGCCCAGTGCCACCTCCAGCCCTTCCTTGGGCCCTCCACCACCTTCCAAGGCCTGCCCACCCTTCTCCATGAGGAAATTCCCTCTGAAGAGCCCTCAGAGGGTTGGTTGAATTGTTTAGGATCGCTGTGTGCTGTACATGACACATCTTGGAAGTGTGAAAAGGAATTGTTGGCGTTTCTCTGCCGGCAATCTCTGGAGAGACATTTGGCCTCGGCTCCGTCCCAGCTCCAGAGCTGCAGAGCCCTCACTGTTCTGGCCAGGAGTACAAACAATTTCCATTGTGCAGCTCAAGCAGAAACAAATATATACAAAGCTGTTGAATCTTGCACTTTGATGTGTTTTCATTTGGCACGGGGAGGTGTAATCATTAAACAAATGTGTTTATCTACCCGGGCAACTTTGATCTGGCGTGGGCAGTAAAAGCCTCGTTACTGCAGGAGGAGTGTGAGGAGTTCTGTGAGAACAAAGAGCAGAAAGCTGGTGCTGAGCCTGCCAGGGAGGGATTGCAAAGCCTTTCAGTGCCGTCCAACACCTCGGAGAGGAATTTTTATTCTTTATAATGTATCTCTTCCTAATGTACCCCTGGAATCACCCTGTGTTATTAAAGCAAAAGGCGTTTTCATTCCGTTGGGATGAGGCTGGGGGCAAGTCAAGGAGATTTATTGGGGGCAGATACCAGCTCATCCTACTTCTTGTTGCAGCCAAAAGCCACGTAGGGCTGGATTTATCCAGGTCTGGGTCAGCACTGTGTGCTCAGCTGCATCTTTAGAAGATTTTTGCTGTCTTGAAAGATCAGGGGCTCCTCTCACACCTTCAAACCATAAAGCAAAAGCGTTACCTCGAGCACTCAATGTCTTCCAGGTCCATCATCTGTCAGATTCTCCCATCTGCAAATGGTTCTGGGAGTTGGTGGGGCACAGGGAGTTCATGGGATCACTCTGGTCCAGGTGTGCATAACTTTGAGTCCAAGGCACTGTCAGGGGTGGGTGCAGATTCCCCACAAATCCTCCTTTTGCAGCCCTTCCTTTTTAACGAGTTACAAAACCCACTAATCCACTTTCTCTCCTTTTATTACGAGCTGCAAGTGTCCAAATATTTCCCCATCTGCCTCCTGACTGTACAAAGCGTTGCCTTTCCAGCCCAGTAAATGGAGCATTTATGACATTCCAAAAGCTGTTGCCCATTAGCAGTTTCTCAGGCTTCGGAGTGTTTTGCAACCCAGCAGTCTGCCTAATGATTGAGGGGAAAACAACATAATCATGTGCTGACATTCCAAGTGATTTTATAAGCCACTTTTATCTGGGATGCCCTTTTCCTCTCCCTGTGTTGGTCTCAATCTGCTCCATCCACCGCTGCTTTCCGTGGAGGAGCCCTAGAGGTCCTCCTTCAGCTGCTCTGGAGCTTCCCTCTCCAGGCACATGCCCTCATCCTCCAAAGAGAAATGGAATTTAGCTTATGGTAACTGTGATTAACTGTCCTGAGCCTCCACTGGAATTATCCCCAAGGCACCTTCACTTTTTAATTAAATATACGTTGAACAAGTGAAAACCATGGCTGCCTTTCTGCTGTGGAGAAGGGCTGACATTGCTGCATCGCTCATCTGCAGGGCTTAGGTCTAGGCTTAAAATTAGGTCTAGATTTAAAAATGTGGCGGTGTCCTGCCTGTCCTGAAGGTTTGGGAAATAACTCTTGCAGTCACTGTCCCTGGAAGTCCTAAAAAAATGAGCAGATGTGGATTTTAGAGGGCGTGGTGATATTTGGGCAAAGGTTGGACTTGGAGGTGTTTTCCAAAGTCTTTCAGAGGTGTCCCAGCTCCCAGGTGTAAAATCTTCTTCCCTGTGTTAGAAAATCCTGGGTGCTGCTTCCAGCTGGGGAGGTTCATTCCCATTAAACCCATTTTTAACAAAAATTCCAGAGGCATCAGGAGTGTCACGGGCATGTAACTCCCAGGCAGGGATGTCTCAGGTCCTGAGTGGACCAGGAGAGCCCACAGAACCATTTCCCCCTCATGGAGAAGCTTTGCAGAATGGGAGAAGCCCAAAGAACACCAGAATCTTGTAGTCCACGTGTTCACAGGTTCTCCTGCTTCTTCTGGGCGCTGGAAATGATCCCAGTTTTTCTGTGGGTGGAAGATGTGCTCCAAATAAGGCTCAGCGAGGTTTCTCAGGGGTTTTGCTGAAGCTGGCACGTGGCAGAGCTTCTCCCTGATTTCTGAGTTCTGGGCAGGTTGAAAATGTGTCAAACTGAGCTGCCACCCCTTCTCCCCAAGGTGGGGAGCCACAGGCACACCCCAAAGTTTCAATTGGGGCTGGTTCCTGGAAGGTTTTCCAAGCATTTGTCAGCTGCACCAAAAACCCAGGCTGGTTAAAACTCACATTTTTGGGCTACTTTTTAGCAGAAACAGCCAAAAATATCTTTTGCTGAGCTGAGATTTACCTTACAAATAATGCACAAGTCTATTTAATTGAAATTAGGATTGTTCTCATCATCCCCAGAGGAGGAGGGGGAAGGAGGTGTAAAAACTAAACAGAATTCTACCAGGGTGCCCCCACCATACAAATAAATCCTGCAGAGTCATTTAGCAATGTTTTTATTCCGGGTAGATTTCTCTAATCCTTCCAAGAAAAGTTAGAGGGTCAAAAGCGATGCTCACTTTTGACAGGGTTTTCATGGAAAGTTTGAGGCAGTGGAAAACAATTTCTTGGTTTGTTGTTTGGTTTTTTTATTTTTATTTTTTTTAATGTCAGTGATATTTACAATTTGCCAATTCTGTGACATTTTCGGCAGTTCCTATACATGCCAGGAAATCCCAAACACCAAAAGTGGGATGCAAACCATGGGAGTGGAGAGAATAAAATGATAAGGATTGTTTTTATCTGGGAGCCAAAGCTGTTACCTTTAAATGAGATTGATCATTCTCAAAACAGATCAACTATTTCTGTGGGGAAAAGCTTTATAAAGACTATTGTCTTGTTAAACTATGGAAGAGCAGAACTTGAACTCTCTCTTAAGAGCATCTGTCCAAAGTTGTACAATTCTGTTTATGGTTATCCAACACGAGGCCAAACCACTGGGACTTCAAAAAAAAGATGTTTCAGAAGAAAATAGAAACTCTCATTCATTCATTCCAGCAATGAAATTGAAAAATAATTAAGTAAATTGAAAAATAAGAAATTATTTCTGCATTGTTATATGTTCATAGTTTCCAGTGTTTAGATGTTAAAATTGTGGTCGGTTTTTCTTGGTGGCTGAACTAAAGAAAGAATAGAGAAGGGGAAAAAGGTCCAGAGGGGATTTCATTAAAGTATTAAAAGTTATGAGGGGCACAGCTGTCTGATCACTTCATTGTCCCTCAGGGAACAGTCAAGGGGTCAGGATTAATGACAACTACATTTAAAGCATGTCAAAGGGAAAATATCCGACGTGTTTAAGCAGCCTTTGGAATTAGCGGGCGCAGGAAGCCGCGGGAGGGGACGGTGTAGTTTGACTTTCTAAAGGGCTGCATCACTTTATAAACAGCCATAGCTGGGAGGGAATATTTATATCCTGACACTTATTTATATCCTGACACTTGACAGCTCCAAAGGGAGCTGCAGGGCTGGGGTTTAGTGGTGCTGGTCAAGCCTTGGCACAGACAGAAGTTATTGATGAGCAGCGAAGCCGCGCACGCCGCTCACTTGCAAACCTAAGGGAAACGTGTCTGGAAATTAATAACCTCAATTAAATTCGTCTTTTTGAGGAGCGGCTGATGAGTCTGAGTCTGATGAGTCTGATGAGTCCAGGAGTCTGAGTGTTAGGTTCAGATTAAGGCATGGCCACCGTGAGCTCTCTGGATGCTGGTGCCCTGTAGCTCCTTTAGACTTTGCCCTACTGCCACACAAAAAGAAAGCCAAATATACAAAAAAACCACCCCAAAACCCAATGTAAATCTTTTCAGCACAGCCTGAATCTCCACAGCTAATTCCTGTGGCACTCTGCATAGTAAACTGTGAGTAAATGGCTTTTTTTCCCCCCAGAATTGATCTTTATTGCTTCTGTAGCAACACTTAGAACATTACAGGAGTTAACAAAGAGGCTGAGCCAAGGTACTTGCAAGCAGTGAATAAAATGTTACCTGGAGCAGCCCATGGATGGAAATAAAATCCAGTGTGCTCCTGGGGTCGTTTCTAATCTTGTTTGGCTCCTGAAGAAAACCTGCCTGTCTCCCATCCCTCTGCTGCAGCCAGGGATTGTGAGTCAGGCCCGAGTTTGCAGGTTATTAACTCATCTATTCTTAGGTGATTAAATAAAGAGTGTAAGACGTGCAAGTTAGAGCAAAAAAAAAAAAAATTACAAAATGTAGGAAAATTTGTTTCCCCCTCTTCCAAGGGTTTATTTTTTGCTCAACTCCCTTCTATTCTTTCATTTTCTTGGCGTCAGCATCGTTTCCAGAAGTCAAATCCCACGTTAGCCTTTGTTATTTTTAATTCCCTCTCTGCTTCCAGGGATGGGGCAGCCACAGATTCTCTGGGCAACCTGTGCCAGCATCTCACCACCCTCACAGGGAACAATTTCTCCCTGATATCCACTCTAAATTTACCTTTTTTCAGCTTAAAGTCATTCCCCCCTCATCCTACCCCTGCATTTGCATCTTTTTTTATTCCAAAGCTTCTGTAAATTTTGAAGGCAAAGCATTTATGGAAGTTCATATTCACTGAAGACCCAACTGCCCTTAATAAAAGCTCTGTTGGGTTGTTTTTCTTCTGTTTAAGATTAGGAGCGGGCAGGAAAATTTAAGCATTTAAATCAAGTATCCTTTTAAAACGTCAGCCAAAGCCTGCGGGCTCCTTTCGAGTGTATTGATGGTTTATTCTGGAAATATCCTGGAAAACAACAGCTTAAAAAAAATAGCAATTATCCTGGAACTGGAGCTGGCTGGGAGTTTGCAAACGTGGGCAAAATCAGTGCAAGGGTTGGTGTGGATCCTACTGCCAGGCTGGAAGCAAAACTCCCTCCCAGGGTGCTGAATTTACCTTTAATATCCCTCAAACTGCTGAGTGTGGCCCTGGAAATTCCAGGTGAGTTAAAGGTGAGATATCCCACGTGCCTGACATGTCCTGAACCCTGAGATAGGGGAATGGTGGACAGCAGGAGAGCCAACACCACCTTCTCCTGCCTCTGTCCCGCTCAGGCCTTCCAGAGGAGGTACAGGAGGAGAAGCTGAATAATTCCATTCTATGAGGGACGATTGTGGAAGCTGCTGATGCCTCAGGAGTTTAGCTGCGATATTTTCCATACATTTGTAATCCTGCAGCTCTTCAGTGTGTAACTCTAAACTCCATGTTCAGTGTGAGCTGCTGCTTTCCCATTTTGGGCAGACACAACAATTCCTCTCCAGGCCTGGCAGTCAAGGACACCTCACTGCCTCAGGCCCTGAGATGGAAACAAAAGGGAGTTGGGGGAGCAAACTTGGGGTGAATGACTTCATTAGCTGGAGCTGTAATTAGAAGATGAACCCCCAATATGCAAATGGACCAAACTTATAAAAGTGTCAAAACCCGTGACCCCTTGTCCATTTTGGGTGGGCCAAAATGTACCTGAAGGCCCTTCAATAAATAGAACTGAATTTGGTCTGGCCTCTGATTTTTAGGCAGCCCAAAGGCATCAGCAGCAGTGGGAAGTAACGGGGTTGGTGCGTTGGGTGCTGCCAGTTCCTAATATGCAAATGGACCAAAAAAGTGCGAAAACCCATGACCCATTGTCCCTTTTGGGTGGGCTTTGTCTGCCCTAAATGTACCTGAAGGCCCTTCAATAAATAGAACTGCTTTTTATTCTCTGAATTTTGCCTGGCCTCTGCTTTTAGGTAGCCCCAAAGCCATCAGCAGAAATGGGAAATAACGGGGTTGGTGTGTTGGGTGCTGCCAGTGCCCAGGGACTCGCTCAGCCAGCAGCCAGGGCCCTGCAGCAGCCTCAGCTCAGCCCAGTGCCCTGCTGGGGAGCAGGAGACGGAGCAGGAGATGGAACAACGTGCCTCTGTGCTGAGTCAAGGGAGCCTGAGCCTCTCTTCCCATGTGCATTGGGTTTGCAGCTATGGCAACGGTGCATGCGTGAGGAGCAGGCAGAGCTTAAAATAGGCTCAGCTCCTGCTTGGGAAGGGCTGAGAGCAAACACGTGTGGTCAGCCAAGAGCTGAGAGGGAGGCTCAGCCTTTCCCAGCGATGCCTTCAGTTTAACTTCCATGTTTTCCACGTTCTGTGCTGTATTGGTAACTCTGAGCTTCGTATAAAGTGCCAGCAAGTTCTCCTCACAGCTCAGTCACACAGAGCAATCCTTTTGCTGCCCCAGAACCGAGGACACTGCTGCAGCTTCAGGCCCAAAAAGTGCAAACAACAAAAATGCCCAAAAGGCCCAAAAAGTGCAAACAACAGAGAATTGAGGAGAGCAAACTGGAATGGTGGGACTGCAGAACCTGGAGCTTTGATTGGACAATGAACCCCAATATGGGAATAGACCAAAACCTATAAAAGTGTGAAAACTCATTACACACTGTCCATCTTGGGTCCATCTTGGGTTTATATTGGGTCCATCTTGGGTCCAGCCCTGGCTGGGCTCTTGCACAGCCCAAGGTGGATCATTTGAAGGCCTTTTAATAAATCCCTACTTTATTCCTTTAACCCTGTCCAGCCTCTGTTCCAGGCAGCCTCTTTGGGCATCACCTAACACAACAACCCAAATAACAGCTCCCAGAACAACCTCAGACCCATGAGCTGGGAGCACCTGGAGCAGCAGAAGCTTTGCTGCATCCTCCAAGCCTTCCCCAGAGCTCTGAGGTTTCGTCCTCCACGTCCCTTCCCAGCTGGGAAAATCAGGATGTGTCCACCCCCAGGGGAGCTGTCGGTCAGTCGTGGTGGAAATCTGACCATCAGGTTTTGTGAGGTCAAGACAAAACCTCCCTGCACAATCCCTCGAAAAAAATCCTCCAGGAATGAGTAGATTTCATAGGGGAAAAGGATATTTCTTCCAGCTCCAGCCCTACTCCACTGTTTTGGAGAGGGGGAAAGCTGGGGAAGTGGAAAATAGTAGCTTTGGCTCGGGAGCTGTAACCTGTTTTGGTCTGTGTTAATTAATTTGGCAGTGGCTGCGTTGTGCGCTATTCTTAGGCTCTCCATCCCCCTCTGCAACAAATTAGGGCTTTCACATCTGCCTAAAAATAAAACTTTCCTGTCTGCTGGCACACGAGCCAAACCAGAGTGCAGCATATGTGCAATAAAGATGCACAGCTGTTCTGTCTATGAACTCGGGAACGTGTGAGGGGCTTTTTTGTGAAGGATACAGGAGGTACCCAACACTGAGAAACGGCTTTTCCAAAAAACTGTCAGGCATCTTAAAGAAGCGGCTGCAGAAGGTGAAATTAGAGGGAAACATCCAAGCAAAATTGCAAGAACTTCAATGGAAAAATGTTAAATTTTTGTATTGTGAAAGGTGACGGTCGTGATGAAGGAAGAATAGTCAAAAGGGAAGGTTTAGTTCCCTTATATTCCATGGAACTCCCAGAGAGCCCTCGGTTTCAGAGCTTTTGCAGCTCATTTTCTGCCCTGACCCTTTCCCCCCTCTGTAGGTGGTGCCCAGGTGTGGAGCAGTGCCTGGTTTTGGGCAGAGCTGCTTCCCCCAGGGGCTCCCCAGGGAATGGGCGCTGCTCCAAACCTGCCAGAGCTCAGGAATCGCTTGGACACATCTCTCAGGCACACGATGTGTTATTTGGAGTGTCCTGTGCATGTCCAGGGGTTGAATTTGATGATCCTTGTGCATCCCTTCCCTCAGCATATTCCATAATAACACATCTATATAATATTGAATTATTACACATAATATTGAATTATTGCACATAATATTGAATTATTTCACATAACATCGAATTATTTCGCACTCCTCGTTACTCTGAGGACCCCCTGTGTGAGATATTTTGCACCAAGCTGAAAAGGTGGCGGAGCAGAAGGTGCAGGATTCACAACCCATCTCTGTGCCACCAGCCACGCGCTCAGTGAGACTTTTGTCACCTCCAGAGCTCTGCTGCTGCTGCTGCGGGGGCTGAGGGCTCTGTCGCTGCCATTCTTTCCATGGCTCAGCCAGGGAGCTTTTCCAGGGAGCTTTTCCAGGGAGCCAGGTGGAGCTGGGCTGGCTCTCCAGCACCTGACGCTTTTAGATTTGCTCTTTAGAGAAGATTAGCTCGTGAATTGCCTCTGACACTGGGATTTACTCTGCCTGGGCATTCCTTACACCCTGGTCCTTGCTTCGCCCCTCTCCCTCCTGGCATGATCTGTTCATTTTGAAGGTTGTTATGTGGGCAATAAGATTTGTTTTTTCCCCTAAAAATTGGTTAAATGGAAATATTTCACATTTCTATTTGGCCCCAAAGGTAACTACCAGAACAATGGGTTGCAAGATACTTTTTAGAGATAAAAAGGTAAAAAAAACCCAACCTGTTAATCTGATTTGTTCAAAGCGCACTGACTGTGTTAGCAAACAGTAATTAGCGTTTTTAATTCCTAATTTAACGTCCAGGAAATTTCTGGATTTCTGGACTTTTGGAACTTGATTTTTGGAACTGGATTTTTTCTGATTTCTGGCGCTTTGGAACTTGAATCCAAGGTCCTCTCAAAGCTCTGTCCCCACCAAGGTTTTCCTGGTACCCGGAGGATTTTCCTGAGAGGGGTCAGTGGAGTCCAAGGCTGCTGATTCCAGGACACAAAGTCAAGTCAGACCAGCCCGTGCAAGAACCAAAAGCCAAAGAGAAATAACACTCTCTTTATTTTTTGCTCCTTTTCTGAATTCCATGACATTTCGCAGAAATGACTGCAAAACTTTTTCCATTCAGATTTTAGCACTGGTTTGGTGACAAACTTGGGAAGATTAGCGATTTTCCATCATTAGAAATGAGCTCTGGTGCTGAAGCTGACTAAACCTTTCCAGGCCAAGATGCATTTTCAGGTCTTTTACAACGTTGCAAAGTTTAGGCCTTGGTTTAAGGATGATGATTTTCTAGGCCCAGAATCCTCATCCTAATTAGACAAAAATACACAAATTTGTTCATCAGCAGGACCCTCATCCACAAGTGCCACTGGCCCCATAATTTCATTATTTTCTGTGCTGGTTTTCCTGGCTTTTATCTCACAGAGCTTCTGTGCACTTTGAAAAAAATGGACCTCATTAAGGAGAGAAAAACCCTGATTTTTTTTAAGTGTTTGTATTTTTTGTGTTGAAAACCAAACACTTGGAATGGTTTTGTTGAAACACATCGAGCTTTCAGGCAAGGGAACACCTGCAAAAGATGGTTTTCTTTTAAAAAACAAATAATTTCGAGTTCATTAGCGCTTGAAACGCAAAACAAGAATGTTCCAAAAGTCTGTTTTCATGGCCTGCATTGTAACTGCAAAACCAAAGCGTTTTTCAACTAAGGAAAACATTTTGCATGAAAAATATTGATCTGTGGTCACCCTGTGCATTGCCAGTGGTGCCTTTTCTTATCTCTGCTGACTTCCCCCCATTTCTGACGAGACAAAAAGCAGCAGCTCTCCCTGTTCCTGGTCATCTGCCCCTCAGAGCCAATGTCAATAGTGGCACTAACATGTTTTCCACCAAAAAAAAAAAAAAGAATTCAGAGTTTTATTTGAGCTTGGTGGATGCACATGAAGCAAAAAGTGAGATTTTCCACAGGGACAAAGTGGGAAATAATTAATTCCTTCATTTAAAACTCCTTCTGCAATTATCCCAGTGCCTGTTAAGCTCAGCAGCAGCGTGCAGGAAGAGCACAAAACGAGGTGGTTTTTGCAGGACACTTTTTGCTGTTCCCATCCGTGGATGCAGGGGATAAGAAGTGACACCAGTGACTCACTGGTGTTCCCAGGAACGTCCTGCCTTGGGGACAGCTCCTGCTGGGAGCCGGAGGAACAGCCTGTGACTCAGCAGGGATGGGATCTGAACAACCTTCCCTGGGCTTTTCTTTTACCTCTCTTTTTCTAAAAAAAAATACCTCACAACCCATTGTTTTTGTGGTTAACTTTGGGGCCAAATATAAATGGGAAATGTTTCAATTTTTAGGGGAGAAAACCTTAGTGCCCACATGGCAATCTTCAAAATTAACAGGTCATGCCAGGAGGGAGAGGAGAAAATTTAAGATTTAAAGAGAGGAAAACTCTCCTGGGAGTGCCCAGGGCTGGAGGTGGCACTGAAGGGGTGGCACTGAAGGGGTGGCACTGAGGGGGTGGCACCGAGGGGGTGGCACTGAAGGGGTGGCACTGAGGTGTCCAGCTCAGGGCAGGGTGATGGATCAAATCTGGGCTCTTTAATTTGGGGCATCCTCCCTCTGACGGTCCCAGGGATGGGACTGGAAATCCTGCAAGCAAATGGGCAGTGAAATAAATCATGGATTCATTTGGTTTAGAGATGAGAAGGAAATTCTTTATCCAGAGGGTGCCTGTTGGAACCCTGGCTGCTGGGAATTTGAGATTTTCTGTGCTGCCAGGCACTGACCCCCAAGAGAAAACTGCATTGACCTGAGGCTGTGGAGAAGCTTCCAAAATTAAATTATAGCACTGGGATTGTGGGTGTGGAGTTTGAATAGAAGTGTGTGATATCACAGGGTGGAAAACTTGGAGTTTAAGGGTTTAGAATACAGTAATAGATATAAAGTAGGGTGGGGGGTTTAGGGCAGAGGCTGCTCCTT
This sequence comes from Calcarius lapponicus, assembly GCA_039654755.1. Classification (NCBI taxonomy): domain Eukaryota; kingdom Metazoa; phylum Chordata; class Aves; order Passeriformes; family Fringillidae; genus Calcarius; species Calcarius lapponicus. The sequence continues at coordinate 8,399,611 of CM077479.1, forward strand.
CTTCTTCACCTTCTTCTCCATGGGTTTGGGTGGTTTTGTGTAATTGGATAAAAAAGTCCCCATTGCAGGGCAGGGGTGGTTGGTTATTGGGTTAAAAATAAAAATAATTTAGGCATCATTTTTTAATTGGGCAGTTTATCCTTAAAAAGCCTTGTAGAGAGAGAGATGGGGCTCCAGTTTTAGTTTGTTAGAGTGAAGTGCTGTAGAACTCAGGGGCTGTGAGACTGTGACAGAGATAAGAACTGATAAACATCTGAGTCCCAGCAAGAAATATCACCTCACACATTTAATCCCTTGGTAAAGAGAAGGTTAAAACTCAACAGGTTCCCAGAGCAGCTGTGGCTGCCCCTGGATCCCTGGAGGTGTCCAAGGCCAGGCTGGAACACCCTGGGATAGGGGAAGGTGTCCCTGCCCATGGAATGAGATGGTCTTTAAGGTCCCTTCCAAGCCAAACCATTCCATGATTGATAAGGCACACCCTGTGTCCCTGAGGCTCTGGGAAATATTTGTGGAAAAGTCTGAAATAGTTCAATAAAGATGGAAACTGAGAACTCAAATGCACTGAAAAACTCCCTTTGTTGAGTTGAGCTCTTTGCCATCAAGTAATAAAAAGGAATAATATTTATGTCCATTTTAAAAAAGTCCATAGGGATCTACAGGAGAGGTGCAAATCTCAGAATTAACAGCACTCCTATAGCTTCAAAATGAATAAAAAAGGTTTAATAGGATATTGGTGGGGTTAATGTAAAAATAAAAGTACAGAAGATTAGATAAGAGGCCTGGCTTGCAGAGGTGAGATTTCTTTGTCAGTTAAAAGCTGCTCTGCTCCCACAAAAGAACCCAACTCATGGGAAGAATTACAGTGCCCATTTGCCCTTTCTGACAGATTCCTTGGAGATGGATTGGCCCAGGAGCTCCATGGAGCAGCCAGACCTTGCACTGATCCATCCGATGCTCTTCCTATCCAAACAACCTCTGGGGTCTCCAGCAGGAGCTCCTCAGCCAGGCTCCATCATCACCTCCCTGTTATTCCAGTTCCTGGCCTGATTTACGTTTCCCAGTGTCTTTAGACAGTTGTTTCAGGCCTCATTCCTAATTATTTTGTTTCAGGGCAGTGTTATCATGCTATAGATGTATTTGTTTAAATCCTGGCTGACTTCATGGGGGCAGTTTTTTAAAGGAAGGAGAAAATGGAAATCAAACTCATAATACGTGCTGGCTTTTTTGGGATGGGTGCCAACCCGGTTTAGCTGGCACAAAAATGAACAATGACTGTGGGATTATCCACTGTTTTTTCACCCAAATAATCATCAGGTTTTTGCTGGGATATTTTAGTTCAGAACCTTTCTCTGCCCAACAGAAAAGATCAGAATTTCTCTGTGTTCCAGCTCCACACGGCTCCATTCTGCTCCTTCAAAAGAAATTAATGGAAAAAAATTGAATATAAATTTCTAAACACCTTCCCCTATAGAAAACTCTTTCTTGATATTGTCATGCGAATATTTTACTCTCCCACTGTGCAATGAGGCCTGGATTAAGGATGTTTTATTGAATATTATAATTTGAATTATTCCTTATTGGAGTTTAGCATTTGAACAGCTTTGATGAGATTTATCCAGGCTGGTTTTCCACACTTGTTATCAGGCACTCTGAGGCTTCCTTGGAAGCAGAAACCTCCACAGGCACCAGTCAGGATCTGACCCAAAATCAGAATTCCTGAAAATGGATCTGAGGAACGTTAGAACACAAGAAATGCTTGGGATGGAAAGGGGTGGGAGGGAAAGATTTAGAAGGGGGAATTTGGGCAAAGTCTCACTTAGAGCAGCAGAGAACACTTTGTGTTTATCTGGGATCACGTCCCTCCAAGACTTTTATTTTCAATAATCTCAGCCTAAGGTGATCCCCAAAACCTGGACATGGGAATGTTGGGCTTGATCACCTTGGAGGTCTTTTCCAACCTTGGAGATTCCGTGGTCCCTCATGGAACTGAGTGTTCTTCCTTTGGGTGGGTTAGGTTTGGTCCAGGGAATCTCCTTGGATCAAATGGGAGCAGCTGGGATCTAGAATTTGGGAAGGAGATTTGGAATTTGGGAAGGGGATCCACAGCCTGGGAAGGGGATCCAGAGCCTTGGAAGGGGGTCCAGAACCTGGAGAGGGGACCCAGAATCTGGGAAGGGGATCTGGAATTTGAGAGGGGGATCCAGAATCTAGGAAGGGGATGCAGAATCTGGAGAAAGGATCCAGAATCTGGGAAGGTGATCCAGAATCTGGGATCCAGTCTGGAAAAAGGGATCCATAGCCTGGGAAAAGGATCCACAGTCTGGGAAGAGGATCCATGGTCTGGGAAGGGGATCCATGATCTGGGAAGATGATCCCGAATTTGGGAAGGGGATCTAGAATTTGGGAAGGGGATCTAGAATCTGGGAAGGGGATCCAGAATCTGGGATCCAGTCTAGAAAAAGGGATCCAGAGCCTGGGAATGGGATCCACAGCCTGGGAAAGGGGATCCATGGTCTGGGAAGATGATCCAGAATTTGGGAAGGTGATCCAGAGCCTGGGGACCCAAAATCTAGGAAGATGATCCACAGCCTGGGAATTGGATTCACAGCCTGAGAAAGGGATCTATAGCCTAGGAAGGGGATCCACAGCCTGGGAATGGGATCCACAGCCTGGGAATGGGATCCACAGCCTGGGAATGGGATCCACAGCCTGAGAATGGGATCCACAGCCTGGGAATGGGATCTATAGCCTAGGAAGGGGATCCACAGCCTGAGAATGGGATCCACAGGCTGGGAATGGGATCCACAGCCTGAGAATGGGATCCACAGCCTGAGAATGGGATCCACAGCCTGGGAATGGGATCCACAGGCTGGGAATGGGATCCACAGCCTGGGAATGGGATCCACAGGCTGGGAATGGGATCCACAGCCTGGGAATGGGATCCACAGGCTGGGAATGGGATCCACAGGCTGGTTCCAAAGTGAGGCAAAATTCAGGCTGCAGGGATGGGCAGAGGTTGGCACATCCCAGCTCCTGCCTCTTCACCCAGAATTGGGGTGTCCAGCCCAGCCAGGAAACAAGGAGAGAACTCCTGCTCTCAGACCTTGCCCAAAATCATCCAGATTCAAGTTTACATTCTTTAACTTCTAATCTTGGCCCTGCTGCTGCTGCTGCTGCTTTCACTCTGAGAGTGCTGAATGCACAGAAAGAGAAAATAAAGACGGAATGACAGACGGAAAAAGTTTGTTTGAGCCACAGCTGTTTCCTCCTTCCTTCAGCAAAAATGATTTAAGCACCTTATAACCTAAGGGAGAAAAAAAAATAAAAAAAAAAAGAAAGGGTGGTTTTGTAAGTGAAAAATGTCCTGTCAAAACGTCTGCTATAAAATTTCTCATTCTTAAGTAATAATTCTGAGATATTATCTTACTTAATGATTTAGGATTGGGTTTTTTTTTTCTTAACCAGTCCCAAAATTTCCATTGCAGAGAGAAAGGAACTGGCCACTGGTGACAGATTTTATGAGAAAAATATGAGCGGAGTAAGGAAAACAGACAGGGGGAAAAAAAACCCTGAGGATTTTGCTTGCATATGATGTTCTGCCTAGATGGGGAAAAGAGAGGATAATCAAGGGCTCTGGGGGATAATTAAAAGGGAAGACAAGAGCAGCTTCCCACCTGAAGAGTGGGAAGTTCCTGTCTAAGGTTCATCCTACCCAACATCAGCCAGTTCTGGCTGTAGGATGGAAAAAGGGGGAGATAAAGTGAGGAACTGGGGTTTTAGGGGAACCAAAGCCCCCTCCAGGCAGGCTCAGGTTTCTCCATTACCCAAAACCATCAAAAGGCCAAATTCTTAATGCAAGAATCAAACCCTGGGCACAAAACTTAGGTGAGGAAAAGTAAAATTGAGCTTTTAGAATGGAAATAAAACTGGTTTTAAGCAGCGCTTGAGTTTAGATCCCACTTTTTAACTTTGTCCTCACATTTACTCCCTGAACAGCTCTGAGGGGAAGCAGATTTTGATGGTGATAAACACAATTTCCTCCTTATATTGGTTATTTCATCCTATTTTCCTTTCAAGGCTGCTCTAAGTCGCTGCCACTCAAGAGGTGGCTGTGGGGAAAGGTTTAAAGCTGCTTTATCCTGCTGGGGGCAGGGGAGACAAGGAGTCAATTAAGAGAACAAACATCACTCTGAGCATGTGGAGAGGTTGGTATTTGGCTCTCTGCCTGGAGCTGTTCACCTGACAGCAGCTGCATCAGAGGTGAAAGAGTGGAGAGGAGCCAGGGTGATCCTGACAGTGCTACAACAGCGCTGGGAATTAGGCAAATAAAGCTATTTTAACCTAAAAACTGAGAGGGTTTAGTATGGAAACCAGGAGGGAGGAAGAGATGGAGCCTTAACTTCACATTTCCTACAGCCCCACGTTTCAAAATGCCTCTAATTTAGCCCAAAAAAGTCTTTATTCCATTTCCCGAGGTAACTCAAAAGCAGATTTGGAAAGAGTCGCCAAACATGGGTCTAAAACAGAATTTAAAGCCTCTGAAAAAACCTGCAGCACAAAAACAACCTGGAATTGTGAAGCTTTGCTGCTCGGAAGAGGGGACCTGTGTCAAAACAAAACTCTGCTTATCAATCTTTAATTGAGCTTGTGCATGAGGCAGAAGACATCAGGTATCAACAAAAGCAGACAGGTTTGAAATGAGAAGCAGATGGTCACCCCAAAGCTCTTGTCTTGGAAAATAAATGAGAGGAAAGAGAAGCAAATTGAGTAGCAGTGCCGGGTTTATATCCAGTGATCTGCTCTGAGATCTGGAAACAGTTGACAATTAATTGAAATAACACATTGCAAATTGTCACTGAAGGCTGAAAAATCTTCGGGGGGAAAAAATGCTGTTTGCTCTGGAAATTTGGATTGTGCTGAAGGCATTGTAAGGAAAAAATGTTACCCAGCTCAACCCAAATTTCCACAGAATTTTGCCACCCAAAACATTTGCAGGGATTTTAAGTACAAGCTGATATTTGGGGCTTTTTAACCATCAAGAGGTGAAGTTGGCCTTTCTCCAGTGCAAAACCCTGACTCCCTTCATGAGGAAAAAAAGAAATAAATCTTTTTTCAGGTTTAAATAAAGCTGCAGAACCTCACCAGCACCCCCACAAGCGCCTGGGTTTTACTGTCCAGCTCTTTGTTCAGAAATAACTCAAGATTTAACCTCATTCTTCTTAAATATAGGACACTTATCAAAAACATGGCATTGAGGCCAAAGAGGCTCTTCTAGGATTTGTTCTCTCTTATCTCCCTCATAAATAAGTTCTTTCTGCACTGCAGAAGGAGAAGGGAAGGAGGGAGGGAAATGCCACCCACTGGGAAGCAGGAAAGTGAAAGAAACCCAGGTGAAATCTCCATTTTCCCTGATTTTTGCAGGTGTTTGAGTGCAACGGCCAAGCGAGGTTGGTTTCGTGGACAGGTATTTCCATGCGTGGGGATTTTCATTGTCGCTGGTGCAGTATCAGAACTGTGAATCAGCAGGAGAATTAATCACAGAACACAGATTTCCTCTCGTGCTCCACAGCCTCGCACAGGCGTTCCCTGGGTCTGCTCCCGTCTGGAATGAGGGCACTGCTGCTCCCCAGTCCCCAAGGAAACAGCAAAGAGGGCAAGGGGCAACTGGAAAAAAATATTAAAACAACCCCACTGCAAGACCTGTTTCCACTGGGAATTGGAAATACCTTCCTGCTGCATTCTTTCCACATCTGCAAGGGCCATACTTGGATTTCATTAAAAAATATTTCCCCTTATCTGGAGCAGGGTCTGACATAAACCATGGATTTGTTACTCCTGACATAGTTTCTTTTTGAGCTGCTTGGGCTTTTGCTGCAAGATCTTGTTATTTCTGCCCTTTCTGCTGTTTGGGGAGGAGTCTTGGGGTGATAGATGTGGCAGGATTTTTGTGGGAAGGTGTATTCCAGAGGCAAGGTGTAAATCATGGTAACACCACGTGCTCATTAGCAGCAGAGACCCTCTGTGGGTGTGCAAATCATGAGTGTGCAACTCCAGCAGGACCTTGGATGATCTGGGCACAGGGTGAACCTTTGGATGAATTTTTAGCTGCATTTTCAGCTCCACTCTTCTTTCTGTGACCAGCTTCTCTCTGCATCTTTTGAAAACCTCTCTGGTTTTTTCTGTCTTGGATAAGGGTGCTCTGTTAAGTGAGGTTATCACTGAAATTCATTTATTCCAGCAGATTTCTGTCCATGTTACAAAAACCAGACCCCTCATCTGCTCCTTGCAACAACAAGAAATCAACAGGAGTTTTATCACTGACTTGACTTCAAGGAGAAACAGATCTTTTATCTGCCAGGTAGTGATAGGAAAAGGAGGAGGAATTGCTTCAAACTGAGAGTGGGTTTAGCTTTGAGATTGGGAAGGAATTGTTCCCCGTGGGGTGGGCAGGCCCTGGAATATCCAAGCCCCATCTGGCCTGACCCCTGGATCCCTGGAAGTGTCCAAGACCAGGCCAGATGGGGCCTGGAGCACCCTGGGACAGTGGAAGGTGTCCCTGGCCATGTCAGGGGCTGGCATTGGATGAGCTTTGAGGTCCTTTCCAACCCAAACCATTCCATGATTCCATGATATGATGCTGATGAAAGAGAGAGAAGTAGAGATGATGATAGTAAAAGGAATTATTTGCATTTCCCAAGCTATGAAGGGAACTCTGTTCTCTTTACCTTTCTGCATCCTTCCCTACCCAATAAACAGATATTTTTTTCATTTTTGAGCTCCTACCTGGGCCTTAACATTTTTAGAAGAAAAGCCAATGTCCTCATTTGCTCTTGTCAATGAGAAAATGAATATTCTGCACTAGGACCCACAGAGTTTCCTCCTAGCTCAGTGTGGGATACCAGAGGTGTAATTAATTGCTGCATTATTACATGGGGATTGTTTTGTTCTGGTGAAAGCAAAGGAAGAACCACAGACCTTTCCTCTGCGTCCTCAGATTATGACACGGCCCTAAAATGGGTTGGATAGAAAACTTCCATCGAGGAAGGGTTGTGGGTCCTCACCAGCACATCCAGAAAGAGGAGCTTGTTGTAGGGCATGGGGAACCCAGGAAATGGGGACTCTTCCTCAGGGGTTATTAAATGGGACTGACTTGGGAAGAACCACAGACCTTTCCTCTGCATCCTCAGATTATGACAATACCCCAAAATGTGTTGGATAGAAAACTTCCATCGAGGAAGGGTTGTGAGTCCTCACCAGCATGTCCAGAAAGAGGAGCTTGTTGCAGGGCATGGAGAACCCAGGGAATGGGGACTCTTCTTCAGGGGTTATTAAATGGGACTGACTTGTTTTGCCCGAGGAGAGGAGGCTGAGAGGGGATCCGACAGCTGCCTGAGCATCAAGGAGGCGAAGCAGCAGGCAGAGGAAAGTTATTTAAGTGAAGAGACAATGTTGGCACAAGAAGAAATGGGTATAAATAGACAGAGGCTGGAAATCCCTTCCAATAGGAATAGTGAGGACACATGAAAGGAAATCAGGCCAGCTCTCCAAGCGAGGATCATGGAAAGCGATTCCGCGCTCTCTGCGGCGGCTGGGCCCTCTCGCCCAGGAGGCCCAGCCCCTGCTCCTGCCGAGTCCTTTTCCTTCTTCTGCATTTAATATTGAGCCTGGCACCGGCTGCAGCAGGGGCCCTGCACTGGTGAACTCAAAAAAAAAAAAGCTGGGGATGGGGTCTTGCCACCAAATCTGCGCCTTTGGGACAGAGCTGGATTCGTGCGCAGCCCCAGGGCACATCCAAGTGCGGCCCAGTCCAACTTGTGACAGCAGAAATGAGATCCTTCCCTGAGTCTGAAATGCCTCTTGGTGCTGTGTGAGCTCATGAAAAAGTCAGGATTATTTTTGTCTTTCTAAGTAAAAGGGAAGATTTACTGCGCTGATTTGATGACCTGATGTGTTTTCTGGAGCAGGCCGCGCTGCGGGCCTGGAACAAAGGGCGATGAGCGCATCCACGATTCTCACAATAGCATCTTCTCCCCGTGGCACTGGGACAGACGTGGCTGCAGAAGGTTTGGAGCGTTGAGCAGCTGGTTCCAGACAGGCAGAGGTTTGAACAGGCAGGAAAAACAGGATAGGAACAAGTTTCTCGCACTCATCCTCACTGTTACTCTTTATAAGATTAAACGTCTTAAAGGGAGTCACATCTTGGTGCTCCTTCAGTTCAGCTTTTATCCCTGGTGCTGGGGAGGGTTTTAAAAGTGGATTTTAGTCCTAGAAGCTCTCAGTGCTTTGAGTAACAGGTGACCTTCTCCAGGGGACAGTCCTACCTGGGCCTGCTCAGATTCCCTGACTGTCATCCCCAGTTTTTCCTTTTTGAACACATTTTAACAAAGTTTTTCATCTGTTATTGTTTTTTACTCTCTGGAGTGAATGTGGTGTTTGTAGTTAGAGGAAACCACCATGAATTCTTGCAAATGAAAGGAGATATAAAATATTCTCTCACTGACAGGTCCCTCCAGTCTCTCACACTCATAAATGGGGATTTGTATCTCATAAAAGGGGATTTTTATCTCATAAATGGTCATTTTATATCATAAATGGTCACTTTTACATCATAAATGGTCACTTTTACATCACAAATTGTCACTTTTATTTATGCTCTTTTCACACACAAAACATGTTGTTTTTGCTTTTCCCCCTGGCATCATCTTCAACCAAGATCTCATACTTTGCCTCCAGTTTCAAACCAAACTTTCACAAACTGTTGGGCAAAAAAACCCTTTATTATGATGTTGCTAAAACAAATCCTCGTACATAAGATTGTCCCTTGGCAACCAGGGCTGCTGCAGGGTCAGCCCCGGGTCTGGAGCAGGATGTTGGCAGTCCCGGAGCCAGCAGCTCCTGTCCTGAGCAGTTGTGGCAGGAGCAGGAGCGGTGACGTTTGTGGCTCAGCAGGAAACCTCTGGCTGGAGCAGCCGAGCTGAGAGCGCCGCAGCCACCGCGGCTTTTTCCAGGGCTGGAGCTGCTCGTGCCACCCCGCGCCCTTTCCGTGACTTCACGCTGCAAACACGAGCTCCTCGCCTTTGTCTTGGAGGCCCAGCTTGGCCTGTCCTGCCTCGGGCTGCTCGGTGCTCTGGCCTCGCTCCTCAGCTTCTCCTCACAAACTGTTGTTGTCTCCACTCTTACAAAACGTGGGGCAGGGCAGCACCATGGGATTTTCCCCTCTGAAACATCTACTTCCATTCTGAAACTCCTTCTGCTGTTCTGCAACACCTTCACCCACTCTGAAACACCTTCACCCATTCTGAAACACCTTCTGTGGTTCTGAAACACCTTCACCCATTCTGAAACACCTTCACCCACTCTGAAACACCTTCACCCATTCTGAAACACCTTTACCCACTCTGAAACACCTTCTGTGGTTCTGAAACACCTTCACCCATTCTGAAACACCTTCACCCATTCTGAAACACTTTCTGCTGTTCTGAAACATCTGCTGCTGTTCTGAAACACCTTCTGTTCTTCTGAAACACCTTCATCCGTTCTGAAACAACTTCTGCCATTCTGAAACACCTTTTGCCATTCTGAAACACCTTCATCCATTCTGAAACACCTTCTGCTGTTCTGAAGCAACTTCTGTCATTCTGAAACATCTTCTGCCCTTCTGAAACATCTTCACCCATTCCAAAACACCTTCACCCATTCTGAAGCACCTTCTGCTGTTCTGAAACACTTTCACCCATTCTGAAACAGCCTCTGCCATTCTGAAACATCTTCTGTCATTCTGAAACATCTTCACCCATCTTGAAAAACCTTCACACATTCTGAAATACTTCCTGCTGCTCTGAAAAACCTTCACCCATTCTGAAACAACTTTTGCCATTCTGAAACACCTTCTGCTGTTCTGAAACACCTTCTGTCATTCCGAAACACCTTTTGCCATTCTGAAACACCTTCACCCATTCTAAAACACCTTCTGCTGTTCTGAAAAGCCTTCACCCATTCTGAAAAACCTTCACCCGTTCTGAAACACCTTCATCCCTTCTCAAACACTTTCTGCCATTCTGAAACATCTCTTGCCATTCTGAAACACCTTCTCCCGTTCTGAAACACTTTCACCCATTCTGAAACATCTTCTGCCCTTCTGAAACATCTTCACCCATTCCAAAACACCTTCATCCATTCTGAAACACCTTCTTCCTTTCTGAAACACCTTCTCCCGTTCTGAAACACTTTCACCCATTCTGAAACATCTTCTGCCCTTCTGAAACATCTTCACCCATTCCAAAACACCTTCATCCATTCCAAAACACCTTCACCCATTCTGAAATAACTTCTTCCTTTCTGAAACACCTTCTGCTGTTCTGAAACACCTCCACCTGTTCTGAAACACTTTCTCCCACCATGCCCAGATCTCTGATTTCACCCTCCTTGCTGCACCAACCTTATCCTTTATATTATCCAGCCTTTATCCTCCTCCATGGCGTGAAAGACTCACGTAGCTGAGAAGAACCTAAACTTCAGTAGTGATGGGACAGTTTTTGAGTAGAAATTCCTATTTTTACCTATAATACAGAAAAGGTGATCCCTGAATTAGCCTCATCTGTCCCACTGTCCTGTAAACATCCCTGGTCTCCATGTCTTTTGGTTAATCCAAGAAGGCACAGATATGTATTTTTTCTTTATCTCCACAGTTTAGTCGACTTTTTCTCCTATTGCTGTTCCTTTATTTACACATTTTTCCAAGTTTAGGGGAAGTCAGGCAGCCAAAACCACAACCCAGCAGACTCTTGTTTGCTGACTGATTGTTAGATAAATTAGAAGCTCCATACAGAGGCTTAATGCTATTGATTTTATTTTTTTTTTAATCTCTACTTCATGCAAAGGCCTTATGGATTGGATTTTCCTTGGAAAAGGACACCCCTAAGGAAATATTGGGTGAGTGGGTGATGAAGGCAAGAGGCTGAGTGCACTGCAGAGCCTGACTTAAAGTCAGAGAGATCAGTGGGAGGTTGGGAGCCACCACAACGTCAACAACTACTTGGAAAGCATCTCCCACTTAGGGTGGGATAGAACTGAGTTTAGGGAGCACTGTTTTATCAGAGGGGAAAAGATCATGGGTTTGTGTTCAATACAGACTCTACTGTTAAAGAATTGTGTGGAATTATCAAAACAAATTACTCAATAAAGGAATAAACTCTCTGTACTTTCACTTCTCCAGAATCAGATAGAATATTACTCATAGATTCAAGATTACTAAAAAGGTCATGACCAAAACTTTACCTTGCGGTTAAATTCTAAGGATCTATTTAAAATATGTTTAAAGTGCCATTATAATAATTTTTTTCTTTTGTTTGTGTTTGCAAAGGCCATCCCATCTCAGTCCATGGCGACGAAGCTCACCAATGTTTCAGGAAAATTCATGCTGAGTGAATTTTGAACCAAAAATCACTTTCCGAGTGAGGGGGAAGGACTGAGCTTTTGGAGGATGTCCTCACTGCGGGGAAGAGCAGCAGAATTCAGCCGGAGAAAGTCAGACTCACAGCACGGTTCGGGTTGCAGTGGACCTTGAAGCTCGTGTCATTGCAACCCCTTCCAGCAGCCCAGGCTGCTCTGGCAGGCCAGGAAGCCAGTCCCAGTCTGTCCCCATGGCAGCACGTCCTGTTGCTGCAGTGACACAGCCCTGTTGTCACTCCCTGGGTGAGCTCTGGGCCGTGCCAGGCTCAGATCAGGGCAGGACTGGGGCAGTGCCACTCTCCCACGCTGCCCTGGGGAGCTCCCTTCACTTTCTGCCCTGTCTGGGCTCCCAACACAAAGGCTTTGGCAGAGCTGCCCGGGCGGACACAGGGAAGAGCAAAGGGCTGTCCTGGGAGCCTGGGAAGTGCCAGGAACACCGAGTGTACCCCAATATTAGCAGCACCACCCCGGGGAAGTGCAGTTTAAAGCAGAGTAAATAACACACCCATCCCCGCTTGAGCACTCGGATGCTTGCCTAAAAACACAGGCCAGACAAAATTAAGGGAATAAAAAGCAGTTCTGTTTATTGAAGGGCCTTCAGGTACCTTTAGGGCAGACAAAGGCCACCCAAAATGGATGAGGGGTCATGGGTTTGCGCACTTTTTTGGTCCATTTGCATATTGGGAACTGGCAGCACCCAACAAACCAACCCCCTTGTTTCCACCGCTGCTGATGCCTTTGGGGACACCTAAAAGCAGAGGCCAGACCAAATTCAGACAATAAAAATCAGGTGTGTTTACTGAAGGTGTATTCACTTACAATTGGCCCACCCAAAATGGACAAGGGGTCACGGATTTTCACCCTTTTATAAGTTTGGTCCATTTGCATGTCGGGGGTTCATCTTCCAATTACAGCTCCAGCTAATGAAGCCATTCACCCCGAGTTTGCTGCCCCCAAGTCACTTTTGTTTCCATCTCAGGGCCTGAGGCAGTGAGGTGTCCTTGACTGCCAGGCCTGGAGAGGAATTGTTGTGTCTGCCCCAAATGGGAAAGCAGCAGCTCCCACTGGACATGGAGTTTAGAGTTACACACTGAAGAGCTGCAGGGTTACAAATAGATGAGAAATATAAACAGCAGAACCCTGAGGCATCAGGGATGACCTGGACCATGGCACTGAGCTGCCCCTGTCCCTGCAGGGCCCAGGGGCGACAGCAGTGCCGGGCAAGGCCGCGGTTCCTGAGGAGGCGCAGGGGAAGCTCTGCAGGACATATTGGGGGTGAATCTTCCAATTGCAGCTTCAGGAAGCCATTCACCCCAAGTTTGCTGCCCCCAACTCACTTTTGTTTCCATCTCAGGGCCTGAGGCAGTGAGGTGTCCTTGACTGCCAGGCCTGGAGAGGAATTGTTGTGTCTGCCCAAATGGGAAAGCAGCAGCTCCCACTGGACATGGAGTTTAGAGTTACACACTGAAGAGCTGCAGGGTTACAAACAGATGAGAAATATAAAAGCCAAAATCCTGAGGCATCAACTCCGTGTTTACTCCGAGCTCAACATCTTTCTGATTGAGCTCTCAGAGCTCAACATTTACCCCAAACCCACCCACCCACCTTGGCTCCTGCCTGCTGAGCACTGGAATATTCCTGCCCAGGAATATTGACATGCCCAGGAGAAACCAAACCACCCCAACCACGTGAAACATTTCGCCAAAGTGCAGCTGCAAAAAGTATTTTTGCTGGGAGCAGTTGGAGCTCTCAATGACTGCTGAGCCCTGGGCACTTTTAACTCACCTAATCCTTTTTCCTACAACAGCCCCATCTTGGAAGAATCAACCAGGGACTGTGAACATATTTTCCAACTACTTACATTCTTGCCATATATTAATGATACATGGAAATGCGTGGACTACAAATACGGCTTCCTTATGGTTCCTCCAGAGGAAGTTTCCATAGGCACCCAAACATTTGGACGCTTATCCCAGCAGCTGAAATTAGCACAGGATTTTCAAAAAAGACCCTCAGGGTTAGAAGGCTTGATGGGCCTAATTATAAAAGAAAAGAGGCTCCATGTGCTCCCTTAGCAGCAAATCCTGGGTTCATCCAGCTCTGGTTTTAAGGCACTTAAATTAAGAGCAAGGTCATTTCTCCAGACACTGAATAAAGGGGGAGGGACATTTCTTCAGAATATCAATTTTTATTTTATCTAGGATGCAAAATGGGGTCTAAATAGGTAATTTTCAGAACTCGGGGAGCAGTTTCCCATGATGGTTCATCAGTTCTCTGATACCTGCTGCTGATAAAACTCAACGAACTTATTGCAAGTACAAAGTGGGCAAAGAACTTAAATAATTGTTATTCTAAGTAATGGAAATCTGTAAACAGATGAGGGACGGAATGACCACCCAAATAAGGGGAAGTTATCTAACTGAGAAAAAAAATCACTGGGACAAGTGATTTTAGTACCTTTCAGCCCTGAGACTGGCACTGAAATGCAGATTTCAGAGATGCACACGAGGTGATGTGCACTTCAAAAACTGTAAGGGGTTTTCTTTTCTCCTGTTTATCTTTTCTCTTGATTGGGTTTCAGTTTTGGCTTTGCCCAAATCAAGCTAATTATAGCCCAAGGCTGTGAGCTGAGCATGCAAGGCAGGGCTGGCAGCAATTCCAGGGTCAGTTTTGCATCAGAAGTGGTGCAAAAAGCTCAGTGATGAGCCCAGAGTGATTTCATGTCTCTGTCCCCAGCCAAGGCAGAGTCTCTGCTGATATTCCGTCTGGAAAGGGCACAGGCACCAAAAACAGTGAAGAGCTCCACGGCTTTGGCTGCCAAAGATCCCAAGAATTCTCCTCAGTTGATTCATGGACCACTTGTTTCATGAAAGGTTCTTCAGTTTCCCAGTTTTATTGCCCTTGAGAAACAACGCTGAGTAGTTCATTGGGGAATGACTTGTAGAAAGGGCTGAAGTTTCCTAAAGGGGCCTCAGGTTCAGTTGTGCTGAATTTCCCTGGGATAAAACGATCAGGAGAGGCCAGGATTAGACCAGAAGGAGATCTATTGCTTCTGCACTCGGTGATAACTTTGTTATTTATGAGTAATAAAGAGGCAGGAATTTAAATACACATATCTTCAACAAACACCTGTGCGAGCCACCACCAGGTGGGCAGAGGGAGAGCTCCTTTCCAGTTGCCCAGGCACAGCAAATCAGCTCCTTGGTGAGTTCACGCTGCTGGATTTGTCTCTCCCCACCTGGATAAATAGAACTCAGCTGTTCCCAGCCCCACCCAGGCAACCAGGGCTCTCCAGGCCCTGCCATCCCTCTGTGTCACTGCTCTGCCACCTCCAGATGTTCCTTCCCTGCGTTTAAGGCAGATGGGAAAGGGCTTTAGGGTGTCCCCAGGGTTTGATGCAGCCTTGGAAGAAGGAGGAAGAGCAGCATGGTGAATCTGTGTGGAGTTTGTGGAGCTTTTCATTTTGATCTGAATCATGGAATGGTTTGGGTTGGAAGATCGTCCAGTTCCACACCTTCCGCTCTCCCAGCGCGCTCCAAGCCCCATCCAGCCTGGCCTGGGACACTTCCAGGGATCCTGCCCTGATCCAAGTGGGATTGGACTGATTGACTGCTGGGAGCTTGATTTTATTAAAGGTTGAAGAACCAAAAAACTTCCCGGCAAAGTTTTTTAGTCTTGTTTTCCTTTTTCTTCTCTTCCTTCTCTTCTCTGCAGAGGTTCCTTCCCTGTGTTTAAGGCAGATGGGAAAGGGCTTTAGGGTGTCCCCAGGCTTCGATGCAGCCTTGGCCACGTCCCCTGGGCAGAAGGAGGAAGAGCAGCACGGTGAATTCACGTGGAGTTTGTGGAGCTTTTCATTTTGATCTGAATCATGGAATGGTTTGGGTTGGAAGATCATCCAGTTCTGCACCTTCCGCTCTCCCAGCGTGCTCCAAGCCCCATCCAGCCTGGCCTGGGACACTTCCAGGGATCCAGGGGCAGCCACAGCTGCTCTGATCCAAGTGGGATTGGACTGATTGACTGCTGGGAGCTTGATTTTATTAAAAGTTGAAGAACCCAAAAACTTCCCGGCAAAGTTTTTTAGTCTTGTTTTCCTTCTCTTCCTTTTGAGACTTGAGACAAAATACAAAATGTTGCTCTCTGCACTTTTCTCTGAAATTAAATCTCCTTTGGAACACGTCGAGCAAAACAAAGACTGCTCTGTTCCACTTTTAATTGAAAGAGCAATTAAGACATCCAGTCACACACAGCTGACAGCATCTCTCGAAGCTGAGGCCACGATTAATTTAGGAGACTTTGGGGAGCCTTGAGTGTGCCCAAGATGAGCTCCCAATTCCCCTGCAGACCCCTGTGAGCTCTGCTTGCCGGGACAGGCCCACAATTTGTGCGGGGTTTGCATTTTTCCCTTCCTTGAGCTTTCCTTTGAACATTCCTTGCCCTGACCCATCCTCTGACAGCCGTGTCCTTTGGCTTAGCTGGTGGCACTCACCCCTGACACCTCCTTGTCAGAGAGGCTTTTTCCTCCTGGGATGGTTTGCTGACAATTCCCTGCATTGTTGTTTTTATTGAAGTGTCCAGGAATTTGATTTTTACCAAGATAAGAGATCACCTGGCCGAGAGAAGTCACAAAAAAATGTTGTTCTGCCTCAAAGAGAGTGAGCAGGAGAATTTAGGGCGGCGTCAGAGACTTTCCAGAGAACTTTAACCATGGAAAGTTTATGGCTGGATGATCCCTGGAGATCCAAAAGATTTTGATGTTAATAGGAAGAGCAGCTCTGTGAGAGCTCAGTCTGCACCCAGGGGTTTTATCCAAAATTCACCTGCAGCCCAAAAGATAAAATCACATCATAAAAAATCCCCCACACACTTCAAACTAAATTAAATAAATGTCATCAGTGGAGCTGTGTGACATTTTTGGGGACAGCTAGAACCAGTGCAGCGTGATGTGGCAAGAGTGATTTGTATTTCAGTCTCTGAAAAAAAGTTTGAAAAGGATTTTATATCCTGGCTGAAGTAACTCCAGAGATCAAATCCAGGGCCAACCTCTCTGTGAATTACAGAGCTGAGGGACAAACACAAACCTGACTCTTTCAGGGGCTCTTTTCTGTCAATCTGCTTTGATTGGAAGAGATCAGGAAGGAGAGATTTCCTGCTTTAACATCTCACAGAGGAGCTGGGGGAGAAAAACCCCATTTTTTACAAGCACTGTTCAATAATTTCAGTGTTTGGCTGCTTGTCAGTGTCTGTGAGGATCTAAAGGTGTGGCTTTGATTGCTGGAATTTTGCAGATTGAAGATCTTGAGTTCATTTTGTGACCATCTTGGTTCACCTTGGGTTCATTTTGGGAACGTTTTGGCTCATTTTGGGTTCATTTTGTCACCATTTTGGTCCACCTTGGGTGCAGCCCTGGCTGGGCTCTTGTGCTGCCCAAGGTGGATCCATGGAGGAGATGCTTTGAATCAATCCCTGCTTTATTCTGTAACTCTGTCCATGGATGGAAAAGCCCAGCCTGGGGAGGAAGAGATGAGATGAGAGAGCATGGTGAGGCTGGATTTCCATATCTGGGCTGGAATATGGGCAGGGAAAGCCTTGGAATTTGAGGTGGTGAATCCAGGGATTCTCTGCTGGATCTGCCAAACTCCTCGAGCTGCCCTGGAGAGTGAAGGCTCTGAGCAGGGAGCACGCAGGAGCAGTTTTTTGGGAATTTTGATGGCACTATGAGCATACAGCTATTTATGTTCATAGCATCGTGGCTCTTCTGTGTTCAGTTTGGGGTTTGTTTAGGTTGTTTATTAAGTGCCAAAAAGAAGAATTTGAAACACAAGTATAAAGCAAAGACACAAGTTTAAAACGCAAGGATAAAGCCTCAGAAAGAGAAGAGCTGTGGGCAGGGGAACAGTGCCAAGGAATTAATGCAGGAATAAATTGGTGAGCTGAAGAGACAGCGGGATGCAGGATTTGAGGAACGTTTGAAGGAGCTGGGGTTGTTTAGCCTGGAGAAGAGGAGGCTCAGAGGTGACCTTATTGCTCTCTACACCTTCCTGAGGGAGGCTGCAGACAGGTGGGGTTGGTCTCTGACAGAACCAGAGGACACAGACTCCAGCTACGTCAGGGAAGGTACAGGTTGGATATTAGGAAAAAAAAATCACTGAAAGAATAATAAAATCCTGGAATGCCCTTCCCAGGGAGGTGGTGGAATCACCATCTCTGGATGTGTTATAAAAAGACTGGATGTGGCACTTGGTGCTGGAGTCTGAGGCGTTAGGGCACAGGCTGATGATCTTAGAGGTCTCTTCCAACCTCATGATTCTGTGATTCTGCCATTCTGTCATTCTGTGATTCTGCCATTCTGTGATTCTGTGATTCTGTGATTCTGCCATTCTGTGACACACTCTGATTCCCAGGAGAGCCCTGAATTTTGACACGAGGCCATGGAAAAGGCTTCCAAAATTGATGGATAGCCCTGAGATGACGGCTGTGCAGTTGGTTAGAAGTGTGTAACGTCACTTTTCCTGCCAAAATCCAGAGGGCAGAAAGGCAGGGATGGGGCTTGGGATGGAGCTGGAGGGAGAAGTGGGGGGCTGAGTTTGGGGTGGCCCAAAGAGCAGATGTTGGAGTTTGAGGATTTTGGCCTTTCTTGTGCTGACACATGTGTTTAAAAACAGACTGGACATGGCACTTGGTGCTATAGGCTAGCTGAGGTGTTGGGACACAGGTTGGACTCGATCTTAGAGGTCTCTTCCAACCTCATCATTCTGTCATTCTGTCATTCCTGTCACCCAGCTTGCCCTTCTACCTTCTTTTCTGAGCAAATATATTCAGATTAAAGAGCTCTCTGCCATCATCTGCTGCTCGTGCAGGAGGCCACAAGGCTGTGACAATTAAACAGGAACGTTTAATGCAATTCCGATCCCTGACAGCTCCTTAATGCTGCTTATCCTGCCTTTCCTTTCAAGCTTTAGTCATCCTAGATTTCCTTCCAAATGTGAATGAGGTGGCTTAAATCAAAGTGTAAATTATGCTTCCAGTTATTATGTGCTTGCTAATCAGGATGGAAATGAAAAGTTGGTTGTCAAGCAGAGCTCTTTCCCACAATATCCAGGAAAGTATCAGGATTAGGCAATTTAACAACAAAAGGAAACCGGATTGCACCTTGAGGAAGAAAGAAATAACCTGCTAGGCAGGAAGAATGGAGGAACGGGGATTTTTGCCAAATATGCCTTAAAAAAAAATAAATATACAAATAATTAAGAGGGCCTGCGAGTGAAGCTGGTGAGGACAGGCCTGTGATGCTTCCTGTTAGTAAATACAAAGAATGGGCTCTAATGGGGCTCCAGGGGAATGCCACAGCTTGGGAATAGCCTTGGGAAGAAAGACAAACATACCCAGAGGATGCAAGAACGGTGTGAAAAGTGATTCATGGGGGCTCCATGCCATTGCTGATTGTTCGGGCTGCATTGTAGGAAAGCCTTGCTGGAGCTGAACAAAGCCTGTTGATTCCCCAGCCCAGAGGCAGCCCAGGCTGGGGGAACACCTGTGGGGAGAGCCAGCAAGGCTTTCCCTGGATTTCTGCTCCAGGTAGATAATGCTGGGTGTAAATACCCCAGAAGTGTTCGCAGGCTGAACGTGGGGGAAGCTCCAGCCACGGGATTAAGGGAGAAAAGTAGGGGAAGGGCCAGTCCAGGGCAGGCTTGGCTGGAACTGCTCCTGCAGCCTCGAGCTGTGTTTGATGGATCTCCTAAACCGCAGGTGCCAGGAGCTCCCCGGGCCAGATCAACGCTCTCTGATCCCACCCAAATCAGGGGTTTTAAACTCCCTGCTGCCTTCCAGAGAGGGACAGCTCTGGGTTTGCAGGAGCAGCTCTGGGTTTGCGGAGACAGCTCCTAATCCAGGGCAAAACCAGAGTGGAGAGATGAGGAAAATTGTTGTGGTGTTGGGTCTTCAGGATGAGGTGAGAGATGAGGTTTTGACTCCAAGTTCTCAAAAGGTTGATTTATTATTCTATTCTATTCTATTCTATTCTATTCTATTCTATTCTATTCTATTCTAATATATATAGTATATTATAGTATAGTACAGTATATTACAGTATAGTATATTAAAGTATAATAAATTATATCTTATTATATTATATGAAATTATATAATATTATATTAAATTATATATTAAAACTATCCTAAAGAAAGAGAAAGGATACATCTGAAGGCTAGAAAAGAATGATAATAAAAACCCATGGCAGACCACAGAGTCTGACTGGGATTGGTCATTAATTAAAAACAATTCACATGGAACCAAAGATGCACCTGTTGGTCAGCAACCTCCAGACCCCATTCCAAGCAATCAGATAATTATTGTTTACATTTCTTTTCTGAGGCTTCTCAGCTTCTCAGGAGGAAAATCCTAGCAAAGGGATTTTTCATAAAAGATGACAGTGACAGTTCTTGGTGCTTTATAAAAGGGTTCCAGATCTCTTCTAGAACACCACTGGACAAGATCTGTGATGATGCCACAGATTAAAGCTTTCACATTTACTCACCTTGAGCATAAATAAACACCCAGCTAGAATCCCAGGCTGGATTTTGGAAGCTCTCTTTTGTTTGGGATGTTTAGGGAGGCAGAGGACCTGTCTTGGCAAGGAATCCATAAGGAAGGACACAGGCCAGGAGCTGAGGGAACGTTCTCAGGGTGGGAGGGAAGGGATTCAGGATTGTCCCCAAGAGAACAATCTCCTCTGCCCTGTCTGCTCTGATTACCCTGATCCAGCTCATGAAGTTCCTCCTCTTCCTCCTGGGGAAAATCTGTGGGTTTATGTTCCCTGTGACTGAGGCGTTGAGCTGAGGGGTGAGGAATGTTCATCACTCACATTTTATTGCTGTTCTCTGCCCTTCCAACACTTACGCAGAAAAGCAAAACCCTGGGAAGCTGCTGGCAGGAATGATGCCACGGGGACACGTGTGCATTTATGAACCA
The DNA here is from genome assembly GCA_039654755.1 of Calcarius lapponicus. Classification (NCBI taxonomy): domain Eukaryota; kingdom Metazoa; phylum Chordata; class Aves; order Passeriformes; family Fringillidae; genus Calcarius; species Calcarius lapponicus. The sequence continues at coordinate 8,420,029 of CM077479.1, forward strand.
CACAGGAGGGAGCTGAGGAAATCACCCGAAATACACTTGAAATAACCCAGAACTGTAACCCGTGCTTTGGATTCACTTCTCTGCCCAGCCCTTCTAGACGCAGTTGTTGCTCCTGCCTGGAGATTTTAAAATCAAATTAAGGCAGGCAAACAAAAACCACAACCCAAACAAGTCCTGCCCCTTTAGTGCACTTAATTCCCAGCTTGCCCCAAGTTTCTGAAACTTGCTAGGAAATCCAATTGGTAAGAAAATGTGGCCTCTCTCACCCCCCAGCTTCTATTCTCATGCCTCAATTTGAATAACCGATGGAAAAATCCATGGATAGACCAACACCCACCAAGGGGATCCAAGGACCAGTTGCCTTCTCCCCATCTTCCCCTGGCGGGTTCTCAGAAGGGCCCTTTGACCTACAAATATCCCAATATTGGCAGGCTCAGGGCTCAGTTTGGAGAGATCAGTGACATCTGTCCCTCTGGGAAGTCCCATTTTTAGTGCAGCCTCCCCTGCTCCTGCTGGGACAGCTTTGGGAGCAGCTCGGGAGGAGCAGGAATGTCCCATCCCTGAAGGGTCCCCACCTCAGCAGGGGCTGCTGCAATTCAAATGAACCCTCTGAGCACCCTCACTTGCAGGGAGATCCCTTCCCAGTGTCTCTGCCTTGGAACCCTCTGAGCACCCTCACTTGCAGGGTGATTCTTTCCCAGCGTTGCCTTGCTGTCCTGGCACTGGGATCACACTGGGAGAAGCTGGCCAGGCTCATTTTGCAGGGCAGGATTGCTTCTCTCTGAGCCTTTTCCTTCAAAGCCAGGCTGGTGGCCCAGGTGGAGCTCAGAGTGTCCCTCCAAACCCCCAGGGGTGACCCCAAAGTGTCCCAGTGATGCCTCGGGTTCAGCTTTTCTATGTTTCAGGTTCTGTGCTGCTTCAGTGTGTGGGGCTGGGTTCCCATCAGGGGATGCTGAGCTCTGTGCACAGAGCAGGGAGACAAAACAATTCCTGCTCCAGCTGGGCACCAAGGACAAATGATCCCAATCTCAGCCCAGGAGCACAAACCCCGTGGGCTGGAGAGAGAAAAACAAGCAGGGTGGGACTGGATGGGCTAAAGCTGGGATGGGACAATGAACTGCAAGGTGCAAATGGAGCAGAACTGATCCCAGGGAGAGACCCCGTGGGCACTCATTAATTTTGGAACCATTTTGGTTCGTTTGGGGTTCATTCTGTGACCATTTTGGGTCCATCTTGAGTTCATTTTGTGACCATCTTGGTTCATCTTGGGTTCATTTTGTGACCATTTTTGTTCATCTTGGGTGCAGCCCTGGCTGGGCTCTTGTGCTGCCCAAGGTGGATCCATGGAGGAGATGCTTTGAATCAATCCCTGCTTTATTCTGTCACTCAGCCTCTGCTCCAGCTCAGCTTTCTCCAGGCATCCCTGGCACCTCTGGCTCTCCCCCCAAACCCCAGGGCTGAGCCCAAGCTGTCCCAGCACCTCTGGCTCCTTCCCAGTGGTTTGCAGTCACTGCTTTGGCTGATTTCTGTTGTTGCAGCTTCTCTCTTGCTGGGGCAGCTGAATTAAAGCAAATCTATTAAATATTGTGCTCCTTACAATGCCACAGATCAGGGCGTGCATTCCTGGTTTTGGGGAGATTAAAGGATGCTCACAAGTGAGATCCACTCAATCCAAGCTTCTCTCCCTGTTTGGCACAAGGACAATGTGGAACTGGAGACTTTTTATTATGGCTGAGCAGTTTCTCTCCGCTTGGACACTGAAAAACAACTTTGCTGCTTGTTTTTAAAATATTCAATCCTGCCAAAAATTTTATTTCTCTTCCTCAGAGTCTCCTTTGACCCCTGTGATTCCTTTCTGCGCTCTCACTTTTATGAGTGATGTGTTATTATCTTTTCTTGCCTTCCATGATCTGCCCACAGGCCAGAAACCCTCCCCAGAGCTCGGGGCTGCCAGGGCTGACCCCACACAATTAACTCAACCCCGAGCTCTGCTCTGGAGAAGACAGGAATGATAAATACTCCAAAAGAGAAAATCAGAATTAGAGCAGGCAGTGGGCAGGAAAAGCAGCATTGATCAGCTCTCTGATTTACAGAAAAGGGTTGGTTGTGTGTCAACAATGAGCTGATAATCAAAATTTCAAGTTGGCATTTCAGTTTTTAATTCAAAAAAAAGACAAACCAAAGCAACAACTAAACCCACCCCCCGAAAAATAAATAATCAAATTCCAGTTGCTTTCTTACCTAAGATCACTTCCCAGGTGTCCAATACTGGGATTTTCTGGGGGCTGTGACCCTCCAGGTTTTGTCAGATAAAGCAGAAGTCTCTTTTGGCTTTTAGGAAAATGCCCTTTGATAAAAATTTCCAGCATGGACTTTCTCCTTAAAATGAGAAAAAGGGCAGAGCCCCAGCCTGAGGTGGCTGCAGTTTTATTTGGGACGCAGAGCAAGGCAGAAGGAACAGTTCTGGGTTATTTCAGGTGTATTTCAGTGGATTTCCTCAGCTCCCAGGCTGCTGTGCCTCTCCAGGCTCTGTCACACGAGGCAGAATTCTCTTTTGGGGAACAGCTTTTAGGAAAATGACATTTGATAAAAATAAAATGTGGAATTTCTCCTTAAAACTAGGAAGAGGGCAAGCCCAAAATCTGTGTGGCTGCAGCTTTATGTGGGATGCAGAAGAAGGAGCTGTGGATTATCCTGAATTTCAGGTGATTTCCCCAACTCCCAGGGCTGGTTTCGAGTCCCTGCTTTGCTCTCTGCACTCACCTGCTCTGCTCTTTATTTTGATTTTATTGCACGCAATAAAATGCAAAATCTGACAAAATTTTGTGGCAGAGGAAAAGCATTTCCTGGGCAAAACTAAAAATTCAAGGAAAGCAAAACCCATTTGTTGTTGAGTGGCTGTGCCAGGCACCAGGTGATGCAGGGAAGAGTTTATCCCATCCATGGCTCAGGTTTGGAGGTTCCTTGTGCAGCTTGGAAAGGCTGAAAGCAGAGCTTGCTTCCTTCAGCTCAGGCCCTGAATCAATGGGGAAAACACTGAAACTCAGACACAACAACCAAATCCAGCATTTTTGGCTGAAACAACCCCAAGGCATGCTCACCTTGGCCATGTCCATCTTTCCACTTGGACTTTTTATTCCTTTTTAGCCACGGTGTGAACTCTGGGCTGGGAGAACGGGGTATTTTGAACAGGAGCTGTTGCTGTGCTGCCCAAAAGGAGCTGTCCAAGAATAGCCTGCTCCCCAAAATACGAGTTGTCTTCGAGTTCCAAGCCCCAGAAAAGCTCTTTTGCCTGTGGAGCACATGCCAGATGGAAAGTGCCCCCCTGATTTCCTCCAAACGCGCCTGCAGCTGTTCCTGCTTCCCCTTTTCTTTTTTTCCCCTAATGAAATTTTTAGACCTCACCTGTTGACAGAAGCATTATAGGGTTGGGATTTGTGTGTGTGTGAGGGTTTTTTTTTTTTTTATTTTCATCCCTTGTTCTCCTAAAGGAAAATGACTTGAGATGTTTTGGAGCGATGACAGGAGGGCAGGAGCTGTGAAAATACCTTCAGAGGGTGGGAAATCTCAAATAGTGCCCACAATGCAGCGGCTGGCTGGAAAGAGGCTTTGTTTAGAGCTGCTTTTATTTGGGGAGGCAGAAGCTGGAAAGTGCCCAGGTCGTAGGGGGAATACCAAGCATTGAGGCTGGACAGAAATAGAGCCCAGCTTAGGGCACAGGGACACAAATGGAGCCCGAGGGCTGACCCAGATCCCGGTTATTAAGGGTAAATACATCTTGACAAGGTTGGGGATTAGCTGGAGGTGCTGACGCAGGGCAGGCTCTGGCTGCACTCTGGGCCAAGCAAAGTTGAGGCTGCAACCCGGGGCTGCCTCACAGCAGCTGGTTTTTCATTTAAAAAAAAGAAAAAAAATCCAAAGAAAGCTCAAAAAACAATAAATCTCTGTTTTGCCATCAGGGGAAATTGATGCAGCAAAACCTGGTGATAAAGCTGGGTTGTTTATTATTATTATTATTGCATATTTTATTATATTGTATATATGTTGTACATATAGATGTACAATATATATACAATATAATAAAATGTATGCATTATATATAAATATGTATGTCTTAAAATATAATATATGTTATTATATATAATATATATTATATATTAATATGTTAATATACATTAATATACATTATATATTATATATTATTTATATAATATATTTGTACTAATCTATTAATACATATTAATGTATATTAAGATATGGTTTTTATATATGTATGATATATAAATATCATATATTAATATATATTATTAATATATATTAATATAGGTATCATGTAAATATATATGTATTATAGCATATATATTTATATATTGCTATATATTATATTGCATATTATATTATATTGCATATTATATTATATTGCATATTATATATTGTATTATACTGTATTTATATTTGTTGTTGCTATTATTAGTAGAATTATTGTTATTTAATTTATTGTTTTTTAATCCTCCCAACCCAAAGGATTGGCTCAAGTCCAACCTCGCACACAGCAGGAGGAGCACCGAGCCTGGCTCTGCGCTCACATCCCTCAGAAATGATTTTCAAACCATCCAGGTGGGATGGTTTGAAATTTAACGCTAAAACCCTAACCCTAGGCTTAGGGTTTTAGGGTTCGGGTTTTAGCGTTAAATTTCAAATGTAGCCACGTCAGGGGTGGCTCGTGGCTGTGTGGCAGCCCCGAGTGTCACCTTGGGGTCACCTTGGGCACTGCCAGCCCTGTCTGCGCGGGGCTTAGCGGAGCTGCGCGTCTGCTGATGCTCTTAAGGGTGACCCGGAGAGAGGCAGGGCTTGGAGGAGGACACAACATTCTCATTCGTGGCTTTAAATCCCTGAGAACGGCCTGAATGGGCTGATAAAAAAATGAGGGGTTAAGGAAGCAGGTGGGAAATGATTCTCAGGGGAGGAGGTGATTGTGGCTGAGCTGAGCTGAACCCTCTCCTGGTTTGACGGCTCTGCCTGAGTGTGTTTAGGAGAAAATATTCCTGCTCAGCTGCTCTTTGGGACACTTAACTTTCATTGTAGTACTTGCACAGGTAAAAGGTGTGGAAGAGGTTTTACAGCAATTTCTGTGAGCCAGAGAGGAGTTGGATCAGAGGATCCATGCTTACCCCTTGAAGGAATTTCCTGCCAAGGTTGTTGACACAGAAACCAAGAAAGAAAGGAGAAATAAGAGAAACCTGCAGCTGCCTGTTCCAATGAGTGCTTGGTTTGTCTTTCCTGACCAATGAGTAAAGTGTAAACTTGTGAGCTTGGTAAGAATGGATAAAAAACATGCATGCTGGAATAAAACCAGCTTTGAAGCTTTGAAGCAGGTGGGAAATGATTCTCAGGGGAGGAGGTGGTTGTGGCTGAGCTGAGCTGACCCCTCTCCTGGTTGGTGGCTCTGCCTGAGTGCATTTAGGAGAAAATATTCCTGCTCTTTGGGAAACTTAATTTTCATTGTAGTGCTTGCACAGGTAAAAGGTGTGGAAGAGGTTTCACAGCAGTTTCTTTGAGCCAGAGAGGAGTTTGATCAGAGGATCCATGTTCCCCCTTGAAGGAATTTCCTACCAAGGTCGTTGACACAGAAACCAAGAAAGAAATAGAAATAAGAGAAACCTGCAGCTGCCTGTTCCAATGAGCACTTGGTTTGTCTCTGTGACCAATGAGTAAAGTGCAAACTTCTGAGTTTGGTAAGAATGGATAAAAAACATGCATGCTGGAATAAAACCAGGTTTGAAGCCTTCTGAAAAGGGAGTGTTGCTTTGTATTGTGACTGTCTCAACCTTTTTATCAACCAACCCCAATCTCCCTCCTTGGGGTCACTCTCATCCCAATTCCCAAAGCTGAATTTGTAGCAGCAATGCAGAGGTAACACAGCTCCTCCCCAAGGTTTCCTCCATTGCTCTTTCCTTGATTTTCCTCTTTGTTCCCAAACCTCCTGCAGGATTTGGCCCTGTGGCTTCCAAGCTGTTAGGATTTTAAATTGCTGATAGACACAGCTTGGGGCATTTGAAATGGGACTCCTGAGCTGTCCCCTGAAGTCTGGGAGTCCCTGTGTGCCCAGGGATGGTCTGGACCCAGAGCTGTTTCCATCCCCACAAACAGAGGGGATTTTCCCAGCACACTGAGCAGGAAATTTTTGCTGCAGCTTCCCTTGAACAGACAAAGGGAAAATCACCAACAACCCCAGCAGCAGCTCCTGCTCCTCCAGCACCCAGAACAAACAGGGCTCTGCTCCATTGTTCCATCTGTTTCTATAGCCCTGGCTAGAAAAATATAGCCAGGTTTAAAATGGTTTTTAAATTATTTGGAAAGCCCAGAGCCAGGCTTTGATAATAATAATAATAATAATAATAATAATAATAATCCATCCTTCTTTTGGCTCTTTTGGGGGAGTGGTTGTTGTTGTTGTTTCCGTTCTGAGTCAGCTTCCTGTGTTTACTGCGCTGGGCTCACTCCTGGTGTTCCTGCTTTTCCCAGCTGCAGAGCTCCAGGAAGGTGTCCCCAGCTCTTCCTGTGCCTTTCCAAAGGACATCCCGGGAAAGCAGGTGGGGCCGGGCAGGGATCGGGAGCCTCCTGCTCCCTCCATCAGCTCCATAAAAACCCTTTGTAAATAAAAGAGTTCTGCGGTTTCCTGGAAAAAGACTCAAAGTCCTCTCAGCAGCGCCGGGGAGGTTCTCCATGGAGGCAGCTCTGTCACCCTGTTTTTTTAAGATTCTCTAAGCCTTCTGATGTTGACATTCTTGTAGGGAACTTTCTCACACACTTTCTGTAAACAGCTCGTTGTTTTTCATCCCTTTATGGAGGAGGAGAGAGTTGATGGACTGTTGGTTTGACCAGTGTCATTGGAGAGGTGTCACTGTCACCCTCCAATCCACTGTCACCTTTGGAGAACTATAAAGGTCGGAGTCAGAAAAATAAATTTCCCTTTTGTCTTTCACCTTGAGAACGGTGGTGAGTTCGTGTTCTTTCGTGTCCTATAGCGACACAGCTCTGCTTTGTTGTGTGCAGCACCTGCTGCTCCCAGCCTGGCCTGGCCTGCCTCAGGAGGGCTCATCCCAAGCCCTGGCGCATCCCAGTGACGCAGGCTGTTTATTTACAGCACGAACGGGAACGGGGTCATTCTTGATCAGTGTCACGAACTTTATTTTTCCAGCATCAGTCTCATTGTTACAACAATGCAGCAAAAGATGCTGACAGTTCCCTGATCAGAATGCTAAAGGTGCTTAGCATTACAGCATAACATAAAACAAGAGAAGTCTCAGTTTCAACTAATCACAGAAAGCAAAAGCATACTGACAGAAGTTTTTCTCTAATGGCTTGAGGCCTACATAGCTTTCGGCTAAAACAATAGCAGTTTTCTTTTCAACACAATGCTTCGTTCACAGAAGACAGAGCACAAAACTCTATTCATATTTAACCTTCTAAATGTATACTTAAGATATACTTTTTGCAACCTAGAAAAGCAATTCAACATAGGCCTACTGTTTTATTTCTCACATCTCAAAAGCTGCTGAGAACTTTTTCTGCTAGCTTAGCATTTCACTGTCTTTCATTGCTCTCGGGCCTGCTTTGTTCAGAGCTTTCTCAAAAAACCCCCAAACCTATGGACTCCAACACTCAGAGCTCCTTGGAGCAGCCAGCAGGGTTTGTCTGCTGTGGGTTCATCCCCTCCCAGGTGTTTTTCATCCTTTTGCGTCCAACAAACCGCGGGTGTGACATTGCTGGGACGGGCACTAAAGGCAGGAGGGGCTTCCTCCATGCCAGAGGTGCCTGGGGTCAATCAGAGGATGGTTTGGGTTGAAAGAGACATTAAACAGAATTTACTTTAAATATCATTTACTTCAAACAGCATTGAATCCATCCCCTGAGCTGTGAGCAGAGACAGCTTCAGCTGGGTCAGATCAGAGCCATGTCCTGCCTAAATCTGAATATTTCCAGGGATGTGTCAGGAAAATTCATCCACAAACACCAGAGGTTGCTGTCCAAAAAGGAGACAGAGGAGTCCTGTAACTATTCAATAAAGGGAGAGGCCATGGGGCATTCCCCTGAGGTCTCTCCAAGTTTTGGAGGATGCAGCCTTCTGTTTATCCCAATTTCCCTGCCACATCTCCCTTCTCTCTTTCCCTGTTTCTAAGGTACTTGAGGGGTTCAGACTTCCCAAAACACCTGATACCAGAGATTCCCCTCTAATGTACAACCCTCCCTTTTAATTTCTAATTCTTGTGGAATTTAGGGGTTTTTCTTCCCCATTGCTTCTTTCATCTTTCAATATCTAATTTCATTTATCAGCAAACCTAAAGTTTATTTGTAAAATCAAATCTCCTTTTCCATCCATCAATCAGTGGAATCCCTCCCATTGTTTATTTATCTCCCAGCGCTGGTTTTATCTCCCAGCAGAGCCACAGCTGGTGTGGAAAGACAAATCTGCCATTCCTCTCAGATGCAAGAGGGTCTGATGATGAGGATGGTGATGATGATGATGATGATGATGACCTCCTTTTTGTCCCAATTTCCCTTCTCTCTTTCCCCATTTCTGAGGTACTTGAGAGGTTCAGACTTCCCAAAACACCTGATACCAGAGATTCCCCCCTAATGTATAACCCTCCCTTTTAATTTCTAATTCTTGTGGAATTTAGGGGTTTTTCCCCATTGTTTCTTTCATCTTCCAAATCCAATTCCATTTATCAGCAAACCTAAAGCTTATTTGTAAAAGCAAATATCCTTTTCCATCCATCAATCAGTGGAATCCTTCCCATTGTTTATTTATCTGCCAGCGCTGGTTTTATCTCCCAGCAGAGCCACAGCTGGTGTGGAAAGACAGATCTGCCATTCCTCCACAGCTTCTCTGGGTGACCTGTGCCAGTGTTCACCACCCTCATGGCACAACCTCCTTCCTGAAACCTCATCTGAACCCCCTCAAATCCATCCCCCTCCCCACACACATCCCAGCACCCTCCCACCCTTATCTCCCCCTTATCAGCACCACCAGGGCAGTGCTGATGGGGCCACACTGGAAACTTTGTCCCCAAGATTTTCCTGATTTCCTGCGCTGCCCTGGCTGGGCAGAACTCCTGCCAGGCTTTATTTAAAGGATGCAGAAGCGCTTTTGGAGGAGGGGAAGAAAAGAGCAGTTTGCATTGTGTGTGCTGGGGGAGCAGCACCACCTCCCACCCACGGCCACCTCCGGCTGACAGCTGGGGAAGGCACTGCAGAGCTGGGGGCTGAGATGCCATCCTTGGCTGCCATCCTGCTGCCAATGTTTTCTTCCCAGTTAAAATCTCTCCTCCTCAAACGTAAGCACGCTCGTTTTAATGTTTTTTAACAGGGGAGAGAATATTTCCAGGAAAATTAACCCTAAAATCCAAAATGGATTTCATGGAACTGCTGTAGGAATGCTTTCACCTCCAGAGCTTAACCCAACTTGTACCAGCAAAATTTTATTTTTAAATTAAATTATTATTATTATTACTACTACTACTACTAATAATAATAATAATAATAACAATGGTGCTCCCAGGCACGGGGTGGGATTGTTGGGGTGTCCTGTGCAGGGCAGGTGGGAGGGAGGATGGCACTGCCGCTCCTTGGCAGAGCTGGCGGCTGAGATTGCCATCCTTGGCTGCCATCCTGCTGCCAACGTTTTCTTCCCAGTTAAAATTTTTCCTCCTCAAACGTAAGCACACTCGTTTTAATGTTTTTTAACAGGGGAGCGAATATTTCCAGGAAAATTAACCCTAAAATCCAAAATGGATTTCATGGAACTGCATTCATTAAATGCTCTTAAATGCCACTCAAATTTTATTTTCCTGCACCACGTGTAAATTAAATTATTTAAATGGCACCCAAAGTGAAATTTCCCTGATTTTCCTGTGTTTTTGGAGGGTGTGAAGCAGCAGCAGCAGCAGCAGCAGTGTTAAAGTGCTGCCTCACAGGAGGGGACGGGAGGGATGGGAATCATCCAACAAAACCAGGAAAGAGGGAGAGGAAGGGCACAGCAGCGAAGGACAGGAAGGTGGAGATGACAAACAAGGAGAGCAGGAGAAGGATGGACCCATCCCAGGGAAAAGCTCCCAGCAGCAGCTCCAGACTGTCCTCAGTGAGAGATGGGGCAGCAGGAAAAGGAGAAAAATGACACGAGGGCCTTCCTTAGGGAAAAAAAAAAATATTTCACTCTAAAAACCTGAAAATCCAAAGATTTTGCTGCAGAACTGAGAGGGAAAGAAGCAGAAAGTTTTTGTGAGACACCAGGGCTTGTTCTCCCCTCCACCCACAGGTATTTGGGGCTCTGAGCCTTCTGGGCCTCCCAGGCTTTTCTTCTTCTCTTGCTGACAGCCAGGAATTCAGCAAATACACAAGATGTCACATTAGTGAAGGTTTTGCTTTATCTTTTTGGCCGTGTTTTTGTTTCTTTTTTCGACTGTTTCATCCAAAGTGGCCAGGGAGGGCAGCCAGGTGACAGAGGGAGCGAGACAAATGCCTTTGGTCGCTTATCAGAATCTCATAACTGAGCAATCTCCTTCTCACAGAAACATTTCAGGGCTGGGCAGTCGGGCTTTGCAGGGAATTAAAGAAATTGCTGATTTTGCAGGATGAACTCTGAATGCAAAGTGCAGCCTGAGAGAGAGATTTGGATTTTTCTGAGGAGAAAACAGAAGGTGAAAAGCTGAATTCTCTGAATACATTTACCTGTTGAGAGATTTCTCTTTCCCTTTGAGATCCAGGTTGGGACTAGATTTTCAGCAGAGCAATGACATCCAGATTCTTTCTCATCTTTAATGGCTACAATTACTGATTTTTTTTAATTAATTACTCACAAATCCACAGGTCTGGGACCCCTGTGCATTGTCCTTGGCTCAGACCCACAGAAAACAATGGCTGCAATCCCATACATGCTCTGGCACTCACTCAATATCCAGCACATTCATTTATGCTAAATTTACTCCTGTTTTCAATATTTCCAGCGTGCCCTAACCCTCCTGACCTACAATCTGCTGTAAATCCCTTTTACTACTCCCTGACATGTGGCTTTATAAATCAGGAGGGGCACTGAGGTGATCCTGGAGCCCAGCCCGGGGCTGGGGCTGCGTTTGGAAGGTCAGGATTCACGGTGGGCACACTTTGCACATGGCTCAATCTCTGACCTCCAAACCAAAAGGAAACCCAGGCTCCTGCTCCCTTTATCCCTTTAAAATGCACCAACTTTTATCACTTTATTTCTCAGCTCTCTGAGCTGCTCATTCCTCAGAGCCCACACCTTGGAGAGATCTGCCACCAGCACTGCTCTGAAACCCAGAGGTGCAGAGATCCAGCTGCTCCCCAAAGCTCTTCCCAGAGCAGGGAGAGGCTCCAGACATTTTCCTGCCACTTGTGGAAAGCTCAGCTATTTTGCTGTAACTGGAGCAGAGCTGTGGCCCTGTGTCCCTCAGCGACAGTTTTGTATGGAAATGCTCGGCCAAATCTCCTGGGGATTTGGGGTGAAATGGGAGAATTCAGCTTCCTGCTGGGATCAGGGGAAAGGTCCCTGTCAGCTGCCCTGGAGTTTGTTCTGGTGACATTTCTGGGTGTCATCCTGGGTTTCTTCTTCATGCTTCTTATTCCTTCTTCTTCATGGGTTTGGGGGGCATTTTGTAATTGGGTGGAAAACACCTCATTGGGGGCTCTTTGGGATCAGTTATTGGGTTAAAAGGGAAATAATCCAGGTGTCAGTTCTTAATTGGATAGTTTAGTCTTAAAAGACCTTGGAACAAGAGATTGTGGCCATTTTGTGCCTTCTAATGAAAAGCTGCCCAACTCACAGTAGTGAGATTGTTTTACTGATGAGAAACAATAAACATTTGAGTTCAAACATGAATTACTGTCTCAAGTGCCTTCAACCCAGACCCAGAGAAACCCACAGCTGGTATTGCCACACTTCTTCCTCATGGGTTTGGGTGGCATCTTGTAATTGGGCAGAAAAGTCCCCATTGCAGCTCTGTGGGATCAGTTACTGGGTTAAAAAGGAAACAATCCAGGTGTCAGTTCTTAATTGGATACTTTAGTCTTAAAAGACCTTGGAACAAGAGATTGTTGGCCATTTTGTGCCTTCTAATGAAAAGCTGCTGAACTCACAGTAGTGAGCTGGGCAGCTTTTCATTAGAAGGCCCAAAATGGCCAGCAATTTCTTGGTATAAAATTTCCTTATTTAATTTCTTTTACTGATAAGAAATAATAAACCCTTGAGTCCAAACATGAATTACTGCCTCAAGTGCCTTCAATCCAGACCCAGAGAAACCCACAACTGCTACCACCACACTTCTTCCTCACGGCTTTGGGTGGCATTTGGTAATTGGGTGGAAAAGTCCTCATTGGGGGGATCTTTAGGATCAGTTATTGTGTTAAAAAGGGAAATAATCCAGGTGTCAGTTCTTAATTGGAGAGTTTAGCTTTAAAAGACCTTGGGACAAGAGATTGTGGCCATTTTGTGCCTTCTAATGAAAAGCTGCAGAACTCACAGTTTTACTGATCAGAAATAATAAACACCTGAGTCTGAACATGAATTACTGCCTCAAGTGCCTTCAATCGAGACCCAGAGAAACCCACAACTGCTACCACCACACTTCTTCCTCATGGCTTTGGGTGGCATTAGGTAATTGGGTGGAAAAGTCCTCATTGGGGGCTCTTTGGGATCAGTTATTGGGTTAAAAAGGGAAATAATCCAGGTGTCAGTTCTTAATTGGATAGCTTAGATTTAAAAGACCTTGGGACAAGAAATTGTGGCCATTTTGTGCCTTCTAATGAAAAGCTGCAGAACTCACAGTTTTACTGATAAGAAATAATAAACACCTGAGTTTGAACACGAATGACTGTCTCCAGTGCCTTCAATACAGACCCAGAGAAACCCACAACTGGAACCACCACACTTTTTCCTCATGGGTTTGGGTGGCATTTTGTAATTGGGCAGAAAAGTCCCCCATTGTGTGATCTTTGGGATCAGTTATTGGGTTAAAAGGGAAATAATCCAGGTGTCAGTTCTTAATTGGATAGTTTAGCTTTAAAAGACCTTGGGACAAGAGATTGTTGGCCATTTTTGTGGTGCTTTTCCAGCGCGCCGAGCCTGGTGTGGACAGCGCGCAAAACTCTAGATAAGATAACAATAAACAAGAACCTGAAGACCAAAAAAGATCCAGTGGGTCTCTTTCCTGACACAAAGCCACTCCCCTGACAGGGGAGCCCCAGAGAGGGCCCAGCCTGAGTCCCAGAGGTTGGGGAAATCAGCCACAGGTACCCTGACAAGAAGAGAAGTTTATTTTCTGACTCCAGCATTTATAGATTTCAAGTGACCATGGGTTGGAGGGTGACAGTGCCACCTCTACAATTCTTATTCACTCTCCACAGGCAAGAACGGTGAAATTTCACATTTTTCCTGAAGAAATCCAAGGGCAATGTTCTCTGGAAGTTGGTTTGAATGGTGGGACCAGCTCCCACGGGGATTTCTGGGGTTTGTGGAGGCACCTGCAGCAGGGAATGGAGCAGGGGGTGGCAGTTCCAAGAAAAGAGCTCGGGAACAAAGAGGGGAAGCAGAACTGCAGAGCTCTGACAGTGCCTTGGACTGGGGCTGGGAAGTCATCCATAACCCTGGAGCCATTGTCTGAGCCCTGGCAGGGTTTGTGCCTGTGCTTTCCATGGAAAAGATCCTCAAATTAGTCAAAATATTAATATTACAAAATATTTATTGTTGTTATTGTTATTATTAATGTTATCATTGTGTAATTATTGTTATTTTTTATTTTATTTTTATTATTTCCTAATATTATTACTAGGAAATATTTAGTATTTTATTAGCCCCAGTCCAGTGCCTTGGGCTGGGGCTAATAAAATATTAAATATTCCTTGGACTATTATACTATTAAATATTATGATATTTAATTATATTATAATATGAACTGCTATAACATTACACATTATATAATATGTGTAATATTAAATATTATATATTATATAGTATTAAATATTCCTTGGACTATTTAGCCCCAGTCCAGTGCCTTGGGCTGGGGCTGGGAAGTCATCCATAATCCATCTATTTTATTTTATTTTATTTTATTATTTTATTTTATTTTTTATTATTTCCTACTATTATTTCTAGGAAATATTTACTATTTCCTATTCCTAATGACACTGGGATTTAATTCCTCCTCACTTAATTCTTGCAGTGCCAAGGGAAAGAAGATCCCAAAGCTGGCAGCTCGTGGTCCACAACCTCTCCATAGAAATCTGCATTCCTGCAGGGAATTTGGGAAGGTTTTTCTTCTCCAAGCACAGGTTCATATCGAGACAAGTCCCTGAAGGTGGAAATCCAGGCAGCTCCTGGGGAAGGCATTTTTCAGGAATGCTGCCAACCTGTATCTACTGGCCCTGGCTGAGCAGGGGATTCCTTGACAGACACTTGGGAGGGTGTTTTAATTAACATTTCAAGAAAAGCAAGGGGAAGAATGATTCTACAGCTTCTCAAAGGTCAGGAGGTGCTCAGACATCAGAGAATTGGATGGAGGGCAAGAGCCTAAAGAGACAGAGAGCTGTCACAGCTCTTGGGCAGCACAGCCCCTCAGAGGAGTTATTTTCTTTCTGTTAGAGGTGAAATGGAGCTATCAGAGAATGAATCTCCTGCTCAGACACGCTCCAGAGAAAAGGCAGAGCTGGAGGGAGGTGCTGCTCTTCAGAGGGGCTCTGCTGCCCTGGGCCAAAGGGATGAGGGTGATTAAAACAAAGAGTTGTGTCATTATTTCGTAACTTGTAACGTCATTAAATCCCCCACAAATGGACGCGGTCTCTTTTCATAGAGACGTGGAAAAGTGGGAAAGGCTGGCCAGATTATTCTGTGCCAGGCACAGCGCAGGGCACCTCCCATCTTCTGGCACAGAAGAGATAAAAGGTGAAATTTGCAGCAGGCAAAGCTTTTCTACTCCAGTTCTGGTCCTTCCCCATGCAGAGCCCATCAGCCGCGCTGAGCTCACTCAGGGCTCCCCACTGCGCTTCACTTGAATTCTCAAACTGCTCAACTCAGACTTTTGTTTTGAGCTGGGACCCCCACATCCAGCTGGGTTTGTGTGAAAGAGGTGCTTTTACCCCTGGGAATCTCATTTATCTGACTGAACTTACCTCAAAGCCTGCACATCAAGAAATGACCACGTCTTACTGTGCACAAAAAATGCCTCACACCAAAATCTGAGCATGCCTGCAATTATGAAATCCCCCAAGAGTGCTCCTATTAATGGGGTTGTGCCAAACAAACAGCTCCTCAGCAGCAAAAATTGCAAAAAATACATTACAAGTCAATTTATATAAAAAATAAAACCTCTTTCATGCTGTTTCAGTGACAAAAAAGGCATCACAAAGCTTTCTCAAATTTTAAAATCATTTTAGGCAAGCTTACATTAGATACAAGGTGGGAATAATAATAAGGCAACGCTATTAAGTGTGAATTTTTTAGGAGTGGTTGTGGGAGATGCTGGGAGCTGAACGATGAGCCCACTGGAAGGGCAAAATTGAACCCAGCTCCAAACTCTCACAGAGAGCCTGAACACCTACAGGAAGGAATTTTTAGGAAGCAAAGATGTGACAAGAGACTTTCGACAGCTCAAATGCTCTTTCAAGTGCTGAAAATAGATAATTTCCCCCATCCCAGGCAGGGTGGGAAGGGTTCTCAGCTAAAATGTGGAGTTTGCTGCTGTCTGTGGCTGGAGGTGACACAAAGGTTGCAGGACAAGAATAGAGTGGGATTAGCTGAGCTCTAATCCCACCGGTGCCGTGGTGGCTTCACCTACGGGGAGCCTTGCGCTGCTCCAGGGAAACGTTTTAAACCTGCCCTCCCAAGCCTGATTGATCCCCTCTATCTCCTTTTCTACATCACAACCAGCATCAGGAACTGTTTGAGTTGTTCCATTTAACAGGGCTGAGGAGGGATCCTGGAGGGAGAGCGAGCCCCAGGCCGAGTGTGGAGCTCGTGCTCGGATCCTGCTGCATCCCAGCGCTTGGATGGGGATAAATGGTGCTGGAAACATCCCAAAATGCCAGCAGAACAGCACTGCTGGCCCATCAGAATAGAAATGATTCCCACCTCTGCAGTGCCTCGTGGGTTTATAGTTAATAAATTCAGGTTTCACAGGCAGGCAGAGCCCCAGGGAAGGAGAGGAGCTCTGGAGAGCACCAACTATTCCAGTAAATCGGAGAAGGGAAGCAGTGCCATTCCCACGGAGAAACAAACGGGAGCTGCGAGCTGCCTGCCTGCTGGGTGGCCAGGGCGAGCACTGATGCCATGACCCAGAGGCCCTGGAAAAGCAGAATCCTCAGGATTTCACTGCACGGCTCTCCAGAGCACGAAACAATCGGGCAGGGTGGAGGCGGCTCCGGAGCAGGCATAAATCTTTCTTCCCTCGGCTCGAATCTCACGCTGATAGCAGAGTTTCTTATCAGCCTCTGATGGCAAGGAACGAGGATCTAGATAAAGTTGTTTTATTCCAGTCAGGTATGGCATGATGTGAGAAAACACGCTGGGAGACCAGATGTTCCCGAGCTGGCCACCGCAGGCGCTTGCTCGGGAGCAGGAAAAACGATTTTCCTCCTTTTCCCTGGCCTTGCTTGGCCTGTTGTTATTTCCTACAAGCACCTCGGTGTTTTCCTCCATCAGCTGGAGCAGAGCCCAGGTCCTCCCCTCTCCTGCTGCATCTGTTTTCAAAGCAGTTTTTGAGAGCTCTCCACACAAAAGTGAAAAATCCTCCTCGGGATGCCGGGAAACGCTGGGCTGAGGATGATGAAGGGAATTTAGGAACGTTCTTGGTGATCCCTTTGGATAACCTTACAGAGGATGGTGTTGAGGTAAATTTATCTCCTGTATATCAGGGAATCCACCTGGATTTTGCAAATCCCTGGACACCAGAGCAGTGGGAAATGGACAATGAATTTTCTTCAAGTTTGAGAGGAGTTGGCAGCACGGGGGGGGGAGCTTTTTGGTCTCTCCCCAAATTCATCTTTTCCATGGGAGATTCACAGGCAAAACAGGACAGATTTTATGGGTGACTTTGTTCTTTCAGGGTTTGTTTAAGGAGGTTGGGTTTTTTTCCCAGTTCATAAGATTCAAGAGCAAAAACCCAATCTGAAGTGTTCTTTGATTTTGATTAAATGTTGACTCTATTAATTAAAAAAAAAGAACGAGCAGAGCTGCACAGCCTCATCTGTCTGCAAAGCATTTGTAGTCTCCAAACATAACAGGAGATAATCAAATGTCTACATAATCATCTCTTTTAACCTTTGGAAGAGGAATTTTTTTCCAGCCTGGAAAAAAATGTTCCAACCTGGAATATGTTTTCCTGTACCTGAAGCAATCAGCAATGGCAGGACTCAGCAGAGAGGAACAAAAATAAAAAAAAATAAAAACACTGTTGGAAAGCCCTTCATTAACCAATCTGAAATGAAAGCATTCAATCTTAATCCTGTCACCAGGGTTCCCTAATTAAGGCAGTGGGCAGATTTATGAGGTTTCTATTTTTACCGCCGGCCCGGCGCGCTCGGTGCCGCGGAAGTGACGCCAGGGCTGGCCGGATCCAACGGGAATTGTGTTTAAATTATCCCAGGAGAACTCCCCTGTTCTCCAGCTCCCACAGCACCTCCCGGCTTCCAGCAGAGAGCCTCAGCAGGGCTCCAAGGGATTCACACGGGCCCGAGCTGCAGCCTTGCTTTCCTTTCGTGTTTCACCTTTCCGCGTCTTTTCCGCGTGAAATCCGATCCTCTGCAGGCCCCGTGCGAGGCAGTGGGGGTGAAGCTCCTTCCTGGTCAGGCTGGAACAAGTTTTAGAGGTTCCTATAAAGTCATCAGGCATCACTCACATTGCTTGCAGTGGTGACAGAAATTGGACAAATGGGATCAGGAAGGAGAGGATGGGAGCGCGGGGGCCACCTGTAAATGGATGAAAAGTGAATTTAGATGACAACAGGCAGGGAATTTGGAGGAGAGCCATCCCTTCTTCCCTTTGGTAATGTTGGCACCACTTCTGTGCCTACCACAGCATTTTTTGGAGAAACTTCCTCACAAACAACTTGTTGGGACAATGAGGGACCTTCCATGAAACAGCCTCAGCCCCTTCCTTCCCCCTCTGTTTGGAATTGTCTTCAGTGATGCTGCTGGGGGAAAAGAGGAGATGGGAAAAGTCCAAATTTCAAATTCAATTCCTCCAGCAAGTGACAATCTTCAATTCAAAAAGGCAAAGAATCACCCCAAAAATCACCCCAAAAATCACACAAACCCAAAACCAACAAAAGAAACCATTAATCCAATTTCCAGAAGACAAAAATCCAAGCTCTGAGTGCTTTCAGGATTTTGTTCTCACCGTGTATTGATGGAAAGCTTTTAGCTTTACCCCTATATTTAGCATTGCAATAAATGTTCTGCATCCCCACGCTGCCATCACTGCTCATTTAAAAGCTTAAATAGCTGAATTTATGACAGGTTTTCTTTCTGATGCCGCTGTTTTCATGCTCATGAATTATAGATCCAGCTCTAGAGAGAGAGCTGGTGTCAGAGTAAAACTGATCACTCATCTTTATGGAGAGAAAAAATAAGATAGGAAGAGGCTCTGTGACAATGGACAAATTTATTGGCTGTGGGGGGAAAGAGTCGTTTGTGGAATCTGTCAGATTTTGCCTTTTTCATTAGGAGGGGAGGAGCAGGAATTTGATTTCTGCCAGCAGCCCAGAGAGCAGGATAAATGAATCCCTGTCCCAGGCCAGATCCCCGTTCCCTTTTCCAGCAGGGATGACCCCTCACTTCACTTTCATTTATCAGCACCCCTCCCAAACCAAGCATTTCTTTGTGGGTTCTGACCTGGCCACTCTCCACTGCCAGAATTCCACATTTTCCTGCTGCTGACCAGCACTTCCCCGCTGCGGCTCCACTCCTCCTTCCAGGGGACTCTGCTAGCAAGGAATTCCTCTCCTGGAATTCCTTCCCTCCTCCCGTCAGCTGTGCTGGGAGAAGTGGGCAGATTTTTGCAGATTTTTTGCACATTGAGTCTCACACCATGTTGAGGAAGAATAAAATATTGAAGTTATTTTTGCTGTGAAGTTTGCAGAACAAAAATGCTGTCAGCTGTCTAGAAGTTGCCTTGTGCCTTGTTCTCTGCACTTCCACAAGATGGATTTTTGTCTCTTCAAAATGAAATTTGTGAATGGCACGGGGGGTTTGCTGTGCTGAATGCGTTTGTGCTTCCTCATTCTCTCCTCTTACGCAAGGAATTTTGCCAGATTCTCCTTTTTGCTCTCTCCATCTCTTCCAAACCCCCCACCCCACATTAACTGACAGCCTTTCATGTCCACACTCTGGCAATTTCTCCTTCATTCCAGGAGGGAGGAATGCACAGGCCAGATAGTCCAACATAGCTTTGCAAAGACTTTAAGCTGCTTTTCCTCTCATCAAACCAGCCCAAAATAAATGTATCCCACACCTATAGCCTGAAAAATTTTTACAAGGCAAGGCTCTCATGGAGAAATATAAATCTCAGTGGGGAGAAGAATGCAAAGCAATAAAGTTGTGTATACAGCTGGGGGCAGAGGGATGAAGGGCTGGCAGATGAGCTGTTTTCCAGTTGTTTCCTCACCCAAAAACCGTCCTCTTCATCAAAGCCTGAGCCACTTCCAGGAACAGAGTTTATCCCAGGGCCTGCTCCTGACAGAAGGAGCTTTGCCAGCCTGACCTTCTCCCTAAATCCACTCAGCGTGGCCTGGAAAGTTTTACATTTTTTTTTCTTGCTGTTTCATTCTGTTCTGTCACTTTTAGGGCAAGAGAATTATCCCCACTGAACGATCAAAGAAATGCAATGAAGAGCGGGGGGAAAAGAGGGAATGAAAGCAGCTGGAGAATTAAAATATTTTTAAAATTAGGGCCACCTAATGCTGAATAATAAACGTTGTGTTGAAACTTACAAAATCCAGGACTTTTGTCCAGGAATTATCACAATAAATGGTCACACACACAGAATTGAATTCCTTCTCTCCAGCCGCCAGTTCTGTTGGGAGGAGTGGGCAGATTTGTGTGCGTTCTCGCACAAAATTGAGGAAGAATTAAATATTTAAGTCATGCTGGTGGGGAAGGTGAGCTGAAGAAGCTTTTTGGGGGTAAATCTGCAGTGGATTCTCCAAGTGGAGGGGAGCCCAGTGATGCCACCACTGCTCTGGCCCCACGGAATGTTCTGGAGGGCTCCAGGTGACGATCCCAGAGCCGACAAACCAAGAAACCTCCCCCAGAGCTTTCCATGAGACTCCTTCCTCCAACATTGCCACATTTTGGGTGGTACCAGCCCCCACTGTGCCTCTGGGAGCAGCGAATGATTGGGGAATGGAGAGGAGATGATCCTGAACACCCTTTTTGGTTTGCGCCCATCCAAGCAGCCCCACGGGCAGCGGGACCCCTCAGGTTGCCTCCCCAGGACTGATGTGCTCGGTTATTTCTCTCTCAGCAGTAAATCCGTGAGGCTGCTCCTGTTTCAGGAGTAAATTGCATTTGTCAAGGCCACCCTTTGGTCTCCTGCAGGGCTGGAGGGAATTGATCTTTCCAAGGGATGTGCTGGGGCTTGTGGAGGCATTTCGGGGGCTGGAAGGTGATGGAGAGTCTGGAGCTGCTCATTTCTCTCCTAAACACACCCGTGGCTCTGCTGTGCCACCATGAGTTTTATGGGCAGTGGTGATGGGAGGGATGAGAGTTTGTCAAGAAAGGCTCACAGATCTGTGTGCTTGGAAGAAAGATCCTTAAATGTAGAATCTGAAGAAGGAATAGAAATGAAAGTGAGTTTTGATATAGAAGGGAAGAACTGCTGAGCCAGTCTTACTGGATAACCAAGGAGACAAAGGGTGTGGTGGAAGGAGTTAATAGTGGGTTTGGTCAGTAAAGGAGTGAAAAGAAGTCGAGAAGTAAGAAGAAGTTGATAAAGAAATTTTTTTTAAGTTGTAATTAAGAAAATTGAAAGAAGTGAAGAATTAAAGAAAAAAAAATTTGTAGCTAAATAAAGTATTTTTAGAAAGTTAGTTAAAGTTATTGTAATTTTTTCTTAATAGTGTTATGTTAACTTATTGTAGCTAATAGTTAGAGTAAAAGAAGCATAAACAATTAGAAAGTGTATAAAAAATCAACCATGTTCAATAATAAAAAAATGCCATCTGAAACTGCTTATAATCTCTGCTTTGTGTCATAACCACCTCAACAACAGCAGGGTGTGTTAGTTAGAAGGGGTTTTTATGGCTTAGAACAAAGGATAAACCCACCCCAAAAAAGAAGATGTTTTTACCAAGCAGAAAGAAAGCACAGGCAAACAAGGCAGCAAAGTTGCAAGTAGAAAAAAGGTCTCAGAATCTTCCACTGCAAGAAAACTGAAAAACAACTTCTAGTTTAAACTGTAATGTACCAACTTTGAGTGATTGGAGAACAGTGACATGAATATGGTAATTACAGCAGTTATGATAGGCTAGAGGTAAAAGTTAAGGTATAGATTGGTTCTACTGTATGGAGATGCTCAGCAAAGAAAAGTCTAGAATGCATTGTAACCAAAAGAAAAGTCTAGAATGCATTGTAACCAAAAGAAAAGTAAATAATTCATTGGAACCAAAAGAAAAGTATAAAATGCAATGTAGCCAAAAGAAAAGTACATAATGCAATGTAACCAAAACCAAAGGGTCTCCAGGCCTGCCTGCAGCTGGAGCTGCCAGCTGTGGGCACAGCTCTGTCACCCACCACCCTGGACTGCTGTGACACCTTGGATATAATAAGCTGCATTTTGGATACAATAAGCTGCATTTTGGAGAGCTGCCTGGAGTCCCACATCTCTCATTCAGGCTCTTACAGTGGCGAATATTGACCAATTCCCGGTGTTTAAAATGGAATTTTTCAGAGGTGGAAACGCTGGTGGTTCTTTAGAAGCCTAAAAGCTCTGTTTGTGGGAGAGGCAGAAGGACTTGGTGCTGCAAAGCCTCACAGAACCCGTGATCCCGAAGCTGTGCTGTCCTGTGGGCACCTCCAGGAGCTCCGAGCTCCCCTGGGACCTCATCTGGGTCTGTGGCATCTCCTGAGCTCGGACCCAGCCCTGCAGCCGTGCCCGAGGAGCTGCCGGGTGCTGCTCTGGCAGGAGCAGCCTCCAGGAGACAATGGATGGCTGGAGAACAAATGAAGCAGCACAGAGACCACTGGAGGGGAAGCTGATGTTTGAGAGGGGCCCAAACTGAGTCAGGGTTGTTCACAATTCTTTCTGTGCCTTTGCTGTGTTTTCTCCTCCGGTTCTGCAGCACCACCCGTGTTCCTCAGGCTTTCAAATCAGGGTGAGCGTGGCAGCAGCAGTGCTGGAAGCCCTCAGCTCCTCAGAAGCCCCTCCTGAATCCAGGCATGGTTCCATTGGAGCCCAGCCTTTGATTCACCAAAAGCTTGACGTGGCCAAGATGAAGCAGTTTTGGGTTCTGCAAGGAAGTAACGACTCCCAAAACTCTTCCAAGCAGCCCTGAACGCTGCGTCCTCTGCAGTGAGGAGCTGCTGCCTCTGAACCACAGAATCCACAGAATCACGGAATCCACAGAATCACGGAATTCACAGAATTCACAGAATCCACAGAATCCACAGAATCCACAGAATTCACAGAATCACAGAATTTACAAAATCCACAGAATCACAGAATCCACAGAATCACAAAATTCACAGAATCCACAAAATCACATAATCACGTAATTCACAGAATTCATAGAATTCACACAATCACAGAACCCACAGAATCAATCACAGAATCACAGAATTCACAAAATCACAGAATCGCGGAATTCATAAAATCACAGAATCATGCAATTCACAGAATCCACAGAATCACAGAAACACAGAATTCACAGAATTCCAGAATTCACAGAATCACAGAATTTAGAGGATTCACAGAATCACAGAATCATGGAATCCACAGGACCCGCAGAATCCTCAGAGTCCGCAGAATCACAGAATTCCAGAATCCACAGAATCTCAGAATCACAGAATCCACAGAATCAATCACAGAACTCACAGAATCCACAGAATTCACAGAATCACAGATTTCACAGAATCACAGAATCCCAGAATCCCCAGGTTGTCAGAGACCTCCAAGACCATCGAGTCCAGCCCAGCCCCAGCCCCTCACCCAAGCCCTGGCCCCCAGTGCCACATCCAGGCTCTGTTAAACGCACCCAGGGATGGGGACTCCACCACCTCCCCGGGCAGAACATTCCAGAGCTTTCTCACCCTTGCTGTAAAACACTTTTTTCTGTGAAAAACTGGCCCCAAGAAGGGCCAGGTTTGATTTTTGCTCTGTGTTGAACAAACGGTGGTGGCCTGAAACAAATACTTGTGGGTGGCTCAATTAGTCCTTACAGATGTCTGAACTAATTTGGGTTAATTGTCAGTTCATCAGCTCAGAAAATGAAGCTTGGGCGTTTCTCGAGAAGTGCATCAACAAAAGCAGAAAGAAAGCAGATTTCTGATATTTTAAAGGTATAAATTAGCAAAATTACGTCGATTAATTAATAACTTTTAGGCTGTTTTTTGCATGTCATCAAAAGAATGGCAAAAGGGAAGAGAGGCAGCGTCCCATATTTCTCCTGGGAAGCAAAACCTCGGTTATTTGCTGCCTTTAGAGCTGGACCTCTGAGTAATATCAGTCATTTTTTATTACTGATATCTGCACTGTCAGATATGCCTGTGCCTGACTAAGGTGAGGGAGTGCAAACCAGACAGAGTGGAGATATTCAGGATTATTTTCAGCAAAGGAAATTGAAACACAGCTCCCACTCTGACAGGCGCTTGCAGGGTTTGGAGATGACTGTGTTGAAATCTGTCCCCTCTTAAGGAAGCAATAAAATTCCGCTGCTGATGATTAGCACATCATTAACATGCCCGGGCTCTCAGCAGACTCTGCTCAGCACTCTTGGTTCACCCAGCACACCTCATTCCCTCCTGCCTCCTGAAATTCCTGTTTCCATCGGAGCAGGTGATTTCCCTCCTGCCTGATGGGAGCTGAGTTTAACTGATTCAGCTCCACGCTCAGAGCCTTTGGTGGGAGGGTGCGGCTGAAATTCCGTGGTTTTGGAGGATAATTTCTTGGGGAAGATGAAACAGGAAAACCTTAAAAATATGATTGTCTGGCAAAAGATTTTGAGAATATAGAAACTGTAAGGGAGATTGAAATGAAAGCAAGCTCTGAGATCCCTCAGTTACTGAACAACTGGAAAGCAATGGTGTGGCCAGCTGAAGGTTGAAACAACACCCTCTGCTTGCAGACAGGTCCAAGGGTCAGAGCAGACCCTACAGCCTGGCAGAAGGGGCCCAAAGAGGAGTTTTTAGGGTTTAAAATGTAACACAGTGTGGTGATGTAATGATTCTTATAGGCTGTATGGAAATGCTGTAGGATTTGTATCTTGTACTAGATTGGTTAGTGAGAATTAGAATATTCAACACAGAAGATGATTTATGGTATTGTAACAGGAACCTTGCTCTCTTACCCTCCTTTTTTCTCCCTTTTTCTCTCTCTCATCCTTTTTACCACACTCTTACCTTCTTTCTCTCTACCACTTTCTTTACCTCTCTCTTTACTGCTCCGAGCTGTGCTGGCAGCTCCCAGCAGGGCCCTGCACTTGGCCCTTTGCAATAAACCCCAAGTTCCACAACCAGAAGAAGATTGATTGTATTGTGACAGGAACCTCACTCTCTCATCCTCTTTACCACTCTCTTTACCTCCCTCTCTTCTCTCTTTACTGCTCTGAGCTGTGCTGGCAGCTCCCAGCAGGGCCCTGCACTTGGCCCTTTGCAATAAACCCCAGGTTCCACCACCTGGCTGCAGAGATCTCTCATCTCACACATTTAATCCTGACTTTAACAAAAAACAAAACAAAACAAAAAAATAAATCCACCTCTTCGTCCTCAAAGGGATGGCCCTGAAGAGGTGACTGCTTAAATTAAGCTGGAGGAATGCTGGAACCCAGAGCACAGGGAACGTTTCTCTGCCTGCCCTGAGAAGTCCTGACCCCCAGGAGAACTCTGCTTTTAACCTTCATCCGTGGAGAAACCCTCCAGGACTTTGGGATTAATTAGAATCTGCTAGTGTGTTAAGTAAATAGTAGTATAGTTCATCACATGGTGAAAAATGTAGAGTTTTGGGTTTTTAGTGTGGAGGTGGATAAGAGACAAGATGGAGGATTTGGGGATTGTGTGATCTCCTTGTTTTTCTTCATCTGCTCCATTTTGGGCAGTGTTGGTGGCACAGGGTGATTGGTTAGAGAGAGCCACAAAGCAGATGTTGGACAGAAAAATAATTAGTTATTGGTAGAAAGGTAGAAATAAAGTATGTTCTCAGAATTAATTGGACAAAACAGCTTTAGAAGACCTTGAACCTGTGTGTCTGGTGACTTTTGGTGTCTTCTTTTGTACGCTAAGTAGATGGCATGCAAAACTTCTGATAAGAGAACAATAAACAACAACCTGAAGACTGGAAAAACCAAGAGTCCCGTGTGTCTCTCATTGCTTGCACAGAATTTTTTAGGGGTCTCCCCATCAGGGGGACCCACGAGGGAGGTTTCCACAGAGGAAGGGCCAGGACAAGGACAAATGACATTAAATTGATGCTGGATGTTGTTAGGCTGGAGATCAGACAGCTCCTGGGCAGGAGGAGCTGGAAACTCCTTTCTGCTGGAAGCACTGGGAGCACAGAGTCTGCTGGTTTGGCAGATTTGACTTACTCAGAGTGGGAGATGGTTTATCACAGAATGATGGAATGGTTTGGGATGGAAAGGACCCCAAAGCCCATCCAGTGCCACTCCTGCCATGGCAGGGACACTTCCACTGTCCCAGGCTGCTCAGAGCCACGTCCAGCCTGGCCTTGGGCACCTCCAGGGATCCAGCCACAGCTGCTCTGGGAATTCCATCCAGACGGAGGTGGAGAAGAAGAAGAAGAAAGGCTGGACACGCCCAAGTCCCTCCATCTTGTCCCCAAAACCCCTCTTCTAAACACCCCAAAATTTACTTTTTCACCCAGTGACAATTTTATTATTACACAACTTAAGCTTCTGTGGCTTTCAGGTCTTCATGCAAAGCTGGTAATTTGCTCCATGGGTCATAATCAAACCCACAGGTGCTCTGGGCTGTGTGCCAGGGTCTCTGAGCCCCCTGGCAGGGGTCCCAGCAGCTCTGGACACCCAGAGGGATGTCCTGAGTTCCAACACCATCCCAGCCCTTCCCCACCCTCGCAGGGAAGGGTTCCTCCCCAAAATCCCACCTAACCCTGCTCTAGGTTAGTTTGAAGCCATTCCCTGTGTGCTGTCCCTCCATCCCTTGTGAAGAATCTCTCTCCACCTTTCCTGTGGCTCCTTCAGGCCCTGCAGGGCCACACTGAGGTCACCCCAAAGCTTCTCCCCTCCAGGCTGAGCCATCCCAGCCCTCCCAGCCTTCCTCCATCCCTCTGACCATCCTGGTGCCTCCTCTGGACTTGTTCCAACAGCTCCACATCCCTCCCATGCTGGGACCCCAGGACAGGGTGCAGAGCCCCAGGTGGGGTCCCAAGACCAGCTCCCACCCATTCCTGTGGCCGTGCTCATCCAATACCTGGGATTAACTCCCCAAAGGCAGCACCAGCCTGTCCGTGCCCTGTCCCTCTGTCCGCTGACTCCTTGGCCCCTGGAGATTTCCTCTGGCACGTGTGGTATGCTTTGTTCTGAGGGCCACCTCTAATCCCAGCTTTTCTGCCTCACTCCTGGGGCTGCTCTGAACTGCCCCACTGATGTGGAAGAGAATGAAGGCACAGCTCACACGGGAGCCAAGGAAGGCTCCTGCTGCAGGAATGTGCTGGCACAGAGCCACCAGACACAGACTGAATTCACAAGGACGGGCAGAGATGACCAATGGTTGTCCCCTGGAGCAGCCCAGGAATGCCACCAGGAGATGCCTGTTACATACCCAGGTGTTACATGTGTGAATCTGCACAAAGTCTTTGCTGTGGGCAGATAATTGGTATGAAACAGGGTTTTGCTGTTCCCTTTTCCTCCCCATGCCTGCTAAGCCTCTCGAGCCCCCCACTTTGGCTGATATTTTATCAATGCCTACGTTGGGATCCTGTGGCATCATCTCTGTTCTTGTCTTTTCCCCCACTTTTGATATATCCCATCAAAGAGAGCCGAAATCCTCAGTTAATTCTGAGATCCCCAATCGTGGCACTCCCAAAGTTTTATGAACAAAACCCTATTGTATTTGTGGGGTGCCCCATGGCAGGAAGGAATGATGAACCTGACTCCATGTTCTTAGAACAATTTATTTATTTATTTATTCATTCATTTATTAATTTATGTATTTGTTTGATTGTTTATTCATTTATTTCTTATTAACTTATTTGTTATTTATTTATTATTTCATTATACTCTATTATATTAAAGAATACTAAACTAAACTCTACTAAAGACTACAGAAAGGATACTTACAGAATGCTAAAAAGATAATAATGAAAACTCTTTCCAGAGTCCTGACACAGCTTGACCTTGATTGGTCAATAAGTCAAAATAATTCACATAAAACCAATTAAGCAATCACCTGTGGGTAAACAATCTCCAAACAGATTCCAAAGCAGCAAAACACAGGAGAAGCAAATGAGATAAGAATTGTTTTCCTTTTTCCCTAAGGCTCCTCAGCTTCCCAGGAGATGAATCCTGAGCAAAGGGATTTTTCCAGAAAACTACTGTTACAAAACCCTGCTAAAATTACCTATTTTCAAGTTTATGGACATAACAAAGGCAGAGTTAATGCTGGGTCCAGCCTGAGAGAGAAGATGCCGCAACAAGTCAGAAAATAAAACTCAGTGTCTCTGCCCTCTGCATTGCACATCCCAAAGAGTCCAACTTCCAGCAGTTTTCCCTTCATTTTTTTCCAGAACCCGCCGGAGACTTTTCAAATTTGTTTTCTTAAAATATTCAAAATAATTAATCCCTCTTCGGATGCAGGAAGGATAAAGTTTCAACTCCTGCTAGAACCCAGCCAGCAGAGCAGAGCTGAGACCATTTATTCTCAATATTCCAGTCCAGGGCCCGGCTCTTTTTTTGGGATCCACAAATTTGCTGCTGCTTTGTGTTTTCTCTGTGGGAACTCACAGGCTCTGAGTCAATGGAGCTGCAGTGGAACTTTACGAGCTCCTGGGGAGCCTGAAATGCTTTTGTGTCTGGATCAAACCCCTCTCCTCTGTCAGCAAATGCTGAAATTGCTGGAGACAATTCCAGCAGAACTGGAATCGTCAATTGGAATTGAATTCCGCGCAGGAAGGAAGCGGAGCAGGGGATGGAATCCCACCTGCAGGCAGAGCTGTTCTGGATATTTGGAAACTGAGCCCTCCAAAAACAAGTGTCCTCACAAGGAAGGAGGATCCAAATATTAAGGGATTAAAAAAAAAAACAACCAAGTTTTCTGTTGGTGATTGGGTTCATGTGGTTTTTAGAGCTCAAATTGGGAAATTCTGGCTGATTTTAGGGTGTAAGGGGTACAGAGATCCCTGAGTCCCTCACCCAGGAATTCCTCAGGCTGGTGCAGCTGCAAAAGGTGCGACAAAGCAAGGACAGGAACGCGGGGAATTAATTTCTGGCTTTAATTTCTGCCTTTTTCCAGCATTCTGAAGGGTCTGGTGAGGCATCACTCAATTCTCTGTGCATTTATTTCCTCTCTCCAGGAATTAATGCCCGAATTAATTCATGCATTCCTATCAATAATTGCTTTGCAATATTCTGCTGATGGGCTCTGCAGTGCCCAGTGATGGTCTTGCCCTTGTGTCCCCTCTGGTTTGCCATTTTTGCTCTCCAAAGGCCAAGAACCAGGGATGAAAAGGAGGAATTTTAACTCCTGATCAGGGAATCAGCAGCAGCCAGGAACTTGATGATTATTTCATTATTATTGGATGATTATTCCACTATTATTGGGTGAGTTTTCCACTATTATTCGATGATTATTCCCCTATTATTTGATGATTATTCCCCTATTATTTGATTATTCCACTATTATTTGATGATTTTTCCACTATTATTTGATGATGATTCCCATATTATTTGGTGATTATTCCCCTATTATTTGATAATTATTCCCCTATTATTTGATAATTATTCCACTATTATTTGATGATTAATCCACTATTATTTGATGATTATTCCACCATTATTTGATGATTATTTCTTGCATTAGTCAATATTTCAAATAAATCTCTCTTCCTTCAACTCAACAAGATGAAAGAAGTCAAACAGCATTTTGGCCAGGGCCAGGCAGGCATCCAGAGATTTTTTCCCCAGTTTCTCTGACAGGTTTTGGGGCAGCTCTGGAGCAGAGCACTCCCACCCCAGAGCTTCATTAATTCCATGGTTGAGAGACAACTCTCCTCTCGCCCACCACCACGGCAATGCTCTCACAGAGTTTTCCTCATTTTGGAATCTCTTTGATCCACCTCTGGCCTTGCAAGGTTGTTTGGGGGCAGATGATTCACTGGGCACTGAGTGGTACCTAAAATTCCCCTCTGCCCTCTAAAATCCCAATTAAAGCTCCACCCTGGAGGGTGCTGAGTGCTCTGGGAGATTCCAGATTTCTTTCTGTTCCTTCAGCTCCAATGTTGGAGACAAACATGACATTTCTTCAGATAAGGGCCTTCAAAATGTCTAAATTTTATCAAGAAAGGGGTTAATAAATTATGAAACCATCAGGAAATGCAGCAAATCTGCTTAATTTGTAAGATGAATTGACAGCGGGGCTGGTGGGAAGTTTTAAATGTTCCCCAGGTCTTCCATTGTTCTGTGTCCTGAATGAATTCTCCACCACCTGTACAACTGTTCTTGGAAATGGGAGTTTGACTTCCATCAAGGAAAATAAAAGTCCCACCTCAGGGTGGATGCAAAGTACAGAAATAGTGAGTATTTCCTGCTTCTCTCTGGGTTTTTAGTGTGATTTTTCCTTTCTGTGGGGGAACCCGCTTGTCACCTTGGTTTTTTAAGATTTTCTAACCCTTCTGATGTTGACATTCTTGTAGTGAAGTTTCTCACACACTTTCTGTGAATAACTCATTGTTTTGCATCCCTTTATGGAGGAAGAGAGAGTTGATGGACTGTTGGTTTGACCAGTGTCATTGGAGAGGTGGCACTGTCACCCTCCAATCCACTGTCACTTTTGGAAATCTATAAATGTTGGAGTCAGAAAATAAACTTCCCCTTTTTCCTTCACCTTGAGAATGGTGGTGAGTTTGTGTTCTTTCATGTCCTATAGCGACATCCACTCAAACAATTTCAGTCTTGACCAGTGCCAGTTGTAACCCCTTCCACAATGAGGAGGGATTTCCATTTTTGGCTCCAGGCAGTGAAAACCCACCTGGATGGAGAGGTTCTGTGCATCCCCTCCAGCCCAGGGCTCTGATTTTATCTTCTCATTCTTGGAGGGGACCTCACCCCACGCCCCGAGGGGACTCAGGAAATTTATTCCAAATCTGCTCCACCCTGGCCCTGCTCCAGAGTGACACTGGGTGGAAATCCACACAGGGACATTCCTCACATTCCGGGGCACGTGCTGCTCCCTGGAAAATAAAATAAAATAAAATAAAATAAAATAAAATAAAATAAAATAAAATAACCCAAAACTTTCCACTGCAAACTTTCCCTGCCTGGCTGCCCCAGTGCCCGCAGAGCTGCTGGAATTGGGTTGAGAAGTTGGATTTCTCTCACCTGGCTGGAATATGTGGAATTTGGAGAAGGCTGATGTTGGAGTCTTGGGTGTTTTAAATTGTTTGGGTTGTGTTCATCCCCTGATTTAAATTTGGTGACACCCAGACCACCCAGAGCCCTTTTCCAGAGGGATCCCACCCCAGGGAGTGCTGGACAGACCCAGGCGCTCCTTGTGGTTCATCCACTGCCCCCAGGGATTTCTGGCTCAGGTGCCTGCCAGAACCACTGCCAATGTTGATTTATTTTCAATATTATTTTAAATGAATTGATTCTTTAAAATTAATTTTAATTTACTCATTTGAATTAAATTTATTATTTTAAATAAATGCAGAGCTGTTTATCCACAGCCAGCTAAGAGGAGCACCAGGAGGGTTTAGAAGGTAAATTTGGCTGTTCAGGAGGAGTTTTAATTGGTTTTTTCTTTAATTTAAAAATTTAACTTAATTTAATTTTGTGTTTCTATTGCTGGGCTTTAATTCCCTCTTCAGCTCCTTCAAGGGGTGGCAGAGAAACAGAGCTGGACTCTTGTGAAGGAGAGCAGGTTGGAGCCAGGGAAATTCCAGTTAGATCCAGGGAAAAATTCACCACGAGGATGTGAAACCTTCACTGGTAAAGATATTTAAAATTCAATCAGCTGAGGGCCTGAGCACCATGGGCTGGCTTTGAAGCCCCCTCTGCTTCTTGCTCCCTTCCAGCCAAAATTGTGCTTTCACCTGATGAATCCACACCATGAGCTGGGAATTTACAGAGCCAAAACCTCCCTGTGCTCACAATTCTTTCTCCAGAGGAACCTTCCCAAGTGTCATGCCAGCTTCAGCAATTGCATTTTATTCAGAATGCACTGCCCCCCTTGTTACTGATCTCTCCTGGAATTTCGGTCCCTGCTGGCCCCATTCAATTGAACAGTTTTGGGCTCACCAGAACATGTCAGCAATGCTTCCCTGGAATTCTTCCTGTCCATTTTATTCATGGAGCAGGGTCCCATCCCTGTCCCTCCCTCACCCCTGGGTTAAGCAGGGGTTATTTTATTAATTAAATTCATAAAACATTTATTATTTTCCACATTTATTAAATTCCACATTTGTTTAATTCTCATTGTGTACCTGCAGGTGCAGAAAGAGTTGTCAAAACACTTTTAATTTTTTTTTTTAATTCAATCAATGAAAACAGAGAACCAAGGTCACGTTCCCTCATGTGACTACAAATTCATTCATTGTTTTGGAGGGGATGGAAAGATGTGACAGGAAAAACATTTTTAATCAGCAACTCCTGTAAAAAAGTTCCATAGGGGCTGATCTTATCTATTCTCTGTTGTCCTGAATAAGCAAACAAATAATTTCTGTCTGAGTTTCAGCAGCAGCCCTGTCACATTTCACCAAACTGCCAAGGGATGCTGCAGCACTGGGGATGTCTCAATCAAAATTTTTGGTTCAGAGTTGTATAGAAAAGTGGGAATTGATGAGGGTGAGGCTCTGTGTGGGTTTGGCAGCCAAAGTGGGGCAGGAAAACCCTTGGGGAAAGTGCAAACCCTGCCCCAGCCAGGCCCTGAGGCATCCTTTGGTTCAAACCAAAGAATGAGCCAACAGGGCAATGAAAATTCAATTTTAAATGGAAATGGGGCTGCTGGAGGGATCAGTGAGCAAGGGCAGAGCTCCCCAAGCTCAGCCCAGGGATGGGCTGGTGCCAGGGATGCCTTGAGAAGGCTGAGCTGGAGCAGAGGCTGGGCAGAGCTACAGAACAAAGCAGGGATTGATTCAAAGCATCTCCTCCATGGATCCACCTTGGGCAGCACCAGAGCCCAGCCAGGGCTGCACCCAAGATGAACCAAAATGGTCCCAAAATGAACCCAAGATGGACCCAAAATGGTCCCGTGCATTTTTGGCAGCCCAAGGTAACTTTGTGTTGCTTGACCTGTAGAAAACACTGAGAGGTGTCAACATCAGGGACCCAAACCCTCCTGGCTTTCCAGGGAGCAGCACGAGCCCAAAGCAGAACTTCCCAACCTCACACTGACATTGCTCAGAGTTCATCCCCAGCAGCTCCTCAGCCACCAGGACTGACCTCACAAAAACCTGGAAATCCTGGGAGCAGCTCCGGAGCTGGGATTTTGAAACCCTGTGAAAATGATGCCTTGAGAAGGCTGAGCTGGAGCAGAGGCTGGGCAGAGCTACAGAACAAAGCAGGGATTGATTCAAAGCATCTCCTCCATGGATCCACCTTGGGCAGCACCAGAGCCCAGCCAGGGCTGCACCCAGGATGAACCAAAATGGTCCCAAATTGAACCCAAAATGACTCAAAATGGCCCCAAAATGCACGGCCGGGCACGGGGTCTCTCCCTGGGATCAGTTCTGCTCCATTTGCACCTTGCAGTTCATTGTCCCATCCCAGCTTTAGCCCATCCAGTCCCACCCTGCTTGTTTTTCTCTCTCCAGCCCACGGGGTTTGTGCTCCTGGGCTGAGATTGGGATCATTTGTCCTTGGTGCCCAGCTGGAGCAGGAATTGTTTTGTCTCCCTGCTCTGTGCACAGAGCTCAGCATCCCCTGATGGGAGCCCAGCCCCACACACTGAAGCAGCACAGAACCTGAAAAATAGAAAAGCATAAAAAATATAATATAAATATAAAAATAAAAAACCCGAGGCATCACCAGGAGGACTCTTCCCCCAGACCCCTTTCCATGGGAGGCCTCCAGCAGGTGCCTGACCCATCCGAAGGGGATGACATTCCTCAGGCTTTGTCATAAAATCCCAAAAAAGCCCCATTTAAACTCCATCCCAACCTCACACCCCGTCTGCAGCTTTTCCAGAGCCCCTGAGGGCGAGGAGCTTCTGCTGCACAGCTGAAGAGCAGAGAGGGAAGGGCTGGAGCTCCAAAAGCTCCCGGCAGGCTCCAAGGCACCGCGAGGGGCAGCTCTCAGAGGGGCAGCCAGCTTTCTTCTCCTCCTTCCTCTGCTTCAGCTCTCCTTCTGCGCGCTGGATGCTGAGCCCTCGGCAGTCACATCTTTCAGATGCTTCCATGGGCCTTGAACGTTTATTTCAAGCCAAATTCAAGCGGCTGCTCCGTGCCTTGCCCCAGCTCACCCAGGGTGTCTGTGGCAGAGCCAGCAGTCGAGCCCAGACCTTCAAAACCCCAGGCCAGGCTTAACCACAAGACCATTCTTCCTCTCACAAAGATGATCCCCATCCCATAGGAAAAATATTCCAAGAGGATCTGAAAAAATAATAATAATTTAAAAAAAAATCCTATAAAAATACTTAAACCTGAACAAATATGTAATAATTGCTATTTCAGGATCCATGCAGGGGCTAATCAAAGCCATACTCCATAACCTTAATTTAAAACAAGCCCAATATTATTTTTAGGGTTTGGATGGGGATTTATTGCTTCTATCAGCAGCGTGTTTGGCACCCAGTGCCACACAAAACTCTGCTGTTTCATCAAAGCCCTGGCAAAAAAAACAAAAAAAACAAAACAAAAAAAAACCCAACTCTGATTTCTGGACAGCTGCTTCATTTCCCTGATTAAAAATCCCCGCTGGTGCTGCTGTCCCCTTGGAAAACAGGGGGGCTGTGACACCCAGGGTGGGAGGCCAGTCCTTGCTGATCTGAGCTCCCAGGCACAGTTTGGGATTAAAAAGCTTTAATTCCGGAGACAGGAGTTTATGTAATAAAGCAGAACACAAGTCCCCAGGGCTGCAGGGGCCTGACCTTCCAGCGCTGCCCCCAGAAACCCAACCTGAGCAAACTGCCCCCTTTCCTCAGGGAGGATTTCACTTTCTGGCTCTGTGAGGTGTGTGAGGGTTTTCCTTTGGCTCTGTGAGGTGTGTGAGGGTTTTCCTTTGGTTCTGTGAGGTGTGTGAGGATTTTCCCTTCTCTCTGCTCTGTGAGGTGTGTGAGGATTTTCCTTTCTCTCTGACTCTGTGAGGTGTGCAGGAGCTGGCAGCAGCTGAGTCAGGCTGGGGGTGTTGTTTTCACACGTGAGACAGTAAGTGGTGTTCTCTCCAGAGGAACTGAAAATAAAGGCACGTGGCAACACAGCTCATCTGATTTATTTTTTTTATTTTTTCACCCCCTCTTTTTTATATTGTTTCTGCTTCTCTAATTCCAGGATCCAGGAGAGGAACTAACCACAATAATACCGGGGTTTTTTTTACAAGATTTTAACTTAATTTTGGTCGGGGATGAGAAACTCAAATGTTTCTGGTAAACAAGAACAATGCAGGCTCTGTGAACTGAACCCAAAGCTCTGAAGAGCTGCAAAGCATCTTTTTGTCCTTGCATCCTCAAACCTCCTTCTTTACAGAGAAGGGTTAAAAGCAAAAAAAGAAAACAATGAAGACATCGAAATAGCTCAGGCCAAGTGCAAAGCCACATTTTTCTGGTGGTTTTGCCCCGTGTCTCAGCACCTGCCAGCCCAGTGTCTCCTTCCTCATTACCCCAGCAATAACAAACCCTCCATCTCTGCCCTGGCCCCGAGCCTTGGAGCAGATGTGGTGGGAGCTTTGTGAGAATGGTGAGTAAACAGCCGTGGCAAAGGCCGGGCTGGGCAGGGGGGAGCAGGAACCTGGCTCTGTCCTGCCCTGGAAATGCCAATTCCTCCTGAGCTTCGGTTCTCTGTCTCTCCAACTGGGAGCGCAAATCACCTGAACTTCCCCTGTCTCCCCTCTTAGGGAGCTCTTCAGCCTCTTGCCAGACTCGGGAATCCAGACTGGGGCAGAAATTCTGAATAGAAATTAGGAATTCAGGAGTTTCTGGGACAAAAAAAAAAAAAAAAAAACCACAAAAAAAAACCCCCAAAAAACCACAAAAACCCCCCAAAAAACAACAACAAAAAACAAACAAACAAACAAAAAAACAACCAAAAAAAAACCAAAACAAAAAAATTCCCCTTTTGCTGCTGGATTAATGCAATGTATGAATGTGTCCCGCTTTTTTGGAAGCTTTTTCCTGCTCGTTCCCTGATTTTCTGTGACGCCACCAGAGCCTTGGAGGGTAAAAAAAACCTCAGATAAAATACTTGTGACTCAAACCTGCTGCTGTGGGGCTCACTATTGATCCCCTTGAGCCCACACAGCGCTGGGGATGAGCAGAGCCTGCCAAGCCCCAGGCCCAGAGCAGCTCTTGGGCAGGGATCAAAGTTCCACAGATGCTTTCAGGGCACTCCAAAAACAACTTGACACCAGCACATCCACCTGAAATCGGGCGCTCGGCGCCGTTTGTGCTTTGCCACTGAGAATTAGTCAGGGGAAGGAGAAATAAGCCCTGGGAAAGCAGGAGCTGCTGCCTGTCTCTCCCCTCTTATCTTGTTATGATATTTGTGCCCAGCCGCGCTTCCCTCTGCACCCCGCCGGGGCTGGGAGCACCCAGCGTCCTATCGGTTCGCTTGGATTAATGATGCTCGATCAAAATGATTCAAAAGAGGACAGAGATGTCTGCAGCAGTTAATCCCGGCCATTGGGGGCTGTCAGGACATTGGCATTTTACACTTCAGTTCAATTACAAGACAAATCTGCTAATGGGACATAATCTTCCAGAGTAAACAAGGGAGCAGGGTGCTGATATTCTGGCAATTGATTTGTGCAGGGTAAATGGTGCAGAGTAAAAGCTTCGGGAAGCCAATGAGTGAGAGCAGCCCTGAGCTTGTCTCCTCCTGCTTTCCCTTCCCTCCTTCCACAGGAAAAAAGAAAATAAAATCCTTATGTGAGATTGTTTTTAATTGTTCTGCATCCAGCAGTCAGTGCTGGGCTGGAGGGACACCCCACACCCATTGGGGTCACTTTCCTTTCCTTTCCTTTCCTTTCCTTTCCTTCTTCCTTTCCTTTCCTTTCCTTTCCTTTCCTTTCCTTTCCTTTTCCTTTCCTTTCCTTTCCTTTCCTTTCCTTTCCTTTCCTTTCCTTTCCTTCCTTCCTTCCCTTCCCTTCCCTTCCCTTCCCTTCCCTTCCCTTCCCTTCCTTCCCTTCCCTTCCCTTCCCTTCCCTTCCCTTCCCTTCCCTTCCCTTCCCTTCCCTTCCCTTCCCTTCCCTTCCCTTCCCTTCCCTTCCCTTCCCTTCCCTTCCCTTCCCTTCCCTTCCCTTCCCTTCCCTTCCCTTCCCTTCCCTTCCCTTCCCTTCCCTTCCCTTCCCTTCCCTTCCCTTCCCTTCCCTTCCCTTCCCTTCCCTTCCCTTCCCTTCCCTTCCCTTCCCTTCCCTTCCCTTCCCTTCCCTTCCCTTCCCTTCCCTTCCCTTCCCTTCCTTCCCTTCCCTTCCCTTCCCTTCCCTTCCCTTCCCTTCCCTTCCCTTCCTTCCCTTCCCTTCCCTTCCCTTCCCTTCCCTTCCCTTCCTTCCCTTCCCTTCCCTTCCCTTCCCTTCCCTTCCCTTCCCTTCCCTTCTCCCTTCTCTGGGGAAGCAGGACAAGAGAGGGAACAAATCAAACAGAAAAGCCTTTGCTCCAAAGGTGAGGCTGCAGGTCCCTGTCCTGCGCAGGGGGAGGATGGAGAGACCTGGGACAGCTCAGCAGAGCTCGGCAGGGAGGGACAGGGGGCTGGGGGTGCTGCTGGGGGACCCCCATGGGGCTGGGGGTGGTGACAAGAGTGTCCCATGGGGCTGGGGATGTTCATGAGAGAGCATTGTCAGACTGGGGATTCTCATGAGGGTCTCCCATGGGGCTGCGGATGCTGATGAGAGACCCCAATGGGGTTCAGATGCTACTTAGAGACCCCAGAGGGGCTGGGGGTGGTGACAAGAGTCCTCCATGGGGTAGGGGATCCTCGTGAGAGTCTCCCACAGGACTGAGGATGCTGCTGAGAGACCCCAACAAGGCTAGGGATGCTGATCAGAAACACCGACAGGGCTGGAGTTGCTGACAAGGGTCTCCCAAGGGGCTGGGGATGTTCATGAAAAACCATTGTCATACTGGGAATTCTCATGAGGGTCTCTCATGGGGCTGAGGATGCTGATGAGAGACCCCAATGGGGTTGGGGATGCTGATGAAAGACCCCAATGGCACTGAGGATGTTGATGAGAGACCCCAACAGGACTGGGGACAGTGACAGAAGTCCTCCACAGGGCTGGGGATGTTGATGAGAGACCCAGCAAGGCTTGGGATGCTGGTAAAAGCCCCGAGTGAGGTTGGGGATGCTGATGAGAAACCCCAACAGGGCTGGGGGCGCTGACAAGGGTCTCCCATGGGACTGGGGGTACTGATGAGAGACCTCAGTGTGGCTGGGGATGCTGATGAGAAACCCCGACAAGGCTTGGGATGCTGGTAAAAGTCACCAGTGAGGTTGGGGGTGCTGATAAGAGACCCTCACAAGGCTGGGGGTGCTGATAAGAGACTCCCATGGTCCTGGGGGTGCTGATACAGAGACCCCCAGGGGCCTGGGGGTGCTGATAAGGGATCCCCAGCTCCCCTCCCCAGTCCTGCCCCCCAGCCCAGCTCTGTGCCAGCCCCCAGCAGGGTCCCAGGTCCCGAGTGCTCTGCAGGGCAGCGGGGCTGAGAGCTCTGAGCCTCCCTTTGACTAAAGCAACCTTTAAAGGTTTAATTAAAGTGACTCTGAGTGATGCAATCACCTTCCCCCCACGGGCTGCGATTTCCCGGGGAGCTGCAGGGAGCCTGGCAGTGCAATTCCTGTCGTTGCTGCACACTCATCACACACGCACTCACATCGCACTCACATCCAACACTCGTCACGCTCGCTCGTCACAGCCCTGGCACCACCCCTTTGGGGAGCAGGAGCAGGAGGAATGAGCGTGGATCCTTTGTGCTTCCTGCCCAGGGAGGTTATTTACAGCCCTGTAACCTGCCTGGTCACCAACACCCTCCAACAGCCACTTGGACATGGTGTTTTCATTAAGCATTTATGGCAGAGCAACTGCAATTAAAGATTCATAAATCCTCTTGCGTTACAGCATAGCCAGAGCAGGGACTGACCCTGGGTCAGCTCTCCTTTCTCTTTTCTTGTTTTCTGAGGACAATAACGAGCTGGAATCAGCTGTCAGTTGAAAGTGTACATGCTGCTTGTTTGGGGGTTTGTCTGAGGGATTTTGGTGCTGATGGAGGAATTTTTTTGGGGTATTTGTTGAAGGGGGAAGGGCCTGAAAATTAAAGTACAAGCTGCGAGCTGGTTTGGGGAGACCTCCCAGGATCATTGTCACCCTGGCTCAGTTCTTCCAGGTAGAAATGCACTTCAGAGAGCTCACCTGAGAGAGGCTGGGGGGTGAAAGGAGCTCAGCCCTGTTTTCCCAAAATACCCAAAATACCTCTCCCCAAAATACAGCACCCATCCAGACGCTGCTGCTGGGCTGTCTCCAAACCCTCATCTGAAGGAATTTTAAGTTTTCTTCTGTTCTGGAGGGACATTATTGTGTTTGTGGAGTTCCCAGATGAAGGAAGGAATGATGAATCTGACTCCACGTGCTCAGAAGGCTAATTTATTATTTTATGATGCTATATTATATCAAAGAATACTATACTGAACTATATTAAAGAACACAGAAAGGATACTTGTAGAAGGCTAAAAAGA
This sequence comes from Calcarius lapponicus, assembly GCA_039654755.1. Lineage (NCBI taxonomy): Eukaryota > Metazoa > Chordata > Aves > Passeriformes > Fringillidae > Calcarius > Calcarius lapponicus. Next base: position 8,459,315 of record CM077479.1, read on the forward strand.
TAATAATGAAAATTTCTGACTCTCTCCAGAGTCCTGACACAGCTTGGCCCTGACTGGCCAAAGAGTGAAAGCAACTCCCAGCAGAATCCAATGAAACAATCACCTGTGGGTAAACAATCTCCAAACACATTCCCAAGCAGCAAAACACAGGAGAAGCAAATGAGATAAGAATTGTTTCCATTTTTCTCTGAGGCTTCTCAGCTTCCCAGGAGAAGAATCCTGGGCAAAGGGATTTTTCCAGAAAATGTGACTGTGACACAGGACATCACACCTCAACCCAGGAGCTGTTGCACTCATTCACCCATCTCCAGTTGGAGAATTTCACTGGAAAGGGTGTTGAAAGCAAGGAGTTTGGAGATCTGAAATTACCCAGTGAAATGATGGCACTGTAAGTATCAAAAAGAACTTGGCATGATTGGGTACAATCCCGATTTTGCAGAGCATTTGGAAGTGAACTCCTGTATAAATTCCCTTTCTCAGAGTCCCATGGGACCGGGTTTTTCCCAAGACTTTGCAAGCTCTTCAATGAAAACAGGATTTGCCCTTTCTGCTACAAACTGGTCCAAGCCACCCAGGCTGAGCCCAGCTTGAGCTCTGCTCTTTGGGAAGGAGGAGGGAGGGATTGACCCCTTTGTCTGCTACAGCTTCACCAATTGTTGCACAAAACCCTTCAAATTACACCTGCAAATTCCCATTTACTCATCCAGGGAGTGAACAGACTTCAAACCACTCCAGCACTTCAGTGTTTCAGCATAACCATGTTTTGGCTCAGAGCAGAGTCCTGATCAATCCATGGATGTATTTTTCCCTAATTTTTCAGCCCTGGAGTATTTTTTCCCCTCTCTGGAAGCCGTGAGCATGCTCAGGCTGTGCAGCACACCCACAAATTCTCATTTTCAGAGGGTGGTTGATGATTTCCGAAGCAGTGACAGAAATGTGTGGGTCACAGATGAGCTTTGATGTGTTCGATGAACTTCAGCACAGCTGGCACAAAATTCTGCCTCTCCAAGGTTGGGGAGAGGAGGTTTTGCTGGACCAGCACGGCAGTGGGAGCTGGTACAAGGTTTGGGATTGAGACTTCAAATAGAAATTATTTGGGACCTTGATTTTGGGTGAAAAAGCTCCTGTGAATCTCACATAAAAACTGCCCCCTCCCCATGCGTATTAAATCCTCTGTGCAAAATATTAAATCCTCTGTGCAAAACCCCCTCCTCCTCCTCCTCCTCCTCCTCCTCCTCCTCCTCCTCCTCCTCTCCTCTCCACACTTGGATTTCCTGGGGTTTCAGGGCTGAGGGAGGTGAGTTGCTCAGCCCCAGCTCTGGAACCCCCTCCCCAGAGGTTTTGCCCACCAAATTTCAGCGCTGAGCATTTCCCTGCTCTTTGTGCCCGGGCTGGCTCTCCCCAGGGAGCAGCAAGAACGTTTTGACTTGTGACAGATGCTTCCTTCACAAGGATATTTTCCAGGCTGACTTTTTCCAGCCACCTCATAAAAGTAAGGTTTTGGTTTTTTGTGGGTTTGTTTTTTTTTTTTCCCCTCATTTGAAACGAGTTGTTTGAACCGGTGGGGGCTGCTGGAGGTGGCTGGAGCATCCTTTAAAATATGTCCTGTGATTAAAAATGAAAAATAGAATTCCAAAGTAATTAACGTGTGTTATTGGATGTACACTGATGATTACATTATAGAACTGGTTATCAAAGGATTACAGTTAAGAGGTTTAATATTCTCCAGCTGATCCTGGAGCAAATTAATCTGCTCTGACCTTTACTGTTCTTTGTTATGTCACCAGGGTATCATTTGAGCTACATCATCCCTTACCCCTCTCAGGAAAGCTAAAGAAGGAAGGAATTTCAGAAATTTGGCTTTTAGGGGAAAGATTATCAGAGCAAAGCTTTGCAGCTTCATCGTAACCGATCAGCTGAAATAGATATGAAATGGCAAACTTTGGAATCTCTGCAAAGATTGGTGTAAGAACAAAAAAAAGTGGAAAAATCCATTCCCTGCACCAGGATTAGGTTCAGTACAGGATAAATCAGGAGCTGTGGGTGCCATGTTCTGAATCCATCAGGTTTAATCCCCCAGTGTCCAGATGAAACCCTCACAATGAAGAATTTCTGCACCCCAGAGCAATCTCCCCGCCATGAGGTCATTCCCAGCAGAGTGGATTAAAGCCACGCTCCTTCAATCCCACAGATTCCAACTCCACAGATAAGGAGAGCTGCACCACCACAGATTTCTGAGCTTTTTGTCTGACTCAGCAGAGAACAAAAGGCTGAGCCAATTAAACCACTGACATCTGCTTTTTTCTGTGCTTCCCCTCGTGTCCATGTAAAGGAATTTTCACAGCTCTCCTCCGCTGCTGTCAGAAGAGCAATTTTGTCGTGGATCAGGGCTGGAAGGATGGATTTTCCTGCTGGAAGTGTGAAAAGGCACCAGTCAAACACAGGGTCAAACACACCCTGACAAGGACAGGCACCCAGAGGTCTGTAAAATCAGGGGAACATCCAGGAAAATCTCCTGGAAACGGGGCCTGAGCCAGCTCTGAGAAATCCAAACTCTTTGTGGAGGAGTCCCAGGTGCACAAACCCCAACCAGCTCCAAGGAGGTGCAGGAGGAGGGAATTTCCTGCTTCATCCCCTACATGGTATGTTGAATTTCCTTCTGTTCCTTCCTGGGCTCTCCACCTCCTGATTAGGAAGTTTTTGAGTAGAAAAGCTGATTTTTCAAGAGGCTTTTGCACCTCCAGTCACTCAGTTTAGGAACAGTGCCATTCCACCCCCCTCCCTGGAAAAGGAAGGTCTTTAAAGGAAAACCTTTATCCATCTGACACCATCTTCACATTCCCATCTAGATTTTCCACCAGAGCAGCTCCCACTTTTCCCTGCACCAAATTCCAGTTCTCCTCTGCTTCAGTTTTCCTCATTGCTCTGGATTTGGATTTGATTAGATAAAAGGACACCAGCCTTTCCATCTCAGAACAAATTGCTCCCCTGAATTTCTCATTCCTGAGGAAGGTAATATTCATGTTTCCTAGGAAACTTAGAGCACTGCTCACTGCAAACATCATCTTGGCATATTTGAGGAATTAAGGCTTCTCTTCCATCATAGGGGAAAAAAAATAATGATATTTATCAAATCTTCTTCTCTGTAAGATCTTCCCAGAGATGGAGTTAGACCCTCATTGTTCCCTTGGATCTGCTGAGCCCTGGATTTGGAATTATTGCAGACATTGTAATTCAAAATTATTGCAGATATTATTTGAATTTGTAACAAGTACAGATATTTGGATTTGAAATTATTGCACACATTGTAATTGGAAATTATTACAGATATTTGAATTTGTAATTAGTGCAGATATTTCAAGTTGAAATTTTGCAGATATTTTGATTTGAAATTATTCCCTACTGCAGAAAGCACCTTCCTGGTGGCACTGAGGAGTTGTGTCACCCCCAAGGCTCAGAAGGAATTTTTGCTGAAGTAGGGAAGGTGAAATGTTGCTGTAATCCACATCCTGATGAATATTCTTCCAAGGAAAACCTGAGCCTGGAATTCAGGGCAATTCTCCTCAGCCTTTACCTTCCCAGCTGGAGGTTGGGTTTGGATGGTCCAGGGAGCTTCTTTGGCCACTTGAGAGCTAAAAAGCCTCTTCAGAGGGTGATTTACCCCCCAGCCTGGATGAAACATCCCTTTCTCTCCTAACTCCCTCCCGAAAGAGGCTGGAACCACCTTGGATGCAACTCCCAACTCTTGAATATTTAATATTTATTTAATAAAACCTTCATGGATGTCCTCAAAGGGAGGTCACACGCACGTCGGACCTCAGCTCTCACAGACAAGGATTTATAACCCAGAAGTTCTGTTTATTTTCCTTTTTTCCTCCTTTCTCTGTTTATGTGGGAGTTGTCAGTCTGTGAAATCCAAGTGTTTGCATTTCAAAATAGAGAATTCCCAGCATTTGTTCCAGGGACACAGGGAATGAGGTGTGCAGAACTCCAGAGGGGAAGGCTGTGCTCAGTGAAAATCACAGGATTTGGGAGGACACCCCCAATGTAGGATCCTCCAGTGGTGCAAGAATGTTGAAGTGAGGATTTCCTGCAGATTCCACTCTTGATTTGTCCAAAAGGAATCAATTCCCCAGTTCCACCATGTTCCTATTCCTGAGTTCCACCATTCCCAGGTTCCACCATGTTCCCATTCCCAGATTCCACCATAATTCCCTTTCCCAAGTTCCACCATGTTCCTATTCTCAAGTTACACCATGTTCCCATTCCCAAGTTCCATCTTCCCATTCCCAGGTTCTACCACTTCCAAGTTCCACCATGTACCCATTCCCGGGTTCCACCATTCCCAAAGTCCACCATATTCCCCATTCCCAAATTCCACCATTCCCAGGTTCCACCATGTTCCTATTCCCAGGTTCTACTCTGTTCCCATTCCCAGGTTCCACCACGTCCTATTCCCAAGTTCCACCATGGTCCCATTCCCAAGTTCCGCCATTCCCAGGTTCCACCATGGTCCCATTTCCGAGTTCCACCATGTTCCTATTCCCAAGTTTCACCTTGTTCCCATTCCCAAGAAGTTGCAACATGTTCCCAGGTTCCACCATGGTACCCCCACTCTCAGGTTCCACCATGTTCCTACTCCAAAGTTCCACCATGTTCCCATTCCCAGGTTCCACCACGTTCCCATTCCCAAATTCCACCATGTT